>CAJNDS010000058.1:72500-267500 GCA_905221605.1 Symbiodinium natans
TGTATTTTTTGAAAATTGTCTATTATACATTACTCTATATGACTCTATATTATTGTATATTATTCCAAATTATTGCATATGATTGTGCATTAGTGCATGTTCTTGTAGGTTATTTCATGTTATTGTACATTATTGCATATTATTTGGTATAGTATTGTAGGCTATTGTATATTATGGTATATTATTGGATATTGCTGTATATTCTTGTATGGTTTTTATATTGTTGTTTTTTATTCAATTATTGTGAACTACTGGAAATTATTGTAAGTACTTCTCTTTTTGTAAAAGTATATTACTGTATATTCTTGTGTCTAATTGCATTTTGTTGTATATAGTTGTGTAGTATTGTATCTTTTTTGTATCTTATTGTGTCGTAATGTATATTTGCGAAGACAATGCTGGCATCTTGGGTTTGGAAGGGATTCATGTGCTTTGAAGCAAGCTTGCCCAGCTTAAAAAAACAGCGGGGGGGGGGGGGGGGGGGGGGGGGGCAGCCCCCCGCATTTGCAAACACAATGCTCGCATCATGGGTTTGGAAGGGTTGCATACACTTTGAAGCAAGCTTGCCCGGCTCCAAAAGAACAATATAAATATGTATTGTGTACTAGGCATTGGACTATATGACTTTATATATATATATACGCATACATGCATACACATGCTTTAATAAATTTTATCATATTGTATCATACTATACGAGATTATATTATATAAAACTGTATTATGTTGTCTTATCTTATATTGTGTCATATTATATTATGTTATATTATATATATAATTATATTATATTGTGATATATGGTACTATACTATATTATATTATATTGCATTGAGCTAGATTATATGTATATTTATGTTTAATATATAATATATAATATGCAATATATTGTATATAATAATATAATATGTATATGTAATATAATATATAATAATACAATATATAATAAAAATAATATAAAAAAAACATATAAATGTAATATAAAATCAGAATACATATTATATAATGTATAATATATAGTAATAGAATATAATATAAGATATAATAATAATATATATATTAATATGAATAATAATATAATAATTAATGAAAAAAAAGAGAATTCAGTTTAAAATAATGCAATAATGTATTGCAATAATATATTGCAATAAAATGGACTATGGTGTGATATAATCTAATTACATCTTATATTTTATACTATACTATATTTTATATTATGCTATATTCTATTATATGATACTGTATTATATATATATATATATATATTATATTATATTATCTTATATTATATGAAATTATATTAGATTATATATAAATACATTATATATTATTATATTACATTATACTATGTTTATAGATATAGATATATATATATATATATATATATCAATTCTTATGTTATACTACATAGTAACTATACCATTATCATGATGTCCAAAACAAGTACATCAATAAAAACAAGAAAATCTGAGCACGGGACCGGGAAACCACGGAACCAGAGGACGAGACGACCACGGGACCAGAGCACCAGAGGACCGTAGGACAAGAGGACCAAGGGACCAGAAGGCCAGAGGACCAGAAGACCAAACGACCAGAGGGCCAGAGGACCAGGGGACCAGGTGACCAGAAGGCCTGGGGCCAACGTTACCAAGGCCACCAAGCCAGGGCCAACGTTAGGAAAAAAACACACCGGGCCCTCTGAAACCTTCTCCCTCAAACCTTACAAGCCCCAAACACTGAAACCATGTAAACTCCACCCAAACCCTAAAAACCTTTGCGATCAACTACGAACTGCCGAACCCCCCCCCCCCCCCCAAAAAAAAAAAAAAAAAGAAAAAGAAAGTATTCTTCCCTATTAGGGTAATATAGGGATTAATGATTCTTATTGTTTTGGGGGCCTAAACCCTAAACCCTAAATCCTAAACCCTAAGCCCTAAAACCTAAACCCTTAACCCTAAACGCGACGGAAGGGCCCCGAGGAGCAACGTCTGGAAGACGGTCATGGGAGCCAGCTTGAGCGTCTGCAGCACGTTGATGATCCTTTGCAGTCCCACCCTAAACCCTAAGCCCCAGGTTATATAGGTTTTAGGGTTTCATGGCGTCATAGGGCTTAGGGTTCCATAGGGTTCCATAGGGTTTCATAGGGTTTCATAAGGTGTCATAGGGTATCATAGGGGTTCGGGTTTTAGGGTTCATAGGGTTTAGGGCCATAGTCCAACGGAAGTCCGCATTCGCGAGATAGCCCGGCACCCGATGGCAACCTCGTCCATGGCTGTCGGGAGCCCGTTTTGCCAGGAACATGTCGGCCGCTAGCAGACTACTCCTGGGACCCTCTTAACCTACAGTTTTATGGGCTATACCTACTAATTAAGTAAGGGACCCTAAACCCTAGACCCTAAACCCTAAACCCCAAACCCAAGCCCTGCGATTCAGATTTGGGTATTTACTACTACACTGTTGGTAAAGAGGGCCTCAGGCTCTCGATGAGTAGTGGACCAGCGAAATCTCAAAATAGCCACCACAGGGCTCCAAGAGCAACATGGTCCCTAAACCCCACAATCCTGAACCCTAAACCCTAAACCCTAAACCCTAAACCCCGAACCCGAAGCCGCCCCGCTTCAACGCGCGACCTCGGGCCCTGACCCACAAACGCCTTCGACGATAACTGCGGCAATGGCGATCGTCAAGATGCTCATTTCCAAGGGCCTGGGTTTAGGGTTTAGGGTCCAGGGTTTCGGGTTTAGGCTTTAGGGTCTGGTTAGGGTTGAGGGGTTAGAATTCTGAAGCTTGCGGGCTGAAGGATGAAGAGGTTCAGGGGTTTAGGCTTGTGAGACTTAAGACCCACTGAGGGCATAGATTGAGACCTGCCATAGGGGGTAGAGGTTAAGTCAAGAAACCATCAAAGCCCTAAACCCTACAGAGTCACCTAAACCCGAAACCCTAATTCCTAAATCCTCACTCCTCAACCTTAAACCCGAAACCCTAAACCTAAAAAATCACCAATCAGAACCGTTTGCTGGCCCCATACATAGAATTGCATCGTAAACGGAAAAAACATCATCTGACATCAGTGCCTTTTGACTTCTCTTGTACTGTGCGGGGAGGTAATGTCTGGAATTATCAGCGGTGAGTGAATCAATACAAGTAGAATCATCAGAAAAAGTCGACCTGAGAAAGCAGGTCAGTACAACCATCGTAAAGCCCTCAGCGGCTAACCTCCCACCCCTCCCGCAAAAAAAGGAAAAGAAAACACCCCCCCCCCTTGCTGACGAAGCGCATGATGTAGGCTTGGTAGAACAGGAAGAACCTCAGCTAGGCTCCCAAGGCGTGTTTTGCTCAGGGTGCAGGGTTTCGGGTTATGAGTTCAGGGTTTAGGGCGAAGGGGTTCAGGGTGCAGTTACATGTTGAAGGGCTGCCGCACCTGTTTAGGGTTTAGGCTTAGCGTTTAGGGTTTAGGGTTTAGGGCCCGAGTGTCCCCTGAGGCATACCTATATCCAATGATTTCCTCTGTGCATGGGCCAGGAGACTATCCAATCCAAGAACAACACTGTGCAACGATACTGCTGCTGCTAGGGTGTAGGGTTTAGGGTTTAGGGTTGAGGGCTTAGGGTTTAGGGTTTGGGGTTTACGGTTTAGGGTTTAGGCTCCCTGCCTCATGTGCACGTGGCCCATGCCTTAACTTTGCATTGGTAGCCTAGAATCCTGGCCTGAATCGGGACTTCACTGTTTAGGATTTAGGGTTTAGGGCTTAGGGTTCTCCAAAACATGAGAAGTGCGTAGTTCTACGTGCTAGACAGCACACCCCCCCCCGTCAGGGCGTGCCATTCTGACAATGTATAACATGTGGGGTCTAGGTATGGAAACTGCAGTTCAGAAAAACATGATAGAGTCAGATATGGCGTACAACAAGATGGACGTGGTGGTTCATTGAACGTGGCCACTCGTATCGTGTAGAGCTTAGCAGCCCAGTAACCACATTCCAATACGGGCACCCCTTTTTTTGGTTGGTTACTTTATAAGGGAACCAGAACCAAAAAAAGGAAAAGGGTACCACTGGGCTACCCAGAGAGGCATGTTCGAGCCCACCATGGCAGCCGTGGCATACAACTTGCTGCCGAGGCACGTCAGCACCACAATGGTGATTGAAGTCAGCAACCTCGACAGTAGCTGGACAAATCTGAGCCCCAAAACCCGAACCCGATCCCTTGCTCTGAACCGGGGGTCCACAAATATCCCCAAACAAACTCAAGGGCCCATTCAGAATCCTCTATCAGGTAAGGAACCATATGAAGGGCCCATGAAACTGGGCTCAAAATGGGGGGTTTCCCAAAACCAGGGACCCCTAATATAGATCCCCAAATTGAAAGATTCCCTTGTAGTCAGGACCCAATAATTTTAGCGGCAATCAAAGCACAACAGAAAAGCAAAACCCGAAGAAACACTGAGCTCCCAATCCGGGAAGCAGGAAGAAGGTCATGTCGCAAACCAGGCCCTAAACCCTAAACCCTAAACCCCGAACCCTAAACCCTAAACCCTACCCAATCCAAGGAGCAGGAAGAAGGTCATGTCGTAGACCAAGCCAAGCTCGAGTCCTGGCTGCGAGGTTGTGGCTCTCAGGCTCTCGGCTAGGGGATGGGTACCTTATTAGGTTTTGATTGGGGTTTAGGGTTTAGGATTTAGGGTTTAGGGTTTAGGGATTCGGGGGACCCTTGGGGGGGGGGGGGGGGGGGTACCCCTATTTGGGGAAATACTCCAGATGGTTCTTGATTTCTCAGAAAGAAGCGGGGATGCCAAAATCGATAATCTGCTCGAGGAAATTGTCCCATTCTGGGGCATCAGGTATGCGGCAATGTCGTCTGAAGTCACATGTCAGTGCGCCAGCTATGACAGCCACATTTCAATAATTCCGAACCCTAAACCCTAAACCCTTATGCCCCAGACCGACCTGGCCGCCGTTTTGGAGCATATCCCGATCAACCTCTGGGAGCCAGTCGATCTGAAGAAGATATGCGATCGCACGCTGCAAGGGTTTAGGGTTCAGGGTTCTGGGTTTAGGGTTTAGGGTGTAGGGTATAGGGTTTAGGGTTTAGGGTTTTCCTGGCCGACTGGTAGAAGTCAACAGCGACTGCTGCCTCTTGGCGGAGTTCACGAAGTGTGCTGCAGGCTTGTAGGGTTTGGGGGTTCAGGGTTTGGGGTTTAGAGTTTGGGGTTTATGCAAACAGTCACAGTTTGGGGTTTAGAGTTTGGGGTTCAGGGTTTGGGGTTTAGGGTTTAGAGTTTGGGGTTTGGGGTTTAGGGTGAGGATTTAGGGACTTAGGTAGATAGGGCTTTGGGGTTTGTGGTTTAGGGTTAGCTAGGAAGGCACAAGAAGTTTCTGGTTCAGGGTTCGTCTGGGACTCATGGTAGTTTAGGGTTGGGTTCAGAGCTTCGGATCTAGGGCTTGATCTAGAGCTCATGGTTTACCCTAAACCCTAAACCCTAAACCCTAAGCCCTAAACCCTAAACCCTAAACCCTAAACCCTAAACCCTAAACCCTAAACCCTAAACCCTAAACCCTAAACCCTAACCCTAAACCCTACACCCTAAACCCTAAGGCTTTTGGGCTCTAGGGATCCCTTAGGTCCATGGTTACGTGCTCCTTCGAGGATCTTGGGCTTCAGGGTTTAGGGTTGAGGGCTTAGGGTTTAGGTTTAGGGTTTAGGGTTTAGGGTTTAGGGTTTAGGGTTTAGGGTTTAGGGTTGAGGGTTGAGGGCTTAGGGTTTAGGGTTTAAGGTGAAGGGTCCTAAACCCCAAAGTATGTTAAAGCATGGTGCTTGTTTATGGGTTTTGGGCTGCTTTTTTTTAACTACGCAGGGCTGAGTGTATCCAAGCGTGGTGCAGCCTCATGGATGGAAAGTGTTTTTTGGGGCTGCTGCTGGCGGGGTTGTCGGCTACGCTACTACTTGGGGGTTCATGGTGCTGATTAACCAATTATAACTGTACTTTTAACCTTCTGATAAGCCCCTTAAGTGCTCTAATATGGCTCTGAGTGCAGTATGAACAAGTACAATGAACCTCCAAGTATGTAGGTGCCAATTTCGCTGCAAAAGCCATGGCGTTTGCTTTCAGAAGTCTGACCCAGCATCGGGTTCAGGGTTCAGGGTTTGGGTTTAGGGGTTAACACTAGACCCTAAACCTAAACTATCGTTTAGGAGTTGAGAGTTTTAGAAGGCAGGGAACCAACTAGTGCTAGGTGACACTAAACCTTTCCAACTGGCCAGTGCTATCATCTCATGTCTTTTCTTCTCTGAACAACCCCATCCACAAGCTACAAGGTCCACAACGGCTCGCATACTTAAGCCGATCAACCTCAAACCACGTACCTAAACCTGCTAGACCCTCGACCCCCAAACCCCAAACCCCAAACCCCTAAACCCCTAAACCCCTAAACCCCTAGACCCCTAAACCCTAAACCCTAAGCCCACCCATGCAAGCAACAACATGCCGGCCGGACCCCAGTAGCCGAAGTAGAAGCGCAAGTGCTGGAGGCATGGCAGGGTCATGATCAGCACCTGAGGGTTTAGGGTTTAGGGTTTAGGGTTTAGGGTTTAGGGTTTAGGGTTTAGGGTTAGGGGTTTCGGATCATTCTAACAAAGGCCCTTGAAGCACTCTGAGACTATTCCTTTCTGGCTCGTGGGGAACGGGGGCGTCTCTGTAACTGACGAAGATTCCAATGCCCTACCTAGTATACTACCACAACCCTACTACCCCCTGGCCATAAACCCTAAACCCGAAACCCTAAACCGCCCTAAGGAAGCCTTGTATGCTTGGACACGATTTTGGGATCCCGTGATAAGGCGAGAGTCAGGGGTTTCGGGGGCCTTTTGGGGTTGCCTTAGATGAAGGTTTCCAAGTCTGGGCCCTGAATTTGGGTCCCTTGTTACTTGCGGTTTAGGGTTTAGGGTTTAGGGTTTAGGGTTTAGGGTTTAGGGTTTAGGGTTTAGGGTTTAGGGTTTAGGGTTTAGGGTTTAGATACGGACCCCATACTTCCGATCCCTATAAACAAGGGTCAGGGACCAGACTTTGGGCCCATGGTACATTGGGGCTCAGAAGTCCTAAACCCTGAACCCCTAAACCCTAAACCCTAAACCCTAAACCCTAAACTCTAAACCCTAAACCCTAAACCCTAAACCCTAAACCCTAAACCCTAAACCCTAAACCCTAAACCCTAAACCCTAAACCCTAACCCTAAACCCTAAACCCTAAACCCTAAACCCTAAACCCTAAACCCTGAAATCTGTGGTGGGCCCCGGCGGCATGCTTCGCTTTTCGGCGTTTCGCAGGTGCGGTAGATGAGCATGTTTTCAAGGGACTCAAGGAGGACCCTTATAAGGGACGTTAGGGTTTAGGGTTTAGGGTTTAGGGTTTAGGGTTTAGGGTTTAGGGTTTAGGGTTTAGGGTTTAGGGTTTAGGGTTGAGGGTTAGGGTTTAGGGCTTAGGGCTTAGGATTTGGGGGTTATTTAGGGGCTACTTATGTATATAAGGGTTGTATAGGCGAATAAGATTATATATGGGTCCCCTCTAGGGGTGCCTCCTTATACCCCTTAAATGTTCGCTTCAGGGCCTCAAGACTGGTATTTCGACCCTCTTGCCCATGAGAAGGAGTTTGCCTGCAAACCTGGGTGCAGTCAGCACGAAATGACGGCAGGATCTGTCTTCGAAAGATGGCAACCTTGAATCCTAAACCCTAAACCCTTTGAGCAGCCAGGTGAGGGGGCGGAGCACTTTGCATCGCCACAACCATACCAAAGCCCTTATGCATCGGACCAAAGGCCCCAACATCCCAGAAACCCACTTACAGGGTTTAGGTTTAGGGTAAAGGTTTAGAGTTTAGGGTAAAGGGTTGAGGGTTTAGGGTTTAGGGTAAACCGAGTTCACATGCGCCTATAGAAATTCAATACTATGTCGAAATCAACCCCAGGACAGGCCTGACTCCAGGATAGTCGTTCCTTCTTAACAGGCATGCCACCCCCAATCCCGGAGGTACATCCACTAGGTTGCCCAGTAGTTAAGACGAGAAAAAGAGCCTAAGCCTATGCAAAGGGAACAAGGCTCGTACTGGGCATCCTAGTTCCAAGGACTCCTCCGAAGGGAGGGCATGAGGTATCCAATGTAGGGCTTAAGACTGAAGGTATGCAGTCTGTGAAGTTCGGATGCAATATGAACGAGGACCTGGATCTTGTCTTTGATCGGCTGTGGCTGTGGCACTTTGCATAGCCAAAAGCTGGACTGTGGCCTGTAGACTTGTCACGCGTCGCCAAGAACTCAGCACCAGAGCATAAATCTCAAGAAGTAGTGAGCATTCACCGGCCTAAGCCCCCAAAACCCTAAATAAACCTGCGGCCAACACCTGTTCTTGACGGCTTGTCAAAGCCGCCTTCATCAGACGGCAGTCTGCACTGCACCATGTGCCGTCGAGTGCGAATTGCCCCCAACTTCATGGTGATATACTGGGGTGGATCTGGGCACCCTAAACAAAGTTCACATGCGCCGACAGATATTCATCACTGTGTCGAAATCAATCCCAGGACAGGCCTGACTCCAGGATAGCTGCTCGTTCTTAACGGGCATGCCACCCCCAATCCCGGAGGTACATCCACTAGGTTGCCCAGTAGTTAAGACGAGAAAGGGAGCCTTTTGTTGCTTAAACGGGTTTATATGGGATCTAAGCCTATGCAAAGGGAACAAGGCTCGTACTGGGCATCCTAGTTCCAAGGACTCCTCCGAAGGGAGGGCATGAGGTATCCAATGTAGGGCTCAAGACTGAAGGTATGCAGTCTGTGAAGTCCGGATGCAATATGAACGAGGACCTGGATCTTGTCTTTGATTGGCTGTGGCTGTGGCACTTTGCATAGCCATAAGCAGGCCTGTGGCCTGTAGACTTGTCACGCGTCGCCAAGAACACAGCACCAGAGCATAAATCACAAGAAGTAGTGAGCATTCACCGGCCTAAGCCCCAAAAACCCTAAATATACCTGAGGCCAACTCCTGTTCTTGACGGCTTGTCAAAGCCGCCTTCATCAGACGGCAGTCTGCACTGCACCATGTGCCGTCGAGTGCGAATTGCCCCCAACTTCGTTGGAGTTTCATGTGCCTTTCTGAGATCACCTGTAGTCTCACCGATGTGATCTGAAAGGATGTTGCGCTTAGCTTTTGCATGCAACAACATGTCCGCCGTGAATGGGCATGTTGATTGAATTCAGTTGGGCTTCTGCTGACTCCCGGCACTAGAAACAAAGCCAGTCCGATTAGATCAGTCTAGCAGCTCAGGTCTTGGATTGAACTCTCTGTTACGGCAGACACGGATATCAGCACCCATGATCTTCCCACCGGGCGGCTAATCATTGGGCCACCTCTGGATATCGCATGGTTGGATACGCGATCCGTTTTATGGCGAGCTCTGCGAATATAGGGGCCTTAATAGCTTAGAATAGGGTTTTGGGGATTATCATCAGCATAACTGTACAGGACCATAAGGGAAGACAACTAGTAAGTACTCCGACCCCTATAGTAATCTCCTCAAGCCTGTTATCGGTTCTCAGGCCGCGTTGAGGACCTTGGGGCACGGCGCCGGTGTCGAGATCGACTGTTTGGAACCGTCGGCCTAGGTTGCCCAGTAACCCAGGATGAAAAAGGGTGCCCTTTTTGGCTTAAAGTGGTTTAGAAGGGAACCTAACCCCCCCCCCCCCCCGCCCCCCCAAAAGGGGAATAAGAGCCTAGGATTAAAAAGGGTGCCTTTTTTTGCTTAAAGTGGCTGATAAAGGGAACCTAAATCCACCCCCCCAAAAAAAGGGAATATAACGGTACTACTGACCATCCGAGCGGCTGAAGATCCACGGCGGGCATCATGGCCCTCGCCTTCTTCAAGGCCACGGCGCCTGCACGCTGGGCTTTCGTCACTTGCTCCCCCGTGCTTGGGAGCGATGGCTGGGATATCGTGCGGTCTGTTTGCCTTAGTTGCTGTGCTCATGAGCCCCAGAAAAGTGTACACTTTCAGTTCTTTAGGGGATGATAATATCCCCAAAAAGTGTAAAGTGTGCTCATCCAGCTGCTAAGTTGCGCCCTTGCCATCAAGGTAGAGGACACCGGTGGAGGCACCATCGCCACCTTGTCTGGGTGCATATGGCAACCGCACCTGTTCTCCACGTTCATCTGCAAGCCCTGCACGTGCGAGCGTACCATGTCCCGATTGCGCCGGGCAGTCTGCAACGCTTGCGCGGTGCTGGTGTTGACGCACTTCACACTGGCATAGCCCTTGTGTGGCAAGCAGGTGAAGCCACTCGGCACGAAGCCTTGGATGGCCCGTAAAAACAACTCTTTGAAAGAAATTCCTGAATATGGTTTAAGAGTTTAGGGTTTAGGGTTTATAGTTCAGGGTTATTCCTGAATATGATCCTCTAAAACCCAATAAGGTGGAGATATAAAATGTACCAAGGGCCTTGCCGAGAAGCAAAAGCCCTGCTGGAAGCCGGTGGTACGCTGCGGCGTGTAGTCTGTGTAGTCTGGCACGTCCTCTTGGAGGTTCATGGTACTTATTAACCTGTTCTCACAGCACTTATACCTGTATACTATTTAAAACCATATTAGGGCACTTGAGGCGCTGATAAGTGGGTTATAAGTACAGTTCTTATTGGTTAATAAGTGGCATGAACCTCCAAGTGACGGTGCCGTAGATATGCCGTGCACTCCCCCTACCCCCTCGCCCCAAACCCTAAACCCTAAACCTTGAACTCCCTAAACGCCCTAAACCCTAAGTCCCAAACCCCTCAAGGAAGGGCTCCAGGATTTCTTCGCTGTGGTCGCCCGACCGAGCCAGTGGTGTGAGCCACAGGCCGTCGATGCCTCTGCAACCCCTACGACTACTGGGCTTAGGCTTTAGGGTTTAGGGTTTACGGTTTAGGCTTTCGGTCCGTTTGGGGTGTAGGGATTGATGACTTGGTAGCCCAGTACTGTAACCATTTACAATAAGGGCACCCTTTTTGGGGTTGGTTACTTTAGAAGGGAACCCAAAAAATAAAGTAGAGGGTACACTGGGCTACCTAGATGAGAAATAGAAGGGGTGATTAGTTTAACGTATTCCCAAGAGTGGCTTTAAAAAACAGCGAAACAGAACTCCGACTAATTGAGCCAAGATTTGCTCGTGGTACCTTCGGCTGGCGGAGCCACGGTGTCGGCGGATTGTGCCTCAACCCACGCCACCGCTTCCTCGTCGTCCGTGTCCGGCCAAGGCAGGTCTTCTGCGGTGCTTTCCTTTTAGGGTTCTATAGGGTTTAGGGTTTAGTTCGTGTATGTGTTGTTGTAATATTTGGTTTCTTTAAATTTCCTGCCTGCGTTTACCAAAGCGTTTGAAAGGTGACTTTTGCTAGTACACAACAATCCTCAAGGATGTTCAAGGATACCTGCTCAGCAGCTACTATATACACGCTCCCTTAGAACCTTAATAAAAATACTATTTTTTCATATCCTCTTGGGTTTTAAAATAAACAAAAACAAGCAGGAATTCCCAAGGGGATATAGGTTAAGCTTCTGGCCCCTGCTGCTCCCCAAGTGATTCGATGCTTGGTTTCGAGCCACGCTCGACATTGACCTCGCTGAGCTCCAAGGACGTGTAGCCGGAGAAACTGCGGCAGCGACGGAGTGTGCCTGGACCCAGGAGTAACCTAGGAATAGAAAGGGTATCCTTTTGGTTTAGGGTTTAGGGTTTAGGGTTCAGGGTTTAGGGATAAGGGTTTAGGGTTTAGGGAACCCCAACCCTAAAACAAGAAATAAGGGCCTACTCCGGGTCCTAGGTGCTCTGCGCGGCAGAAGGCTTGGCGTCGAGGTTGAGGAACACCCGCTGCAGGGGAGGAAGGCGCCGTTCCACGAAAGCCATGGTTGAAATTGTTGTGAGCAAAGCACGGCTGCACGGGAGCTTGGCTATAAACCCTAAAAACCAACACCCTGCATGCCCCTACTTCCTGGGTCAAAGTCTTCGACCCTGACCTCAAGTTTCGGGCTAAGGGTTCGAATCCGGGACACAACCTGGAATATGTAATCTTATTGAACCTGAACTCTTCCTTGAACCCTGGAGCCTAAAACCCTGAACACTGGAAGCCTCAGCCTTTAAGTAGCTTGCCCAGCACCCTCAGAATACAAAGGGTGCCCTTCCCGTTGTTGCGGGTTTTGGGGAGCTTGTATGCCAGGGCGCACTAAGCCAATCCTAAACCCGAAGACACCTGGGAGGTTTAGGGCCTAGGGACCTCAGCCCTTAGACGGCCACAGGACACCCATGAGCCCTAAACCCCTAAACCCCCAAACACTAAACCCTAAACCCTAAACTCTAAACCCTAAACCCTAAACCTAAACCCTAAACCCTCTTTGGGTCCAACACAAAGACACCGAACTTGGGGGGTCCTGGGTTGCAGGAGTAAACCAATCAAAAAACCCTCACAAATCCGAAGCCCGAACGAGCTGAAGCCCTCGACAGCCAAAAGAAAAAGCCATCGGGCGCCCGTCGCCGCTTTTCTCTCGTCCTATCTTGCTCCCGCATGCGCGCGGGCGCACATGCTTTGACGAGGCGTCCGTTCAAGCGGAGGGCGGCCGAAGCCTAACTCTCCGAGATCCCTCAACCACTCAACTTCTGAGTAATCCCCAATTTCTATACCTATACATGCGAGAAAACCGTCATATGTGTGTATATATATATATATATTGACACACTGCTCGACATACAGTATTTGTATATATATATATATAAACATACACTTATTCAACATGCATGGAAGCTTGGACATAAGATGCAACATGCACTGCAACAAGTATACCCTAAACCCCTGTGGTCTGAGATCTTGCCCACCTCCGGCTGACCCCAAATGCGCATCACCTCTCTTCCGGGGTGGCCTTTTCTCAAGTCCTGGGCAGTAGACTCGGGCTAAACCCTAAACCCTAAACCCCTAAACCCTAGACGCTATCATATGTAGGAGCATTTCTAAGGGTTCATCGAGGTCATGCACGGCTTCAGAACCCTGCCGTCCACCTCTAAATCACACTGAAACTCTAAGACCTTCAAACCCTAAACCCTAAACCCCACAAACCCTAGACTCTATGCACAAGCTCTTCGCCCTAAATCTGAAAGCCTGAGCCCCCAAAACTCCAAACCCGAATCTTTTCATGCTCGCCCTTTGAACCTCACGTCCGGCCCCAAAGGACATCCTGGAGCCCCGAAGTATGTCTGAAAACAAGACCATCAACCCATAAAAGGACAGTATTTTACATACTCAAGGGGGTTTAGGAGGGTGTGAAGGTAAGGGCTTTGAGGGAATGACAAGGGTTTCTGGGAAGTTGGCAAATTAGGGTTCAAGAATCTAGGATTTGTGGTCCAGTCCATAGCTTCATACCTGTTGATAACAGAATGGCTTGGGACCTGGGCCTACTTGCCTCTTGCCGAGGAGAAGACCTGTGTGTGTAAGGGGCAGGGTTCTTAGGTGGGCTGTGCTTCTTTCAATGATACTTCAGCAAAAACCAGCAAGACAAGCGAACAGAGCAACGCCAACAACACACGTTAGCCACCTTGGCGAGGGATGCGGCAGTTGCGTTCACTGCCTTCGGTTCCGAATCAGAACAGTTCTTGTTTTAAGCCCTTATCCCGAATCGAACCCCAGCGACCCGTAACCCCTACACCCGACCCCGAAACCCCTAGACCCTAAAGCCCTAAATCCCATAAACCCTGAACCCTAAAACCTTACACACCCTACAAACGCTAAACCAATAAACCCTAAACTCTCTTCTGGGCTGAATGGTTGGTTTTGGCGGCACCGGGGCTTGAAGGATATAGGGGTTGGGATCTATAAGCCCTCAACCCTGAGCCCTATAAACCCTACCCTTAAACCCTAAACCCTAAACCCTCCAACCCTAAACCCTTCAACCCTAAACCCCTAAACCCTAATTCTAAACCCTAAACCCTTCAACCCTAAACCCCTAAACCCTAATTCTAAACCCTAAACCCTAAACCCTAAACCCTAAACCCTAAACCCTAAACCCTAAACCCTAAACCCTAAACCCTAAACCCTAAACCCTAAACCCTAAACCCTAAACCCTAAACCCTAAACCCAAGCCGTCGCGCCTCCGGGAGCCCGTAGACAGCAGACGCTTCGCATATCTTTGGCGCCACGTCGCTTCACGGAGCCTCTGGCCGGGCGTCAGACTAGGGGGGTTTAGGGTTTAGGGTTTAGGGTTTAGGGTTTAGGGTTGAGGGTTGAGGGCTTGGGGTTTAGGGTTTAGGGTTTACGGACCGTAAGAACGAAAACCTATGCTTGACCCGGTTCAGGGCTTGCAGGGTTCAGGTTGGGACTCGGTTTGCCGCCGGCCCTTCTTTGCACTCCCCTCCGCCCCCCCCCCCCCCCACCAAAAAAACGAAACACAAAACAACAAAAAAAACAATCACAAAAATGTACCTCTAATGGTCGGAAACCCATAATGGGGTCTAGGGCGAGTGGTATCTGGACAGTGTGGCCGGGAGTTGCTTCCAAACACAGCCTACGAAATAGATAGATCCTAACCCCAAACTCAGTGTGGGGTTTCACAGCCCCTCAAGAAGATACCCTAAACCCAAACCCAGAACCCAAAACCCTGTTGGGGGTTCCACAGTGTCGTGCCTCCGTACCGGAGAAGTAGTTGTTGTAGTCGAGACGAAGCAGGAGCTGCAGCAGGTGCGCATGCATGCCGACACCTCGGGCGTACTTGGAGGTTCATGGTACTTCTTAACCAATTATAACAGTACTTAGAACCCACTTACAAGCCCCTTAAGTGCCCTAATGTGGCTATAGGTACAGTCATAAGCACAGATATAATTGGTTAATAAGTACCATCAAACCTCCAAGTAGGGTTCGGCATATAGGACCCCAAGCCCGAGACCCTAGACACTAGAGCCCAAGCCCTAACACCATAAAGGCCTTGTGGTTTACGGCGCTTGTAGGGTTGTAGGGTTAGGTCCGGTTTAGGGATGTAAGAGCTTGTAGCTTCAGCTTTCAGGGTTTAGGGATTTGCAGGGTCTTTAGGTTCTTTCAGGCCAGGCTCTACAAACCTAATTCCAAAGCTGGGTTGACAGATGTAGAGCCCTACGCCCTGAACCCACAAAACCAACGAACAGGGCATGGTCCACCAATGCCCATGCAAAAGAAGCCGTGGATGAAACAAAAAGATGAAACAAGGAGGCGCTTGCACGATCCACGGAACCAGATGCATTCACCTACCGAGGCTCGCAAGTGTTAAACCGAAAACCTAACCGAACCCATCCAGCCTGAACACAAAAAACCTGAACTGCAACGGCTGTGCAGGCAAGATGTGGGTCGTGTTCTCTGCGCAGGGTTTCAGGACGTTCGCAGGTCCCAGAGAAGACTAGAAAAACAAGGCGTCACCCTGATAAAAAGCACCCCATACAAGGGACCGCTTATTTTGAGAAAGACAAGCTGCAGCCCCCAAAGAGACCCTAAACCCTAAACTGCCCTAAACCCTAAACTGCCCTAAACCCTAAACCCCAAACCCTAAGCCCCACCTTTAAGCCTCACCAGGGTCGAGCCCGAGCCGCCCTCGCGGTTCAGCGTCGCCATCATTCGGATCACAGAACGGACCGTGGCCATGAAGTCGGCCTGCAAGCGCCTGCTGGGAGTGCAGGGGGTGAAGCAGGGTTTAGGGTTTAGGGTTTAGGGTTTAGGGTTTATAAGATTTAGGGTTTAGGGTTTAGGGTTCAAGGTTTATAAGATTTAGGGTTTAGGGTTTAGGGTTTAGGGCCCTAACGCTGACTCACCTTAGTCAACGGCATCCTTGCGCCAAAGCCTGATGCCCGTAAGCCCCTAAGCCCGAGACCCGTGAAGTATGCACTCAACCCTAAAACCTAAACCCGAAACCCTGAAACCCCTTCATAGAGCGTCTAGAACCCCTAATGAAGCCCTAAACCCTCTAAACCCTCTAAACCCTCTAAACCCTCTAAACCCTACACCCTAAACCCTAAACCCTACTAATGGAGCCCTAAATCCGAAACCCTAAACCCTAAACCCTACTAACCCCAATGCCTATGAAGCCCTAAACCCAAAAACCCTAAACCCTAAACCCTAGACCCCAAACCCTTTCGAAGTACCCCCTCCCAGCAAGACAAGCCGGGAGACCGCAGGTCGACGTCTTTCAGAGCCGCGGTCCCCTGAAAGGGTGTAGGGTTTAGGGTTTAGGCTTGGGGTTTAGGATTTAGGGTTTAGGGCTAGATTTAGGGTTCAGGGCTCAGGATATGCTGAGTTTAGGGTTCAGGTTTTAGGGGTTGTTGTTTTGATTTTTTTTTTTGGGGGGGGGGGGGGGGGGGGTTTGGGGGAGTTGGGGAGCTTAGGGTCAGCGATTCTCGAGAAGTTGCAGGGCATTAAGGGGTTTAGAAGTGTTTATGGGTAGAATTTGTAGGGTGTAAGGTTTCTTATAGGGGTTCGGCCCATTATAGGGCCTGTAGACTCTTAGGGTCTTACGGAATGTGGCTTTAGGGGCTGTTTGGGGTGTTTTTAGGGGTTGTGGTCTCGAGTGGGTTTGACATCCAACCTGTTGGCCTAGCTTGCAAGGCGTCCTTTCACAAATCGCGAAATTTGCTCTTCAAAGCTTGGGGTTCTGCGCTTGAGGGTCAAAGGGCTCTAGAGGTCAAAGGGTTTGGGAGGTTAGGGTTTAGGGCTTAGGGGTTAATTAGTTGCCCGCGCTCGAAGATTGCGAAGCCGAGTCAAGAGGATGGAGATCCTGCCTTCAACGAAGGATCTTGGTCAGAGCTGCTAACAGCAGCAGCCTTCGGATCTGGCGGCTGCTGCTAAGCGGCCGTCTTGTTCCTCATGTTGTCGTCAGGCTGCATCTCTAGAGGATCGTATCTCATCACCCAGGTTCTCATGTGATCCGGCTGCTGGACGTGACGCATCAGCCTGCATGCGCCTCTAGGAGCCAGTGACCCTAAGTTCATTTAGTCTAGTGCAGGCTGGATGGGTTCAGGTCACGTGCAGAGAGGCAATCCAGGAGTGGTTCGCACTTCGTACTCGCCGGAGCCAGAGTTTTCGTGCAGGCCCTTCACGTGGTCAACGAAGGCACGTAGCTCATCGGCCTCTCTCTGGGCATTAAGCAATGCATGTTCGTACTTCAGCTGCTCCACCTCCGCCCAGACGGACTTGGACTCCTGCCCCTTCTTCTCAGCGCGCTTGGCCCGTTCCCGGGCTGAAGTGATAGCCTTGGCCCTCCGCAGGCCTGCAGCATCGAAGCGCTTTCCGAACTGCTGGTTCCCCACCATGTCGGCCATTTTGGAGCGCACTTCCTCTGCATTCTCCGAGGTGAGGCTGAGAGCCAGCTTAGCTTGAGCAGCCTTGCGAAGCAAGCCAGCATCCAGCATCCGTTGTAGTATAAGCTTGCAGGTCGACGTCGTACCGATTTGCAGCTCAAAATGTCTTGACATCTGATAAATGTGCGGCTTGTAACCCATCTCGCTGGCGAGGAAACTCTGTGCGCACTCAAGCACCGTGATGTACTTTTGGCTCATTCGCAGATTAAGGCACGCATGTTCACGTCTTCGCTCAATGCAGCCCTCTGCATCGAAGAACCCGGCCAGGAAAGCCCACGTGCATGTCCTTGCAAGGCCCGAGTCGCTGCGCTTTAGCAAACTGAGCTTTTCTGAAGAGTCCACTCTGTCGGCCCGCTCCGCAGGCCACTCTGCAACAATCTCGAGCTGTTTTCGTTTCACGATGCTGAATGGTGCCAGAAGGCTTGCTGCGTGGCGGGCATTTCTGCCGCTGAGCGTCCAGTGCAAGCTTGGCTTGCGAAGGCCAACTCCGTCACTCAGGTGGCAGATGCTTCCACCGAGAGACCTCTGAAAGTGCATCAAGACTTCGACACCATCTACAGACTGACTGACACGTAAACTCAAACGGCACTTGTCGGCTGTTGCAACCACGCACCCATCGCCATCAAAGAAACCCGCCAGGTATGCGAGCTGGTTTGTTGTCAGCCTTGAAGCGCCCAGTCTGGTGTCGCGATTCTCTGAGCGTACAGGCAACAGAAAGCTTTGGCCGTTGAACCTGAAAGAAGTCAGCCGTGGCCACTCGAGTTTCGCAAGCTTGGCACGCAGATCTGTGTTTGTCTGCTTCAGGACGTGCAGTGAATCACCCGCAAGTGCATGGCAATGAGCGGCCTTCCTCCCATCTGCTACGTGCCCAGCAATTAGCAGATTGTCTGCTATCAACGCGTTGCACCACCATCGCTGGATTCGCGCGCCAGTGGAGACTAACATGTCCCTACTATAGGAACACAAGACCAGAACCTTTAAGCATCAGAAACCTGAGAACAGCTAAAGCTACAAGACAGCAATTCGGTGGTGTGGCTGCGTGACGCTGGGGCCAATATAGTTGAAGGGCCTGAAGAGTTTTTCGGGTTGGGGACTTGGGGTGTGAGGGGCATGGAGTAAGGGCTTGCTTTTGTCCAGGTTAGCGTTATCATCAAACCCGACGAGCAGAGATGTTCGAGGTCTCAACAACTTCTCAAACTTTCTCCAAGTTCTCACGTCGTCCAAAAACCAGACACCGCACGGGGGGCCTGAGGGCTGCGGAAAGTCTGCAGCAGGGCGCTCTGGCTGAACCTGGACTTGGTCTCTGTAGGTGGGCCAGTAATCATCCTATACCTCGCAGGGTTGTAGGGTAATTATCATCTTGTGCTGGGGGTTTTAAGAGCATCATCTTATGCTAAGTCGGTTTGAGGGTACGTCTTAAGGGTTCACGGAGTTAAGGGGTTCAGGCGGCACAGGGAGCCCCTAAAGCTACAACCCAAAGGGTTCTACGTTCTAGGCCCCAACCGCATGAAGCTAAACCTAATGTCGCCGAATCTAGTGACCCTGAAGACTGTAAACCTACACCTGCCTAAGCCCGGTGTTTTCAAACCCTGGCGCTAGGCTCTAACTAAAGGCTAAACGACAAGCCCTGACTAACCCCCCTCCTCTGAACCGCAAACCCCTAAACCCTCAACCTTAAACCCTGAATCCGAAACCCCAAACCCTAAACCTGAAACCCTGCACCCCAAACCCTGGAACCTTAACCCCAAACCCTAAACCCTAAACCTTAACCCTTGAACCCAAAACTCTGAACCCCAAACCCTAAACCCTAAACCCTGAACCCTAAACCCTGAACCCTAAACTTCTCTGGCTGCCCAGGCTCAGCGTCACGATGCGGAGGGCCGACATGAGCTCGTGGTGCAGCTCGGGAGCCTCGGGGCTTTGAAGGGGCTTCAAGAGTTTTAAGGGGCTTTAAAGGGCTTAAAGAGTGTTATGGGTTGTAAAGGGCTTAAGGGGCCCAAAGAGTTAAAAAAGGGTTTCAAGGGCTTAACGGGGTTTAAGGGTGTTAAAGGGCTTAAAGAGTGTTATGGGTTGTACTTAAAGGGCTTAAAGAGTTGTAAAGGGCTTTAAAGGGCTTCAAGGGGTTTAGAAGGTTTGTAGAGTTGATATTGCAGGGGTTATAGCATAGGGCTTATAGGGTTTACACGGTTTAGAGGGTTTCAGCTTACAGGGCTTCTGGGGCTCGTAGAGCTTAGACGGTTGTTGGGGCTTCAAATTTAGGGTTCGTTAATCCTTCTGCCGGCTTGGTTTTCTGGTCGCTCTAAACCCTAAACCCTAAACCCTAAACCCGAAACCCGAAACCCTAAACCCTAAACCCTAAACCCCACACCCCAGCTTGGAACCGACTCTGGGAAGAGGTTCCTCCAATCACTCGTGAAGGAGCTAAGGAGATCTCTGTGTCGGGTGTAGAGGGGAATTGGGCATTTCCCAAAATTGGGCTTAGGGTTTAGGGTTTAGGGTTTGGGGTTTAGGGTTTAGGGTTTAGGGTTTAGGGTTTAGGGTTTAGGGCTATACCCCGGTTATACCCCAACTAGAATAGAATCCCCTGAAAGGGACCCCCAAAAAGGGTACCCCTATCTTCGGAACTCCCCCCCCCCCCCCCCCCCCCCCACACAATTAGGGTTTAGGGTTTGTAGGGTTTAGGGCTCAGAGCGTTGTAGGGCATTAGAGGGCTTGGAGGCTGTTTCAAGAGTTTAGGGTTCATGTGGGCGCTGGTAAGGCGTTATCGGGTTGCCAGGGTTGTTAGGGTTCAGGGCTCATGAGGGCAGCGCGTCACAGGGATTATAGGTGTTTAGAGTTTAGGGTTCATGAACGCTTTGGGAGGGGGGGGGGGGGGAATTGGAAATGAGGGTTTAGATGGGGTCCATTCTACATGCCAGGCTTTTGGTGGGTACTCCCCAGGCCCATGAACCCCATAGGCCGTATGAGACCTATCAACTGCAGTAAAAGCCCTATACACCCTACGAGCAGACATTTCTAAAAGCAGATCCAAAGTCATAAATCCTTGGAATCCAATGCCGTCCGAAACGAAAACCAGAACCCAGGGTTAAGCCAAACAGATGGTCTGGAGACTTTTTTTTGCGACTCAGGGATTAGGGTTTGGGGTTTGGGGATTGGAGTCATCTTCGAGCCACCTCCGAACCCCCAAAACTCCGACGTACCATGCAAGCTCTCAGTGCCTACACTTACACCCCAACCTCATCAACCATGTGTTTATAAACCTGTAAACTGTATAGCCCTGGAAGCATAAATCCTAAACCTTAAACCAAACCCTAAACCTTAAACTCTGACCCTGACCCCGCTGCAGGCCTGGAGAAAAAAGTGCACAGTCAGCGCCGACAGGAACTCCTCATGCGCCTCGATCACTTCGTCAAAGACCAGGGACGCCTTGGGTTTCAGAGTTTGGGGCATTTGGGGTTAGGGGCCTTATTAGGGTTTGGGCTTGAGAGTTTGGGGTTTAAGGTTTGGAGTTCTGGGTGGTTCGCAGTAGACCCAGCACACGCGGTGGGTTATTAAAAGTCTTGAGGGTGCTGTGGAGGAATCGGAACTTGTCCGAAGATCCATGATGGGGGTCCTTACACCCTCAACCCCAAAACCTGAATCTAAATTCCAAGACCCAACGTTCCCGAACACTCCGCTCGAGCAACGCCTGTAATCCAGCCAAGAGTCCAACACACACTTCCCCCCAACAAGAGCTGAAGTCTGCATGTCTTGAACTGAAGCAACACAGTCTCCGCCAAAACACTCACCTTCCGACCGAAAACGTTTTTTAGCTCAAGCATGAGAACTTAAACCCGGAGCCCGAAAAGCTGTGGCTCAGAGGGGGGGGGGGGCAGGTATGTGTAGCAGCCCTTAACCCTAAGCATCAAATCTATACACCCAAACATCTCCAAACCCTAAACCCTAACAGTCTCAGCACTACGGCCCTCAACCGCCCAACTTCGGCTAAGGCGCCCGGATCTTTTGGATCAAGGTCCGAAACGATGCCTCGATCACCTGGGCTGGTCGTGCCCCGGTGCAGGTTCAGATCTACCCTAAACCCTAAACCCTAAACCCTAAAGCCTAAACCCTAAAGGGATGCGCTTGGGCGTTGGAAAGGGCTTGATGAAGTTTGGGCTTGATTTGGGGGTGGTTAGCTTGTTTCAAGGGTTTTGGGGTGGGTGTTTCATTCAGGGTATACAGCCACATGGAAGTTTGGGGCGTGTAGGGTTCAGAGGGTTTTAGGGTTTTCAAGGCTTTGCTTTCAGCGCCTTCGTGTCTTGGCATGGGGCAGCCCTGAGCGAATTGGTTCTAGAGGGGAGCTTTGTAAAGGACTGCAACCTACCCTAAACCCTAAACACTAAACCCTAAACCCTAAAAACTAAACCCGAAACCCTAAACCCTAACCCCAAACTGGTCTACAGGCATGCTAAACTGCTAAAGGATATTGAGGTCTGGGGTTTTAGGACGAAGGATGCTTCCTGATGGCTGCAAGACTAAACACTGAGCCCCAAAACCTAAACGGCCCAGGTCACGTCCTGCTGGAAGAACTGCAGCACCTGGGACACCTCAGAGCCAACCAATATTTAGGGTGTAGGGTTTGGGGTTTAGGGTTGGTTTTAGATTGGGGTTTAGGGGGCTTTGAATCATTGGAGCACATGTGCGTTCAAACTCTTGACAGAACACTGTGTAAGCCTGATTTAGAGAGGTTCAGCGTAATAACTTGATTGGTAGAGGGATACAAGCTACCTATTTGCAAGACAACAGCATACTTCAAGTCCCAGCTTTAACCTGGTAGCCCAGTAACCATATTCTAGTAAGGGCACCCTTTTTGGGGGTTGGGCATTTTACAAGGGGAACCAGAACCCCCACCCCCCAAAAAAAAAATAAAAATAAAAAAGAAATAGTAATGATAATGATGATAATAATAATAAAGGGTAGCCACTGGGCTACCCTAAACCCTGAACCCTAAACCCTGAACCCTAAACCCTAAACCCTAAACCCTAAACAGCGAAGCTGAGGGTCGAAGTAGGCCAGCTGGCTCTTCAGCGCCCAGGCGAGCACATTGCCCCGAGGGAGCCTCCACGGACAGGCTTTGGTGGGTTTAGGGTTTAGGGTTTAGGGTTTAGGGCTTAGGGTTTAGGGTTTGGGTTTAGGGTTTAGGGTTTAGGGTTTAGGGTTTAGGGTTTAGGGCTATTTACGTAGGGTTTCGGGTTTGGGCTTGAGATAGGTATCCTCTTAAAACTCACACTCCTTTTACAAGGTAAAAACACCGCACAAGGGGCCTAGTCTTAGCACACCCACTAAACTCCACACCTCTTGGCTTCAAGGGGGCTCATCAGGGAACCTCAGGCCTAAGAAAATGGGGCATGAGGCCCTTCTCTGTGCCCCAGGCCTAAACCCCAAAACCCAAACCCCAAGTCCTAAACCATACAAACCCTAAACCCCAAACCCTAAACCCTAAATTCCCAAAGTAAGGGAATAAGGGCCCTACTCTGGGTCCTACGTGGAGGTTCATGGTAGTTATCAACCCATGATCACTGCACCCATAGCCCACTTATAAGCCCCCTTAAGTGCCCGAAAAGGGTCATAAGTACAGTTGCAAGTGCAGTTGTAACCCTAAATCCTAAACCCGAAATCCTAAACCCTAAACAGTTATAATTGGGTAAGGAGTACAATGAATCTCCAACCCTCAACAGTTCTAATTGGTTAAGGAGTACAATGAATCTCCAAGTAGGGTTTAGGGTTTAGGGCTAGGGTTTAGGGCGTAGGGACCCTCAAGCCCTAAACCCTAAACCCCAAACCCCCGCAAACAAGAAGGCCGGAGGTGAAAAAAACCATGGCCAAAGAGCTCACAGCGCTGGAGCTCGAGGTGCGCGTGTCGAAAAGCCAACCTCCGGCTTTCGTGTTTAGGGGGGGTTTGGGGGGTTTAGGGTTTAGGGGCTTGAGGGTCCCTGCTGGCCCTAAACCCTAGCCCTGAACCCTAAACACTAAACCCCAAACCCTAAACCCTAAACCCTAAACCCTAGCACGGTTCAACACTCAAACCCTCGAAAAGCCCTGGACCCCACTCTCGCCCACAGAAGGTCGGGGACCTATGGCTATCAGGGATTTCAAGCCTCCGGCGGAGGAGTTGCATGATTACGGAATGCCAGTCGGAAACCTAAACAAAAAACCAGAAGCCGGTGCGCAGTGTCCTTGTCAAGTATTTTTGGAGGGCCCACGTAATGTGCGAAGTTATTTGAGAAGGCCTCTTGGGCTCCAAGTGACTTCTGGGTCTAAAGTTTTACTACATCAGGGTACGTGGCGCCCATGGGGGGGTCCCGCGGTTTGCATGCTGCGAAGACAAGTGAGCTGTTCAGTGTGGACGTCTGGAACATCGGGTGCAAGGGCTCGAGAATGCTCGGAGCCATACTTAGCCGAACACCCTAAACCCTAAACCCCAAACCCCAAACCCAAAACCCCAACCCTAAACCCCAAACCCCAAACCCTAAACCAAAACCCTAAACCCTAAACGCCAATCCCCAAACCCGGCCGAGAGGCAGGATCTGGAAGAAGTGATTGTACCGCTCAAGGCATCGTTGCGTGAAGACGAGGGGATGGGGCCAATCCACCTTGTAGGTCCTGGGCTTAGAGTTTAGGGTTTAGGGTTTAGTTAGGGCTTAGAGTTTAGGGTTTAGGGTTTAGGGTTTAGGGTTTAGGGTTTAATTAGGGTTTAGGGGAGGGTTTTTTGGGTTTGGGGTTCCGGGTTTCGGGTTTAGGGTTTGGGGCTTGGGGTTTAGGGTTCTCATGACCAAGAAGCACTGAAGCACTGAACCGCTGAACCCTGACACCCCGAAACCCTCAACACCCTAAACACCCTAAACACCCTAAACACCGTAAACACCCTAAACACCCTAAACACCTTGAACACCCTAGACACCCTAAACCCCATTGACCAAAGTCGTGAGTCGCCAGTGGCGTGCAAGCCTTTCAGCTTTGTAAGGCGGAGCTCCGCATGCAAGAGGCTCAGGGTTTAAGAGTTTCGGGTTATCATTTAGGGTTTTAGGGTTCTTCCTAAACCCTCGAACCCCTGAACTCTCAACCACCAACCGCCTACCTGAATCGTAAGCTTAAGATCCCACCCCTAAAGCCCAGCATCCCGAAACCCTCCCCCGGCAGACCCCCCCCACCCGAAGCCCCAAATGCTAAACCCTAAACCCTAAACCCGAAACCCGAAACCCTAACCTTAAATCCTAAACCCGAAACCTTTTCTGAAGCCATGGTTCAGGTGCAGGTTCACGAACCAAGGGCTGCTTGCGGCTGCAAGCTCCTCGAGCATCCTCATGACGCTGGCGGGGTGATTTCGGGGGGTTCGACCTTTAGGGTTTAGGGTTTAGGGTTTGGGGTTTGGGGTTTGGGGTTTGGGGTTTGGGGTTTGGGGGTTAGGGTTTAGGGTTGGGGTTTAGGGTTTAGGGTTTGGGGTTTGGGATTTAGGGTTTAGGGTTGAGGGTTTAGGGTTTAGGCTTAAGGGTTCGGGGGGGGGGGGGGGGGGTGTGCAGCTTAAATAGGGTCTATTTGGAAGCTGGGAATCGTATTTACAAGAGGAAAACAGGCCCCAAAACGTATACTTATTCACAAGAGCCATGTTCCAAATAGACCCTATTTTAGGTCCTGTAGGGTTGCACAGACAGAATTTAATTCATTAAATTCCTTAATTTCCACTTTCCCCCTGGAATTTAATGAATTTAATCAATTAATTCAACTAATTCATTTATTTCCAAAGGGGGGGGTGGAATTAATTGAATTAGTTGAATTAATTGAATTAATTGAATTAATTGAATTAATTGAACCCCCCCCCCCTTTGGAAATAAATGAATTAATTGAATTAATTGAATTAATTGAATTAATTGAATTAATTGAATTAATTGAATTAATTGAATTAATTCCCCCCCCTTTGGAAATAAATGAATTAATTGAATTAATTGAATTAATTAATTAATTCAATTAATTGAATTAATTGAATTAATTGAATTAGAATTATTTCGATTAATTCAATTAATTCAATTAATTCATTTATTTCCAAATGGGGGGGATTCCCCAGCCCCCACCCCTCCCCCCCTTTGGAAATAAATGAATTAATTGAATTAATTGAATTAATTCAATTAATTCAATTAATTCAATTAATTCAATTAATTCAATTAATTCAATTAATTCAATTAATTCAATTAATGCAATTAATTCAATTAATTCAATTAATTCATTTATTTCCAAAGGGGGGGTGGAATTAATTGAATTAATTTAATTAATTGAATTAATTCAATTAATTCAATTAATTCAATTCATTCAATTAATTCATTTATTTCCAAATGGGGGATTCCCCAGACCCCACCCCCCCAGCTCGATTTGGCCAAATTTTGCCCGGAGGCTGCCCGGCAAAATTTGGCCAAATCGAGCCGCGCCTTTCTGGAGGCCCGAAATTATTTAAACTATCGCGGCTCGATTTGGCCAAATTTTGCCGGGCAGCCTCCGGGCAAAATTTGGCCAAATCGAGCCACGCATTTCTCATCGCATACGAAGGGCAGCCCGATTTGGCCAAATTTTGCCCGGAAGCTGCCCGGCAAAATTTGGCCAAATCGAGCCGCGATAGTTTAAAAATGTCGGGCCTTCAGAAAGGCGCGGCTCGATTTGGCCAAATTTTGCCCGGAGGCTGCCCGGCAAAATTTGGCCAAATCGAGCCGCGCATTTCTCATCTCGTTCGACGAGCAGCCCGATTTGGCCAAATTTTGCCCGCAGACTGCCCGGCAAAATCTGGCCAAATCGAGCCGCGCCTTTCTGGAGGCCCGAAATTATTTAAACTATCGCGGCTCGATTTGGCCAAATTTTGCCGGGAAGTCTGCGGGCAAAATTTGGCCAAATCGGGCTGCTCGTCGTACGCGCTGAGAAATGCGCGGCTCGATTTGGCCAAATTTTGCCGGGCAGCCTCCGGGCAATATTTGGCCAAATCGAGCCGCGCATTTCTCATGGCATACGAAGAGCAGCCCGATTTGGCCAAATTTTGCCCGCAGGCTGCCCGGCAAAATTTGGCCAAATCGAGCCGCGATAGTATAAATAATTTCGTTCAATTAGTTCATTCATTTCCAAATGGGGGGGATTCCCCAGCCCCCACCCCCCCCCCCTTTGGAAATCAATGAATTAATTGAATTAATTGAATTAATCGAATTAATTCAATTAATTAATTTATTTCCAAAGGGGGGGGTGGAATTAATTGAATTAATTGAATTAATTGAATTAATTGAATTGATTCAATTAATTCAATTAATTCAATTAATTCAATTAATTCAATTAATTCAATTAATTCAATTATTTCCAAATGGGGGGATTCCCCGGCCCCCACCCCTCCCCCCCCTTTGGAAATAAATGAATTAATTGAATTAATTGAAATAATTGAATTAATTCAATTAATTCAATTAATTCCACCTCCCCTTTGGAAATAAATGAATTAATTGAATTAATTGAAATTCAATTAATTCAATTCATTCAATTACTTCAATTAATTCATTTATTTCCAAAGGGGGGGGGGGTGGGGGCTGGGGAATCCCCCCCATTTGGAAATAAATGAATTAATTGAATTAATTGAATTAATTGAAATAATTGAAATAATTGAATTAATTCAATTAATTCAATTAATTCCACCTCCCCTTTGGAAATAAATGAACTAATTGAATTATTTGAATTAATTGAATTAATTCAATTAATTCAATTAATTCAATTAATTCAATTAATTCAATTAATTCATTTATTTCCAAAGGGGGGGGGTGGGGGCTGGGGAATCCCCCCCATTTGGAAATAAATGAATTACTTGAATTAATTGAAATAATTGAATTAATTCAATTAATTAAATTAATTCCCCTCCCCTTTGGAAATAAATCAATTAATTGAATGAATTGAATTAATTCAATTATTTCAATTAATTCAATTAATTCATTTATTTCCAAATGGGGGGTGGGGGCTGGGGCATCCTCCTCCCCCCAATACTAAACCACGAGCCCGGGCCTCCCCCCAATACTAAATCACGAGCCCGGGCCTCCCCCCAATACTAAATTACGAGCCCGGGCCTTCCCGCAATACTAAATCACGAGCCCGGGCCTCCCCCCAATACTAAATCACGAGCCCGGGCTAAATCACGAGCCCGGGCCTCCAAATTACGAGGCCGGGCCTCCCCCCAATACTAAATCACGAGCCCGGGCCTCCCCTCAATACTAAATCACGAGCCCGGGCCTCCCGCAATACTAAATCACGAGCCGGGCCTCCCCCCAATACTAATTTACGAGCCCGGGCCTCCTCCCAATACTAAATCACCAATACTAAATCACGAGCCCTCCTCCCCCCAATACTAGGGCACAGTTTTTGCTCCAAAAAGTGACATCGCAAGCCCTGGTCCCTAAGATTTTGAGCTCATTTCTTGCCCCAAAGAGTAACATCGCAAGCCCTGGTCCCTAAGATTTTGGGCTCATTTCTTGCCCCAAAGAGTAACATCGCAAGCCCTGGTCCCTATTATTTGGGGCCCAGTTTTTGCTCCAAAGAGTCAAATCGCAAGCCCTGGTCCCTAAGATTTTGGACTCAGTTTTTTGCTCCAAAGCAAGCCCTGGTCCTTAAGATTTTGGGCTCATTTCTTGCTCCGAAGAGTCAAATCGCAAGCCCTGGTCCCGAAGATTTCGGGTTCAATTTTTGCTCCACAGAGTCAAACCGCAAGCCCTGGTCCCTAAGATTTGGGGCACAGTTTTTGCTCCAAAGGGTCAAATCGCAAGCCCTGCTCCCTAAGATTTTGGGCTCATTTCTTGCCCAAAAGAGTGACATCGCAAGCCCTGGTCCCTAAGATCTTGGGCCCAGTTGCTCCAAAGAGTCAAATCGCAAGCCCTGGTCCCTAAGATTTTGGGCCCAGTTTTTGCTCCAAAGGGTCAAATCGCAAGCCCTGGTCCCTAAGATTTTGGGTTCAATCTTTGCTCCAAAGAGTAACATCGCAAGCCCTGGTCCCTAAGATTTGGGGCCCAGTTTTTGCTCCGAAGAGTCAAATCGCAAGCCCTGGTCCCTAAGTTTTCGGGGTCGATTTGTGCTCCACAGAGTCAAATCGCAAGCCCTGGTCCCTAAGATTTCGGGGTCGATTTGTGCTCCACGGAGTCAAATTGCAAGCCCTGGTCCCTAAGATTTTGGGCCCAGTATTTGCTCCAAAAGGTGAAATCGCAAGCCCCGGTCTTTAAGATTTTGGGCTCATTTCTTGCTCCAAAGAGTAACATCGCAAGCCCTGGTCCCTAAGATTTTGGGTTCATTTTTTGCTCCAAAGAGTGACATCGCAAGCTCTGGTCCCTAAGATCTTGGGCCCAGTTGCTCCAAAGAGTCAAATCGCAAGCCCTGGTCCCTAAGATTTTGGGTTCAATTTTTGCTCCAAAGAGTGACATCGCAAGCCCTGGTCCTTAAGATTTTGGGTTCGTTTTTTGCTCCAAAGAGTGACATCGCAAGCCCTGGTCCCTAAGATTTGGGGCCCAGTTTTTGCTCCAAAGAGTCAAATCGCAAGCCCTGGTCCCTAAGATTTTGGGTTCATTTTTTGCTCCAAAGAGTGACATCGCAAGCCCTGGTCCCTAAGATCTTGGGCCCAGTTTTTGCTCCAAAGAGTCAAATCGCAAGCCCTGGTCCCTAAGATTTTGGGCTCAATTTTTGCTCCAAAGAGTCAAATCGCAGGCCCTGGTCCCTAAGATTTTGCATTCATTGTTGCTCCAAAGAGTGACATCGCAAGCCCTGGTCCCTAAGATCTTGGGCTCAGTTTTTGCTCCGAAGAGTCAAATCGCAAGCCCTGGTCCCTAAGATTTTGGGTTCGATTTTTGCTCCAAAGAGTCAAATCGCAAGCCCTGGTCCCTAAGATTTGGGGCCCAGTTTTTGCTCCAAAGAGTCAAATCGCAAGCCCTGGTCCCTAAGATTTTGGGTTCATTTTTTGCTCCAAAGAGTGACATCGCAAGCCCTTGTCCCTAAGATTTTGGGCCCAGTTTTTGCTCCAAAGAGTCAAATCGCAAGCCCTGGTCCCTAAGATTTTGGGTTCAATTTTGCTCCAAAGAGTGACATCGCAAGCCCTGGTCCCTAAGATTTGGGGCCCAGTTTTTGCGCCAAAGAGTAAAATCGCAAGCCCTGGTCCCTTAGATTTTTGGGTCGATTTTTGCTCCAAAGAGTCAAATCGCAAGCCCTGGTCCCTAAGTTTTCGGGGTCGATTTGTGCTCCACAGAGTCAAATCGCAAGCCCTGGTCCCTAAGATTTCGGGGTCGATTTGTGCTCCACGGAGTCAAATTGCAAGCCCTGGTCCCTAAGATTTTGGGCCCAGTATTTGCTCCAAAAGGTGAAATCGCAAGCCCCGGTCTTTAAGATTTTGGGCTCATTTCTTGCTCCAAAGAGTAACATCGCAAGCCCTGGTCCCTAAGATTTTGGAATCGATTTTTGCTCCAAAGAGTCAGATCGCAAGCCCTGGTCCTAAAATGTTGGGCTCAATTTTTGCTTTTCCCTTCTCTTCTGCTTCCTTTTAACTGATAAAACACAAGAAAGGAACTCATATGATAAAGCAGTGGAAAGGTAAGCAGAGGGTGACTCCTTGCGCGTGAGCCTTTCCATAATACTCCATCATATTCATCCTCTCGGCCTATCTCTTCTGTTCCTTTCCTTACTCTTCTCCTTCTCATAGTTCTTCCTTTTTGTTTTTCTCATTTCGAAAAGAAAGAGGGAAGGGAGAAACAAGGGAGAGAGAATAGATAAAGAAGAGTGCCATCTTCTCTGCGCCTTGTTTTGTCTCTCCCTCTTCTCTATTCATCTGTCTTCTATTCTCTTCCTTGCTCTTCCCATTAAATATGCAATCCTTGGTATCTCTCCTCTCTCCTTCTCTCTTCCTCCAACAGATGTGCTTTTGGATCGTTTTCTGCATCTTCAAGCGAGAAAAAAGGACACAGACTGCGATTAAAAGGGACGCCCATGTTGGATTGGCAGCAAGCCCAGCTGATGCTCATGATTCTCTCTCTTTCCCTACACATGGGCGATGGAACGGGTGTCCTTTTCAATCGTTTTCTGCATCTTCAAGAGAAACAGGGACACCCCACAAGAAGGAAAAGCAACATAAGAGATAGGGAGGGAAATTGACCCTTTCCTCTCTTCTTATCTGCTATTTTTCTTATTCGCTTCAAAAAGCAACATAAGGGAAAGGGGATTTCCTGAAGAGGAGAGAGGGAACCTATCTGTGAAAAGCAAGAATGGTTTTTTCTAGTTCGAAAGGGAATAGGGAGAGACAAGGGAGAGATGATATGTACAGCTTTGCGCCTTATTTTGTGATTCCGTCTCCTTGCTTCCTGTCTCTTCTATTCCTTGCAGCACGCTTCGGGAAACATAGCATCCTTGTTATCTTTCCTCTCTCACTTCCCTTTCCCTTCTCTTCTTCCGCTTCCTTTTAACTGATAAAACACAAGAAAGGAACTCATATGATAAAGCAGTGAAAAGGTTCCTTGCGCGTGAGCCTTTCCATAATACTCCATCATATTCATCCTCTCGGCCTATCTCTTCTGTTCCTTTCCATAGTTCTTCCTTTTTGTTTTTCTCATTTCGAAAAGAAAGAGGGAAGGGAGAAACAAGGGAGAGAGAATAGATAAAGAAGAGCGCCATCTTCTCTATTCATCTGTCTTCTATTCTCTTCCTTGCTCTTCCCATTAAATATGCAATCCTTGGTATCTCTCCTCTCTCCTTCTCTCTGCCTCCAACAGATGTGCTTTTGGATCGTTTTCTGCATCTTCAAGCGAGAAAAAAGGACACAGAATGCGATTAAAAGGGACGCCCATGTTGGATTGGCAGCAAGCCCAGCTGATGCTCATGATTCTCTCTCTTTCCCTACACATGGGCGATGGAACGGGTGTCCTTTTCAATCGTTTTCTGCATCTTCAAGAGAAAAAGGGACACCCCACAAGAAGGAAAAGTAACATAAGAGATAGGGAGGGAAATTGAAGAACTCCTCATTGTACTTGGTCATTCCCTTTCCTCTCTTCTTATCTGCCCATTTTCTGTGCGCCTTGTTTTGTCTCCCCCTCTTCTCCCATCATCTCTCTTCTGGTCTTTTCTTTGCTCTTCCCATTAAAAATGCAACCCTTTTTATGTCTCCTCTCTCCTTCTCTCTCCCTCCTCTTCTCCTGTTCCCTTCTAAACGACAAAAACGCAAGAAAGGAAGAATAAGAGGGGAATGGAGGCCCTGTTCCTTTTCCTCTTTCAATGGATGGGGGAAGTGGGCGGAGTTGGCCCCTTGCCCGTACACCCTCCCCATGCTTCAGCAAACCCCTCCTCTCGCCCTATCGCCTCTGTTTTTTCCTTGTGCCCAAACGGAAAACGAAAACGGGTTCCTTTATATGTTCATTGTCCTTCCTTTTGTTTTTTTATTTCACAGGGAAAAGAACCAGAGAAGAGGAAGATAAGAACGAGAGGTGAGATGAAAACGGCACCATCTTCTCTTTGCCTTATTTTTGCACCTCCCTCTCCTGTCTTAATTTCTCTTCCACTCTTTTTTTCCATTGCTCTTCCCATAATATTGCATTCCTTTTGATAACTCACAGGAAATTAAAATGGCCTCCTTGTTGTCTCTCCTCTCTCACTTCCCTTTCCCTTCTCTCCTTCTGTTTCCTTTTAATTTTAACTGATAAAACACAAGAAAGGAGCTTGTAAAATCAAGCAGTGGAAGGGTAAGCAGAAGGTGACTCCTTGTGCGTGGACCTTTGCCGTACTTCACCATACCCCTCTTTTCGGCCTATCTCTTCGGCTCTTTTCCTAACCCTTCTTCTTTTCATCTTTCTTTTTGTTTTTCTCATTTCGAAAAGACAGAGGGAACGGAGAGATAAGGGAGAGAGGATAGATAAAGAAGAGTACCATCTTCTTTGCGCCTTGTTTTATCTCTCTTCTATTCTTTTCTTGGCTCTTCCCATGAAAATTGTGTTCCTCTTATCTTTCCCTCCTTCTCTCCCTTCTCTTCTCCTCACGAGAGCCTTCGACTTTAGGATTGAGGAGAAAAAGAGAAGAGAAAAGAGGAACTACCTGGTTCTTGTTCCTGAGGCCTCCATAGTACGACTGACGTGACAGCAGCGTACCCTCGTGGAAACGTGTATGGCTATAAGAAAACCCGAGTCCCAGCTTCCAAATAGACCCTATTTAAGCCACCCACACCCCCCACCCCCCCCCCCCCCCCCCACACCCCCCCCCCCCCCCACCCCCCACCCACACACCCCCCCCCCCCCCCCCACCCTCCACCCCCTCCCCCTCCCCCCACCCCCCCCCCCTTTGAGCCCGCTGCCCTTCCTCCCCTTTTTTTGCGAAACCCTCTTTCCTCACGGTACTCAAGTGCTGCGTCCTCCGGGCCATCCATGAACAGGTCCGTCGCCACCAGCCACTTGCAACCAAAGTACATGCCTTCAAAGCTCAACTGCTACTAGTGCCCTCCGAACAGAAAAAGTCGCCGAAGCACTCTTCGTCTCACCTGTCGTCAAAGCCCGTGGCAAAAGCGATAACGCAGGAATGCAGGCAAGCAACACCAAGCAAAGGCTTGATTGGAAGAAGCCCTTAGACGCGTGCGTGTGAAGAGCCCCGTGCCGGCGTGCATTGGCATTTTGCCCGCTACCCGCCCTCCCACAACGGACAGCACAGAACGCTTGCAGATGCTGCTTCCTTGATTCAAGCAAGCTGCAGCGCCACCTGGTACATTCGAGGCTCTTCTTCGTCGTCAGCTTGTCCGACGTGCAAGCCTTCCGGTTGCAACACACAAGCCCTCAGTCCTACCAGGCACTAGGTCACCAGGCAGATCGAAGTTGAAACAGAGCAGTGCGCGCCGGCATACAGGTCCAGGGCCACGGTAAACGCGCAGAACAGGGCACCTGCCTCGGATCGACCAAGCACCGGACTGCAGGGACATCCGAAAGATTGCCCAGTGCGGCATCGGCATCCCCAGGTATCCCCAGGTCTGGCCCGGCACTGACCCTCCAACCCCAAGAGACAGATTACAGATGGTTACAGCCACAATCAGCTACAACCAGCACGACCGTTACATGCAGCAAACAGAAACATGCGGAAACCGGATCCAGGTTGCCAATGCCCTTAAGTTGCGAAGGGTTGTGCTAAAGCTTTGCTTTGAGCATCAAGCCCACAACTGGCAAACCCAACCGTAGCCCACAAGGGATGCCTCACCATTGCCTTTACATTTGCAATAGATACGGTACCAGTACGTATCGCTGCTTGTTCCCATGCAAACAATTAACCAATGTTGTCATGGCTAGTCGTAGCATGATCTTTGGACGTCGGTGGTCTGTCTGTCTCCAAAGCTCGTGATGCTTTCACTTTACTTAATGTCACTTGATGTCACGCGCGTTCCCAATTTTCCAATTGCCAAGCAGCCATCAGTAGTGTCTCGATGTCACTGCTGCTGCGAGTTGTTTGCACTGCCCAATCGTCCAAACCTGGCCAGGTCCCAAACCTGATACTGACAGATGCTCCTACTATCTCCTAATCATGCTGCAGTGTACCAGAAGCTAATGCGAGCTCGTGCCTTCGACGTCAGGCATGTGGCCACTGATCCAAAAGCGAACCGTCTGAACCTCACAACAGACTTATTCGAAGGCCTTTGAACATTTCCCGTTTTTGGAATTGCCACAAACTGCCTGGTTGCTACGAGCGGCTGTCAAGAAAGACAGGGTGAGTGCCAGCACGTTGTCCTCCGGCTCTTCCGCCTCCTCATGCCACATGATATAGCACCTTGCAGCACTGTTCTACAACCTGCAGTTGCTCACCTCATGCGCAAGACTCAGCACGACTGTCGCATCAAGTGCTCCACTCATGATACAGCTCTTCCATGCGGTCGTCGTATAAGCTCGAGAAAGTCTTCCAATTCTCGGCGACTTTTCCTAGCTCCAGATGCAGTGGCATTTGCAGAAATGCAGAAATGAATTTCCGATCGTTCCACAACGAGCCTTTTGCACTGACGGCCTCAGCCAAGTCTCTTCTCTGTGCATGAAAGTGCCTCAGCTGCCATCGGACACAATTAAGCCGACCACATCCTCCTCTATGTCCTGCACCCCTCTGCATAGGAAAGAATGAACACCAAACATGCTGATGCTGCGAACATATGTCTGGTGTGCAATCAGACTGCCACTGCAACAGTAGGAGCGAAATGGCCGCGATCACCTCAGAATGCTTTGCAGTTTCACCAGGCATGGCATGACAGCAGCAGCAGCAGTTTCATAACACCTGAGCCAAGAATCAACTACCCAAACACTCATCTGCCAGCTGCTACGAAACGTGTCCATCTGCTGAAGAGTGCCAAACCTCATGTGAGGCAGATGCGGATACAGATGCGGAGGCACTGTGTGCTACACTCGCTCACGACAAGTGCGCGCCAGCATGTAACACAAAATCCAGGAAGAGCCACGCGTTGATGGCTGCGAAGCCAGCTACATGAGACAATAGTACTTTCCAGCATGTCATCTGCGACTGCAAGTCCTGCGCAGCGGGTGCTTACCCCTCCAGCTCTACCCACGACTTCTTGCAGAACCCCCTGGAAAATTCAGTCTCTAGTCCTTCGCTCTCTTGCTCGCCATTCTCTCTTGTTTGGCCGGCCATCTTTTGAAAAAAGAAACTCACGAAGCTCACGCCTTTGTCTGCTTCTTGGGTGTACAGATGCGTGTAGGCATCTCTGAGCCTGAGATAACGGCTGGATTGTGCAGAATGTGCTCGCGTCCTCGATGTGGTCCAGGGGATGAAGTTGCTGCAGGACAACCTGGGTTTTAATGAGTAGTGTCACTGGTGTTCGCCAGCTTCCTGCCTAACCAACCCTTCCGCACACTGGGACGCCTGTGTGGGACGGGACCCCCCTAGAGGGTGCCTCCAAGCGTCATCTCCACATACTGCAGGCTCTGGGCCGGCCCGGCTGCCGAGGCGGCACGCAAGCGTTTACAATTCTGCTTGCTTTGCGACTTCGATGGTCCATTCATCCAACTTCAAGTGGTATGTGCTCTCGGAGTCTCATACATGCTTTTTAATAATAGCAGACTTGCATTTCGAGCTGACACTTATGTATTTGGCTGGTCATTTGACCTACTGGCAATCAGTTCGTCTCTTGGAGCTGCGTGTCCAAGCAACGTGCTCTGGAACCAACAGTGAAGAAAGTGCTGTCCAAACCTCACAAGGTGCGGCACGCGATTTACATCATGGACAACGAACAACACAATGCGAGCATAGGACAGGTCGGGAGACATTCCGTACCGAACCCAAGACCCAGTTTGGTGACAAGATGCCGAGACCCTCTCCGAGGAGGGTTGCATGCCTGGAACCTGTCACAAACTTAGCAGCTCATGACATGGACATTGTGCAGCAGTGCATTCTGTTTCCATGTGGCCTGCCTCCTTCAGCTTGTGCTTCGCGAGGACTATTGCACCCTGAAAGGACATGTAGTACCTGCCATGGTGCTGAGCAATGGGGAAAAGAGTATAAATAACCCCTGTGGACTCGCTGCAGGAAGGTTGCAGGTGAAATTCCAAGGCAGCGTACCAAACCTGGAAGGCTGAAGCCGAGACTTGAGTCCACACTGAGTCCACACTGCAGCGCAAACTTGCTCCGCCCCTAGGACAAGTGCCCTTAGTGCGGACGGGCAACCAGCATCTGACAAATCTGAACCTTATGCCGCAAGCTTTCAGTGTGCACTGAGTGCGTGCAGCGATCTTCAATCACGTGAGTGGACACTGGAACTTAACTGCAACCCCGGCGCCGCAAAATGAAACTGCTGAAGGCCAGAAACGCGCACGACCTCTGAAGGCACTGAGGGCTCAAGAGATGCTCAAGAGCCACCCAATTGGCAGCGGCCGGGCCTTGACTGTGACGTCATTCATGTATTGGAAGATCATCACCTTGCGTGACAAGTTCTTGAAATTCTCCATACGACGTGGCCAATGTATGCAAGTCACTGCACAGAAGATCGCGATTGTCTGGCTGATAACCTCATAGGTGTACCTTCTTATGTCCTGGAACACAAGCCACGCAATCTTCTTGCACACATCAGTACCATCTGCAATGGCTCGCACGCCCATCGCCCGTGGGTTCAGTCTACATACAACTCGCAAAGTACGTTGCAAAGATAAGACCCGCTTCATCACACTTTGGCACATGGTGCAGAGTGTCCTTATCTGAGTGGTTCGTCAAGTAGGTCAACGACATGAGGAAGACCATCGCTCCAAGCAAGGTGCTGGCCGCGCCAACCTCACAAAGCACACCAAGCTGAAACCCAAATGCGGGTACAGCCCCCATGTGAGGGAATTGGGGACAGTCGACAGCGCAAGTTGTCAGATCATGCTTCTGAGTCAACGCGGTCACGCTTAACTCTCAATAATACCACAAGGGCACAAGCCTTGGCACAGCCTTGGTCCCTCTTGTGTTGCTTCCATTAAATCAAGTCGCATTGTCGAGCGTATTGCCTTCCATTTGCCAAAATGGGCTTCGGGAAGTCTTTGTCGAGACTTGGTCTGATTCGTGCTGAGATATGACAGATGAGCTGCCTTGACCTTCCTTTCCAATTCCACTCTTCGCGTGACTGCTCAGATTGCCGGGCTTGAGGGTCTATCACACTTTGCAGCATATCTTGAGCCAAGGCCCCGTGCAAGAACGGCTCTGGAGAAGAAAGCTTTCATGTCTGCGGCGTTTGGAATGCAAAGGCACAGGTATCTATGTGTACGTATGTACATATAAATAGGCTTCTGCAATGAAAACTGTTCGCTGTTCCTTGTGAGCAGTCGAACCGAACATATGGACTGCACACTAGGCTGCGTGTTCATGTACTGATCATATTGGGTCCGAGACTCGCCATGGAATTGGGACCCTCGGAACGTCTCTCTCGAAATGTGTATGTCCTTCGCCTTTGCGCATCACGCCCAACACAGCCGTGCCTTTATTGTTGGATCCGCATGCATATGCCGCTGTCAGAGATTGAGTTTGACAGTAGCCGTGCACCTGTCATCACCTGTCTCTTAATCCTCTACTAGAATACATGTAATTAAATTTGCTACTAACCTTTCTTCATCCGCCGTGCCCCCCCACCTGCGCTCTGTCCGCGGCCCTTGAGACAGCAACCGTTTCTTCTTCTTCTTCTTCTTCTTCTGCGTCATGTCTGCCCCCCCGCCCCCCCCCCCCCAACTCCCTCTCTCCCCTCCCCCTCTCTCTCTCTGATGCATGCTGCCCTCCTCAAGGACCTCGGAGAGGGCAAAGAGGAGCAACAGCAGCGCACCCTGAGGCGAACAGCGTGCTCCAAGTTCCATGTTCCCAAGAACGTCTCCACTCCAGAAGAAGCTCCGAGTCAGAAGACCTCCTGTCCGTGCCCAAGGGCCACCGACCTCACAATATGATTCGTAAATATAAGTCTGATTAAAGTGTAGTGTAGTCTCTTTTGTCAAATGCCCCAGACTCAGGGAGCTGGGAGACCTCAGAGCCGCTGAGGCGCCCGGCGCAAATGCGGCCAGGGTCATGAGGAAGTGGATGTCAAGCCGCAACTGATCGCTCTGTGAGACTCTATGAATCTCTACCCCCGCAATCTACCGCATTGCTGAAAACAAAGACTCTTACGCGAATGCCGTGAATGCTGAAAATTCTCTCAGAGACTCAAAAAGGTCTGAGGGCTCGGCTGCATGCTGCAGAGCTCCAGCTAGCGCTGGGATACCATACACCTGGAGTGATGGCCCCAATGCTTTTTCAAGCCCTTCCAGAACTTGTGGTTTACTTCGCTAGCAGCAGTTCTCTTGAAAAAGCCACGGCGCGAAATAGACAAGTGTAGGGCCTGCCAGTCCTCAGAGAACGGCAATATTGGCTCTCTGAGAAGCTGGGTGAGCGCATGTCTTCTTAAAACGGGATGCAACTTCCGGGCTCTTCTGAGCGCGCCGCGCAGGAATCGGGAAAAGCCTGGAGCTTGCGATGTGAAAAAATGTGGGCAGGTGCCATCATTAGATGCAGGCCGTCATTGTACGTCCACTAGTCGAACGACTAACCGTCCAGTCGCTAGCGGATCGCTGCATTGCTGCATTTGATAAAACTAACTGCTTGCAGGAAGGACCCCGCATGAACTTCAATGTTGAAGCCGTTTGAGGTTAGCTACTCGGATGCTTCTGAGGGATATGGAGTGGAGCTAGATTCCCCCCGTGCCTGGCAAGCGATGAATACTCAAGGGCAACAGCGACACCAGAAAGGCAGCCGTAACCACGATGATGGAAGTCTTTGTTCTGGACAGATCGGATAAACCTCGGAAAGCGGGAGCCCCCGGCAACCAGTCCGGCACCTCGCCATGGCTGTGCCCGTGGCCACAGCATCCATCATCCGCTTCACCGTGGCTGTGGCCGTGGCTGTGGCCGTGGCTGTGGCCGTGGCTGTGGCCATGGCTGTGGCCACTGCTCTGGCTGCGGACACTGTGGCTGTGCCCGTGTCCGTCGGACTCATGGGAATGGCCGTGGTTATGTTCTTGGCCTTCGTGCCCATCATGCCCATGATCATGGCTCCTTCTGGTGAGAGCGACATGAGGTCCTCGCCCTCGCCGCTGAAGCTTCTTTTTTTGCGTTTTGCGCCGTGCACGCCGGCAGACCGCCGCACTCACTGTGGCTGCGGACAGCGCAGTAGTAGACATCAACACACCATGTTCCACTGCACCCCATCTCAGGCCGTGAACGGTCTCATCGACATTCGGCATATCATGACTGGCAGAAAATCTTGAACCTTGCTGCAACATCGATTCTCGCAGACGTTGGTTCAAGTTGGTGGCCCCAAGTCCCACCGCCGATTGCATGGCAACGGATGGCTGCAGCATTCTACACGTCAGAGCTGGATGGCAATGGCAGTACTGATGACCGATCCACGCGCTATGACTGAACTTGAACCTACTTTCAAATGATTGAACTTCCCCTCGCTGGCAAGTACAAGTTGGAACCAAGTCTTGGCGGTGTCGGCATGTGCACCACAGCGCTTGCATCACAGCACAAGATGGCTTTCAAGCTGACTGACCTCTTGAATACGCAAGTCAAACAACTGGCACCATCCAGCTCCATCCACCAACATGCGCCTTCGGAAATTTGCGAACGAGGCCTGATGCTGCAGAGAAACAAAACAAATACTACCAGTTTGTTGCATCAAGTGAATTGTGTGCCTTCACAACCATGGTACGCTATGCCTGTTCAAAGCTACAGACCGCAGGCTTTCCCCGATGACACAAATCAAACAAAAAAAACAAAAACCATGGGCTGGGAGGCAATACGTCACGGAAATAAAAATGTCCTAAATATGATGTTTAAGCCAGATGAAACATTCGACACAGTGCTGCCCACATCCGCCCACGCTACTTGGACGATTCTGCAGAGGTGGTAATGTTCTTGACCTGTGGCAGACCTCTGTCAGCGTGCGAACAAAAGGGGATGACTGTCCCATAGAACTTGGACGTGATGTTCCGCCCACTGCCCAAAGTATGACGTGCAATGTTTGCCATGAAGAGCACCCTTGGCTTCTGCACCGTCACGGGTTACTATGTTCCTGGCAGTGTTTTGAGCTTGCAAGTCAAGCGATGCACAGAGGAGAGTCAGAAGCTGTGTTCTCAGTCCCCAGGTTTCCGCCTCAACATGCCTCAATAATGTTGATGTCTCTGGGCTGGAGCGCAATATTAGATACAGTCTGTATGCTGTGCTCCGCCACACGGAAACTAGAGATGACAGAGCCAGGAAAGCTCATCCAAAGTTCGTCAAACCAAGCTGGAGGACAACTGGCCCACTACCCCTGACAGCTTGTGAGGGTCTCAATGGCTTTGATGCTGCCTGCATCATGCAAGATGTCTTGAAGTGTTTTGAAGTGTCTTGAAGTGTCTGGAAGTGTCTGGAAGTGTCTGGAAGCTTGTGCACAAGACATGAATTCTGAACAAACCCGGTGAGATGGTGCAGTGCCACAATGCCTAACCGGCCAAGCCACCACCCCACAGCGGGTCTTGCAGTGGGAGATGGTGTTTCGAGCAAAGGCTTCAGTAGCGAAGCTCACGAGCACTGGCAAGCAAATGTAGAACAGGGTGCTACTGTTGTGGAGACGGTTGCGCAGGTAGGGTCTGCTATTGTCAACGTCCCATAATAACTTCCATTACCTCATGCTGCCACATTCCCGGCCTGGACTGTGCAACAGGCCCGGGCGGCGGCGTCCGGCACCAGCTCTTGCTTGGAGGTTCGGTCCTGCACAACGGGTCACAAGGGTGCGCGGGGGATCATGACAAGCGCGGCAACATAGGAGAGAGACATTGAGAGACTCTGCCGATCTCTGCCAGGTTCTGCCAAGGCGCCACACAGGTGGTGGGAAGCGGTGGATCGCCTTCGGCTCACGTGCTCAAAAGGGGGCTGTGCAAGATTTCGTGCAAGTGAGCCCTTCTGTGCAGTATGGGTGCAGATCATTGCAGATCCACTAGCAGCGTGCCGAGTTCTGCATGGGCTCCCGGCGTTAGATGTGCCTGGACTTGAACTGCGGTGGATCCTAAGTGTCAACGTAGACCCTTTGTGCCTTTGTGCCAGAACGATGCTGATGTTCTCATGTTGCTGACTTGTCATAGCTTGGCCCCGCTGCACTCGCACGCTTGGGCTGCGCCGCGGAGTTATGGCCCTTGCATCGGGAAATTGTAGGGCACCTTGGATCGGAATGCCGACTGGGGGAGAAATCAAAACACGCAACGACTGTGACGACTTGTACGTACCCACGGATGGCGAGCTGTCAGTGTCTCGGCGGGATTTTTCGTGATTTAGGGACCCAGGGTCTCAGGCATGTTCGGTCTTCCTGGATTCAGAAAGCCCGCTAACATAGAGTTCGGAACCATGCAAAGGAAGCTCAGGCGAGAGCTTCCAGAACACACAGGGAGGGCGACTCAGAGAAGAAAATGAAAAAAACAAAAAATAGTGAGAGAAAGAGAAAGAGAGAGAGAGAGAGAGAGAGAGAGAGAGAGCGAGAAAGAGAGAGAGAGAGAGAGCCACAGAAATGGTCTGGCAGCCTCTCGTTGCTATTGTTCATGTTGTTCACACAGACAAACACACACCAACACATGCGACAACAAGCTCGCTTTCTACAGCATGGGCTGCCGACTGCAGCCGGCATCGCGGTGCAACGCCTTGGCCCGGAGCACAAGGGAGCAGCTGTGGCTAAAATGAATTGCAAAGCGTCGTGAATCAATTTGGCATGAGCACAGGGCAAGCGGCTCCTACCATCTTGGGGGATGCAACCGAGAAGTACTTCGTCCATTGACTGGGGCTGCAGCAGACTTTGCCACTGCACCATGGCACAGCCGACCTGCCGGCAGCGGCGTTGCCTGGAGCTTATCTGTTCATGGCCCTAACGACCAGCTACCGCTACTGTGATTCTTCTTCCGACAAGAGACAGCGATGTGTCCAACCCCTTTCCTCCCCATCCTCACCTGCTTTATGCAGAGATGCTGTTGAGCGCATGAGAGCCTTGGCTCAGCCTCTGTGACACCCACAGCATCCCAAAACATCCGACCACGAAGCGGCTACCCGTTACGCGCGTCTACAAAGCAGATGAAAACAACTGCAACGGACTGCAACGGACTAGCCGGCTAGACTCGGCTAGACTGGGCTAGACGCAGTCAGCAGGCCTCGCCGCGAGGTCGCGCATCTTGGCCGGCAATCCCTTCCGGGGCACCTGACGTGAGAATATGTGAAAATCATAACATTTTGAGCTTGTCTTGAAGACTTTGGATGAGGTAGCCGACGTCAATCAATCGCATTTTGTCTTGCCCACATGTGATCCCCTCATGTACCTCTTTGAGGTCCATGAAGCCAGATGGAATTGACTGATTTGACTGTGGAAGACCCTGTTTCAAGACTCCCTGTTGCCAGATGGCAGTTTGCCCGGTGCGGTATCAAACTGCGCAAAATCCACCAACGAGGTCTTGATCGGTTTGGGCAAGCACCCAGCAAAGAGCGCACACCGTCCTTCATGTGGCTGCTCACAAATTCACAAATCATGGCGGCCGTGTTGGTCGCACATGCTTGGTGCGGGACCGACATCTAGTCGCTCCGGTTTTGTGACAAGAAACCCTCTGCAAGGTTTGTTGAAAGTACATGTGCACTCTTCGATTATCTTCGAGGCATTCGTTTTAACCCAAGCGGCTCTTTTTCAACGTTTGTCTGCTTTTCGTGCTTTGTTTTGTTTCTTCGCATTCTTCTTCTTCCTCCTCTATCTCATATTCTCTCGTTGCATCTCTTCGCGCGGCCGTCGTTTCTATGTTGTAAAAGTGAAACCGCTTCCGTGCAACAAGAGCACAGGTTCTTGGACAAGAAAGTCAAGCTTACACTAGGCCTAACATTCAAACCTGGTGCTCTTAAAAACATCCAAGCTTCACAAAGGAAGACGTCGACCAGGCTAGCCTTTCAACTGGGCAACTCCGACAAACGCGCGCACGGCACCATTTCCCTCATCCCTTCCATGTACGGCAAGTGGTTGAGTCACTTTGAATCAGTCCTGCATTGCCTTCGTCACTCTCAGCGCCATCTCCAGTCTGCCATGGCCGAACCGGCAAGCGAGAACAAATCACAGCTTGATATGAGCCTATCAAAGTGTCGCATCACAAGGAGCACCCGCAGCAGAAAACTGTGGCCCGCCCTGGCAGCAGACTGATTTGTGGGAGACGGGCATGAACCGGCGGAACCTGACAGGCAGTGGCTGAACAAAGCTGACTAACTGGGCGATTCTACATAGCAAGAGACAGAGAGAGGGAGAGAGAGAGAGAGATGCAGAGAAAGAGGGAAAAAGAAAGAAAAACGAAAAACGGAGGAGTAAAGGGAACAGCAAGTGGAACAGACGTAGCGGCCTTCAGAATCCGATTCGAAGTCATCTTCGAAGTCATCTTCGAACTCTTCGAAGTTCTGCAACGAGATAAAACATGTGAGGATGACCCTTGTGTCACTTGCGCCGTCGGCACCATGCATCACCATGCAGTACACAAATACACTGCACATTCGCTGCATCTCGGTCCTCCATTTCATAATCGCCACTGCCGACGTCGCCTTCGCCGTCAACTTGCAGAAACGTCTCGGCCTGCGGGTGCCATGTAGTGCTGTGGTGCTACATTCTCCTGCCAGCGGGTGTGCATCGAAATCGACGGTGACTTGTGATTTTTGTGACGGCTTTCAAAGCTTTTGGCCCAAGAGATGGAGCATATTCGAGCATGGAGCCGAGGCAGGCTGTTCAGTACCTCCATCGTGCATTTAGACTAGCAAAAGAAGCGGACTGCCTCCCGAACTGGCATGATTCTGACTTTTCTGTTTTCGCCCGACGGCCTGACAGTCTTGCTGAACTTGCATTGCAGTTTTGTAGCCTTGAATTGGCATCAGCGCCCTGCTCCAACGGCACTTTAATCACGGATTGGCCTCTCTTGCGTGCCTTACGACCTACGAAGGCAGAATGCCTTGGTCCCATGTATCGGCAGCGTTGACCCGTAGAGGCTCCGGAAATCTTCGATCCGCTGTGTTCTTAGAGACGCAAGTCTGACCATCAAGCAATTCCAAGACAGCTGGACCCGACTCCACACCCCATCATCGCAAGTACTTCAGCACAAGATTCTGCAACATATCCTGCACATGGAACCTCTCGAGGCAATCTCGGCTTCGGTCTGCTTGCTCAACGTTGTTCAGGGTTGAGCGGGCCCAAAGGCTGCTTGACGGGTTGTGGATGTTTTTTTTTTTTTTTTTCACACTTGCGGTGTAGCCTTGTGCCAGCATGCCCAAATCACCCCAGTGATCGTCAATGAAGCGCCGGATGTTGCGACTTCCGTACGTCTTTTCCCATAGTCCGTTTGTTTCAGTACGTCGACACTCCACGTACAGCTTTCTGCCGTGGCAAACAAGCAGAAATATGCCGGCAGGTGATGTGACACCGTGCTGGAATCAGGCACGGGGTATCACCGGGTGGTATTCTGGCCGCCGGTGACGGTGCTGCGTGGCGGCAGCGTTGCAGCTGTGTCAGAGTACCAGTTCCAGGCAAGGCCGGACAAGCCAGGCATGTGAACAGACAAGGCATAAAAACTATGAAAACACGACCTTCTTGTGATCCCTTGTGTGGAACACTTCTGTCCTGCCATTTTTTCCGGCCTTCTTTCGGCCATCTGCAGGCCCAAGGAGACAGGCAGAGGCTCAGAGGCCCCTCGCATCTTCCCCAAAGACCTTCTCATGCCTACTCCACTTCCTCGCCATTTTTATCAGAATCATTCTTCTAAAAATCCTTTGGAGATGCGGAGTTGATTTTCCAATCCCAAAGTGCTCTGGCAAGCCGCCCTGTAGAAACTTTTGCTTGACTTGAATCAACCTGTATCCATCTAAGACAGCCAGTTTACCGTGTTCCTGTAACTGTGGCTTGCTATGTAACTGCTAGCTAGCTGTTAGCAGATGTGTTTCCAAGACGCACGGTTCATTCTTCACACTTGCATGACGGCTGTCCAAGCCTTCGTATCCGGCTTGTCCGACAGCTTTTCCGTTTGCGAATCGGCATTTTTCCCCCCATCCTCCTCTGCGTTGTTGAGGATCAATGGCTCTGAAGCTTCATTCAGTTGGTCCTGATCAGCAAGTAGAACACATGCCATGCCATATCACCCACCATCATCTTTTGATGCAACACGAATGCGCCTCGTCGGCCTCATTGGCTGCCTCCACCGTCTCCGCCACCTCCTCCTCCTCCGACGGCAAGTCCGGCAGGTCTTCCCCTCGCAGGAAGCCAGTGCCCTTGCGGATGGAGACCTTTGCGGTCCAGCTAGTAGGAGGGACAATCAGAAGTGGTCCTTTTCATCTTAGAGAAAGGTACCGCTGCCTAGAAAAGCCGTGCATATACCTCATGCAGTCACCCTAGGGCCTAATCATTGTAGGTCGGTGAAAGCTGGTTCTCCTTCCTGGATTTGCACGCATGGTATCGTAGAGTTTTCGTGGTTTTCGAAGGCAGCGGTGGCCAGCGACGACCCATCGGACTGCTTGCCGATCCAAGGCCAAGGCAAAATCTGAGGCCGAAACTCCCGTTGGTTTCGCTCGATTTCCCGAGTCTTGCTCTGCATCCTGGCCGCAGCACAACAGAAAAACTGAGGTCATCTACTGGCCGAGCCGCAGACCTCTGCTGGGTCGAAAGAAACCTTCGGGTGGCTCACAACCTGTCCAGGGGAGACTCTCACACCACAGCAGATCACAGCAATCGCATCCCAGCACAGGATGCCGGTTTCCGACCTCTCGGTCCAAACCAGCTTCTGCCTCTGCCTGCATTGCACTCAAGTCTCTTGGCAGTGTGTTGGCACATGTGCTTTGAAGCATCCAAGTTCGACTCTTGTGCCGAGTGGGCCTAGCGATGCAGGTATGGCTGAGAATGGTTGAGAATGGTTGAGAATGGTTGAGAATGGTTGAGAATGGTTGAGAATGGTTGAGAATGGTTGAGATCTACTCTGGCATGGCGGCATGGCGATTGTCACTTGACCCCTCCCGTGGCCCCGGAGGGGAAAGAGAAGATACCGTGGCTTCGGCCCGAACCCACCCCAGCTTGCAGCGACACGAATTCCTCGGCCTCTTCATCCGAGGAGAGCTGCGCCAAGTCGCCAGTTCCCAGTCGGCTTGTCTTCTGCTTGTTTACCTGCACAGGGAATGCACCTGAATGCACCTGAATGCACCTCTGGCTGCAGCGACATTGTTGGCAGTGCTGTCTTCGAGCGAGCACTGGCCTGAAGACGTGGAGCCTGCAGTGTTGGATGTATTGGAGCTTTTTTAGCTGTTGAGTCGGAGGCTATCGGGTCACTTTCGGGTGCCAGTCCGAAGCACTCGCCGCGTGGGCCGCACATTCGCCGAAAGCAAAAAACATCGAAAAACATCGAGAAGCCATCCCCACCTGCTTTGGGGAGTCGGCAACCTCGTCGACTTCAGCCTGCATCGCCGCACGTTCCGTCATGTCTCGCCGCAACAGCCGAGTCATTGAGTTGTTCAACTCATCAATTTCTCTGCCTCACTTCGACCCCCTCAGAGAGACCCCATTTAGTTTAGGACATCAGGCACGCGAATGCAAATTCTGCAGTCCTGCTCGTGCGGCTCGTGCGTCCTCTTTACAGCTCCCGTCGAAACTCGAGCCTCGAAATGTTTGAAGGCTGCTTGCATTTGGGCAGGGCATCCGATGAAGCTCGTCATTGCCATGGTGATTGTGGTCTCGCCATGTCTTCACGAGGCTTCTGCCACGAGCCCGCCGCTGCCTTCCTGCATGCCGGGACGTCTATCTAAATACGCTGATCTTCGTCATGGCGCTTGAGCGCGGGCATTCGCCATACAACCCAAAGTTTGGGACAAAGAAAGAAGATGTAGGATTTGACATGGGAAATAGGAACAAGCAGTTCCGAGTTAGCGACTGCTAATTAGTCCTGCGTGGCGGGGTCGAAGGCCACGTGGGCTCCGGCAGCAGTCTCATCGTCCTAGTCGCGGTTTCAGTGATGGCAGCGCTTGCCGGTCTTTCGTCGTGGTAACTGTCGCGCGCAAGGCTTCCTCTTCATCAGAGGGCAGATCGGCAACGCCGACGAAGCCAGTGCCCCTCCGCACCTCGGCATGAAGGGCAAGGCGTTTTGCGTACAAACCTCCGAGCAAAGCTCTGCTCTACGAAAATCCACAGCTTTCTGCGATACAACACAGTCACAAGCCCTGGCAACGTCAATCTTTGAACATGTTGCCAATGCGCATGTTATGAACTGTTATGACATGTCGCGACAGATTACTTCGGATGAACCAGTGTCGTTGCGAAATCACGCATCCGAACGCTGAACGCCTGCCATCGCATTCTCTAATTGCTATTCTTGCTGTACGCTCACTCATCAACTGTAAAATGAGCAACTTCAAGTAGTCTCCAGACGTGATGTTAACGTAGCATTAATGTTGGACTCGGTTTAGTATCCAGGGGTCCCCCCCCCAACACAATTTTGAGGCTTTCGGGGATCCTGTATAATCTGGGCTGGGGTCGTCGTCGTCGTAGTAGTAGTATGTAGTAGTACTAGTAGTACTTGTCAGCTGCTTTTTTTAAGGGCAGAGCATTTGTTTTCCCTAATTGGCACCCCCCGGCCCGGCAACATCGCATAATTGAGGACCACCCCCATCAATGGGAGGGGTCTCCTATAAGCTTTCGGGAAAACCGCTTAACAGCGGCCACTGAAACTAAACCGAGTGCAATATTAAGTCAATGGGGTGGGAATTGTAACATTCGGCCGGCCCAGGGGTTCCGGTCCAGGAGCACTTTCAATTAGGAGAAGGTTCCGGGCTCATATTTCTAAGTAGATTTATCTTGGGGGTCCGGTGTTTTCCTACGTGCATACTAGCAGTCTGAGCACAGAGACCTAGCCAGGGGAATGAAATAAAGAGAAGAGAGTCACAGATCTGAAGGCTGCGGAAGGTGAGACGGAACATAATCTGGTCTACATTTAAACAATTTACTGCCTGCGAAGTGAGGTAGAATAAAAGGGCGGAATGTACGTGTATCTATGAGCCTATCCCACAGGTATAGGAGAAAGTGTTAGGCGCAGCTGGGCAGCTTGCCTCGTGGTCGCGGTGCTGCGCCGCGTATTCGGTGACGAACATTCGGTGATGAAAAATTCGGTGCCGGACATATTAACTTTTTGCCTGGAAGTGGTGCGTTCACATCCACTGTCGGGCACATTACGTGACGATCATTCGGTGATGGGCTTTGGGTGATGCAGCTTGAATTATAGATTCAGCTGCTATGCGTTTTTGTGGCAAATATTCCTGTCTTGTTTGAGCATGTTGCAGGACAAACTGTCGATGTTCATTGGTATTATCATTATAATTGTCGGACCTTCCCAAGGGGTAGACGCAATGATACACCTTGGGGGTCCGGTGAGAATGATAAAGGGGTTACAATTGTAAAACTTACACCTGCTGTTACTGGCACCATCATGCTATTACTGGAAGGCTGAGAAGCTTTTCATCCCAGCTGGCCAGAAACAGTTCCAGAAGCTTCGGCGTCGGTTTCTAGAGAAGCAGATCTCGATTGAAACTGGTGTAGCTCCAGATAAAGCTCCCAGACTTCAGCCCCTGGGGGCCCGGGAAGTCTCAAGTTTAAGAGACCATTTCTCATTTCTTAAGGCTTAAGGCTCAAGAGAAGAAATCCAGCTAGGTAGGCTTGGGGGGAGGGGGGGGGTATTTAGCCACCCGAACATTACCTTTTAAACCTGCTCACAAAACACCAGCGCCACATGCCAAGCATTGCCAAACTCCTGAGTAAGCGGCTGCCGGCTCTGCATCCGTCCCTGCCTGTCATGACCGTGCGGGTAGAGCATTGTGGAAGGCTACGAGTCCTGATGCCAACGTCACTACGGAGCCCTAGAACGTACTCTGTTCCCACCAAGCGCTGCCTACTGCACGGACGCATTTCTAAAATACCCGAAGCGGAGTCTAAAATCGAACATCCGCACGCACAAGGTACCCTGTTCCCGTGCCTGCGCCGAAGGGTCGAAGGCCACGTGCTTTTGCCCGCCAGGCTCCTCCTCCTCCTCCTCCTGCTTCGGGGCATGAATGTGCATAAGAACGCGTGTGAGCGCAGGAAAGCCATGCGATGCAGAGGCGGCCTCCTCTGAGGGCAGCACGGCCATGTCGACGAAACCTGTGCCTTTGCGCGCCTGGCTAGGCACGGACATCGACATGCCATCTGTGGGAGCATGCTCTCGGGTCCGCACCACCGGCCCTCCCTTCCGCTCGGTTTTAGCCTCCGATCACTGCGATCTGCAGACCGCTCACTCACCCGCAGACAGTAGATACGCGGAAGATCTGTCATTGAAGATGTTCGAGGCAGTGCTGCAGCCACTGCTGTTGACGCAAAGCCTGCATTGTTGAGGCAACTGTACACCCTTGTTGTGCTGCTGCTGTCGCTCAGCACCATCTGCGTTTTCAGCTGTCCGAATTGCTGCTTTTGCTGTTGCTGATCGTTGTTGATCAGTGTTGGTGGTTGTTGGTGGAGAATGGGGGCAAAACCCGGCTCCGGAAGTCGTGCCCTGAACGTTGTCTTCCGAGCTGCGGCACAAGAGCCAGAAAGCGGAACAGGTGGTTGTGATTGTGCTGGTGCTTCACCGGCCCCTGTGCAGCAGGGGGGGTCACTTGAGCCCGAGAGAACGCAGACCATTGCCCCGCAAGGCAAGATTTCGTCTAGGCTACAGTGGCTACAGTATCCCTTTGTCGCCCTTTGCTTTTCTCATTCTCACATTTAGGGAGCCCCCAACCGAGTCGTCGAGAAGCGCACGAGGAACGTGTGGTTGTTCCGGTTTGTGTTCGTTGCTGGGCAGATCTGGCACTGTTCTTCTTCTGCTCTTCTTCTTCTTCTTCTTGTTATTGTTCTTCTTCCTGTTCTTATTCCTAGTCTTATCCTTATCCTTATTCTTATTATGGTTATTCTTCTTCTTTGTTCCCGTTCCCGTTCCCGTTCCCGTTCCTGTTCTTGTTATTCTTGTTCTTCTTGTTATTATTGTTCCTCTTCTTCTTATTATTCTTCTTCTTCTTCTTGTGCTTGTGCTTGGTCTTGTGTTTGTTCTTGTTCGTGTTTATGTTCCTGTTCCTGTTCTTGTTCTTGTTATTGTTATTGGTATTATTCTTCTTGTTTTGTGCTCTTCTTGTTCTTTGTTCTTGTTTTGTGTTCTTTTTCTGGCTTTTTGTTCTTTTTCTTGTAATTCTTGTTGTTCTTGTTCTTGATATTGTTTCTTGTTTTTATTCTTGTTATCACTATTGCTATTCGTCTTGTTCTTGTTCTTGATATTAGTTCTTGCTATTATTCTGTTGTGTTGTTGTTATACTTCTTGTTTTTTGTCATTCTTCTTGTTTGTTTTGCTCTTATTGTTTTTTTTTTTCTTATTGTTCTTCTTCTTGTTACTGTTATTGTTCTTCTGCTTGTTCTTGTTCTTATTCTTGTTCTTCTTGTTCTTGTGCTTGTTCTTGTTCTTCTTCTTCTTCTGTTTCTTATTCTTATTCTTGTCCTTATTATTCTTCTTGTTCTTGTTCTTGTTCTTCTGCTTCTTCTTCTTCTTGTTCTTGATATTAGTCTGTTTTTCTTCTTGTTCTTATTCTTCTTTGATTCTTATTCTTCTTCTTCTTCTTCATGTTCTTCTTGTTGTTCTTGTTCTTCGTCTTCTTCTTGTTCTTGTTCTCGCACTTGCACTTACACTTGATCTTGCTGTTGCTCTTGGTCTTGTTCTTGCACTTGCTCTTGTTCTTGTCGTCGTCGCTGCTCTCGTTTTCCTTCCGGTGCTGCTGCTCTTGTGTTGTGACAGTGGTCACAAAACTCAGGGCATGACATCCAGGAGTTGCGAGTCACACTGCTATCCACATTTTTCACTGGAGCAACCGAACCAGCAGTAGGAGAGTCCGAAAGCAACAGGCCGACGAACGAACGAGCTGACCGGCAGATTCGTTCCAGGCGAACAGCAAGCCGAACTCGTCCGAGCACCATCCCCCAAGAAAACAGGGTGGGAAAAGGACGTGCTCATCATCCTGTGCCAAAATGAATGGGCGCATTCGGCTGGTGTATAGGGGAGGCAAATGTATGAAACAAGCAACTCCCATCCAGCGTGTCCAACGTCGTTGAGCCTGCGTAGCAGGGTCGAAGGCCACGTGGGCTCCGGCCGCAGTCTCATTGTCCTGGTCGCGGCTTCAGTGATGGCAGCGCCTACAGATCTTTCATGGTGACTTTCGACGGCCAGGCTTCCTCTTCATCAGAAGGCAAATCGGCCGTGTTGACGAAGCCAGTGCCCCGCCGCACCTCGGCACCAGGAGCAAGGCGCTTCCCTGCAAGCTACAATGTGCCCCTTTCGGACAACCTGTTTGTAGCAAGTTCAATCGCACTGAATTCCGTTTGCATCTGCGCCGAAACTGCGAGCAAGCGGCTGCCGGCCCCGCATCTGTGCCGGCCTGTGGTCACCCGACACGTTTTGGCACAGCCCACGCGCCCCCACCCATGATCCGTCCCTACCAGCATCATGCCTAAAAACCGAAAGTCCTCTAATTACGCTGTTCCCGTGCCTGCGCCGAGGGGTCGAAGGCCACGTGCTTTCGCCCGCCAGGCTCTTCCTCCTCCTCCTGCTTCAAAATATGAATGGGGATACGGCATACGAACAGTGAACGCAAGAAAGCCATGCGATGCAAAAACGGCCTCCTCTGAGGGCAGCACGGCCATGTCGACGAAACCTGTGCCTTTGCGCGCCTGGCTAGGCACGGACATTAGGAAAAAAAAGACAACGACATGCCAACATCTGTGGGAGCGTGCTCTCGGGCCCGCACCACCGGCTCACTTTTGTTGGGCTCAGTTTTAGCCTGCGATCTCCAGACCGCTCAAAGGCCAGCCGACAGTAGATACGTGGAAGACTCATTGAAGGTGTTCGCGACTGCAGAAGCCTGCAATCCCTTGCCCCTAATACAGGGAGGGAGGTCTTTGTGGTGGTCAATCAGTTTTCGCATTGGGCCGAGGTTTTTGGGGTGTCGTCCAGCCACCTGGAGAGTTGGTGCCATAGTCAATATGTGTTGTTGCTGTTGTCACCAGCGCTGTTGTAGATACTGTATCCACTGCATGAACAGCAGTCGACGTTGTCGTTGTTGTTCTCTTCCTGCTGGCACTGCTGCACTCCGTCGAGAAATTGCTGACACAGTTCGTGCTGGAGTCGGGTCCAACTGCTGCTTGTCTAACTAACCCCAGTCTGATTGGCATGTAAGCAGAATCGAGAACATGTGGATAGACTGTAGTTAGGCCAGGCTTTCGGTGTGGAGACCGCTATGTTTCGGAACAAAACATCTCGTCTTCATGAGAACTGGTCAGCAGCAGACAATAACTACGCGGAAAAACAGAAAGATGCCCGCTGATTTTGTTTGATGATGTGCCCAGTGCACACAGCGAATCACGCTAGGACTTGCCTCCTCTACCGACCTCTCGAAGGCAACTCTCTTTGCAGCCCCCTCCTTCCACGGGGAAACTCAAGCGCGTGGCAGCAAACAGAGCCTTCTGTTGAAACCGGCCTCCTCCTCGTCCTCCTCGTCCTCTTCCTCTTGTACGAGGTTCGACACGTCTTCTTTCCACAAGAACCCTGTGCCCTTCCGGCCCACGGCCTCGCCAAAACTGGGGTACACTTCGCAAAACATCAGTCGCAAGCGCGTCAGTGTCGCCTTCGCTTTTCCGTTTCCCTCCTGCAGCCAAGCTATCCGGTTGGAGCTACAACACAGCCAGGTTCCGTGTACAGTGGTTGTTTGCGCCGTCGGATCTGATGCTGCACGAAAACAAACTTCATTGTCCGCCATCGCTCAATGAGCAGCGGTCAACACATGCCAGCTTCCCAGCCCTGCGGCACCGCGCTGGGTGCTGCAGAGCCAATCCGGCGACCTAGCACCTGCCTACATAAGCCTGCTGCATGTCCGGTCGGACAGCAACCCAAGATAAGATTCCCAAAATGGCACTGCGGCCAGCAAACGTCAATCACACCGCCCCCAATCCGATGTTTGTATTTGTTCCGAGACACCCATATCAAATTGCAGAGACAAGTATGTACGCGATGAATCTACTAAGCAAATCCAAATAGCTCTGTCGGCTCTTTGTTCAGGTCTTTGGCCAAAGATGGGCTGGCGCGAAGTCTCTTCCCAGAGTGATCCCCACACAGCGCCGTCAGCTCTGCATCAGATTCTCAGAAAAGCATAGAAAAAGTGTGATCTACTCCTGCGCAATCTACTTGCGTTTCTTCATGTTTGTTCTTGGCAGGAAGCTGCTCCGTAAAAGTGAGCTGGTGCAGAAGGCCCCCGACAAGTTTGGGCCCCAACTTCATTGTAATCGCGAGAAACGATTTGGTGTAATTAGGTTGTCTGAGGCACTGCAGGTCCAGAGCCCCAGAAACATGAACAGTCGGCCAGAAACATGAACAGTCGGTCCTGGCATAGATCACAGAGGTTAGAGGAGCTTGGTGCATGACGATCCGAACTCTTAACCACCTCCAAGTGTCAAAGCTTGATGTGCTGCAGGATTGAGCTTATGTGCCCGCGCAGAACAGACACGCTTGCTGGCTCAGCCTAGTTTGCTGTCCGTACAAGTATTTGCCGGCCTTTCGCGATTCCCTAGAAGATTCTGAACGACTTAACTCATTGCGAGGTTTCCAATTGGAACACATTACAGTGCCAGTCCTCAGCAGATGTGGCAAAGGAGACAGCTCTGTGATCTTCTTCCGGTGCCTGCGTAGCTCCGTGTAAATGCTTGACCCACAGACCCTGCGGGCGCAGTATGTTCAAACATGTTCAAGCATATCTTGCAACGCAATTGGCTTCGGCCGCCTCCTCCTCCTCCTCGTCGGAAGGCAAGTCCGGCAGGTCTTCCGCCCGCAGGAAGCCGGTGCCCTTGCGGCTGGAGACCTTTGCTGCGAGTCATGACGTATCGCTGGCAGTAGCAAGACAAACGGCTGAACATATCTGTGTCAAGAGCGGGGGTTTAGAACAACCCTCAAGTGCCGTGTTCTGCTGCGCGGCTGCGTGAACGCAAGAACGTTGACTTACTGAAGGCTCTCCTCTGCAATGCCTGTTCTGTGAAGGCCACAGGGGGCTGGCTAGCATCTTTCTTGTCTTCTGATCTTGCCGGATGTGTGTTTGTGGGGATCCTTTCCGCAATGTCTTCCGATCTAGCTTTCCTATTCCTAAACTTTGAGCCCTAAACCCTAAACCCTAAACTCTAAACCACTGGAACGTTTCTCTGAGAATGTCCACCTTCGCATCAGCAAGGTCGAATGGGGAGGCGAGCGGTCATCTTGCATCTTTCATTTTAAAACAGTCGTTGCTGGTGTTTGCGGCTTCTTCGCTTGGTTACGTCCTGCCTTTTCTCATTGCCAAACCACCGTCAGCCACCTAACTCCAGGGTTCAGGGTTTGCGGGCTTTGCATTTCGGATCTGCAGCCGGCCATTGGCTAAGCCCCGTCAAATGTCAGAAGGCTGCAACAGGGTTGCCCTGGTTGATGCTTGTATTGGCAGGTAATCCAAGGTATGGGGAAGCCTTCAAAGCCAGCGACGCCCTAACTAGGACTCTGCGAGGAGCGATGGCTCACTCGGCACATGATGTGGCTGCCGTTGTCTGCATATCCAGGTGCCCTTGCTCCCTTTCTGTTCGGGCACCCTCTGTCGTGCAGCTGGGCGTAAGATGAGCTTGAACCAGAAACTTAAGCTCCAGGCTGTTGATTATCCTCTGCAGCGCTTTCCTCCTACACACGTGCGCACACTGCATCGCCTTCCTTGGTAGCACATCCTTCTACAATGTAAAAAGTCGGCCGCCGGCGCCGGGCTTGGAAAAGGGAATTCTGAATGATTCAAGGCTTGTTCTTGGTTCCCGCACACTGCATCGTCGAGTTTTCGCACCCATCGGACTGCTTGCCGATCCAAGACCAAGGCAAAATCTGAGGCCGAAACTCCCGTTGGTTTCGCTCGATTTCCCGAGTCTTGCTCTGCATCCTGGCCGCAGCACAACAGAAAAACTGAGGTCATCTACTGGCCGAGCCGCAGACCTCTGCTGGGTCGAAAGAAACCTTCGGGTGGCTCACAACCTGTCCAGGGGAGACTCTCACACCACAGCAGATCACAGCAATCGCATCCCAGCACAGGATGCCGATTTCCGACCTCTCGGTCCGAACCAGCTTCTGCCTCTGCCTGCATTGCACTCAAGTCTCTTGGCAGTGTGTTGGCACATGTGCTTTGAAGCATCCAAGTTCGACTCTTGTGCCGAGTGGGCCTAGCGATGCAGGTATGGCTGAGAATGGTTGAGAATGGTTGAGAATGGCTGAGAATGGTTGAGATCTACTCTGGCATGGCGGCATGGCGATTGTCACTTGACCCCTCCCGTGGCCCCGGAGGGAAAAGAGAAGATACCGTGGCTTCGGCCCGAACCCACCCCAGCTTGCAGCGACACGAATTCCTCGGCCTCTTCATCCGAGGAGAGCTGCGCCAAGTCGCCAGTTCCCAGTCGGCTTGTCTTCTGCTTGTTTACCTGCACAGGGAATGCACCTGAATGCACCTGAATGCACCTCTGGCTGCAGCGACATTGTTGGCAGTGCTGTCTTCGAGCGAGCACTGGCCTGAAGACGTGGAGCCTGCAGTGTTGGATGTATTGGAGCTTTTTTAGCTGTTGAGTCGGAGGCTATCGGGTCACTTTCGGGTGCCAGTCCGAAGCACTCGCCGCGCGGGCCGCACATTCGCCGAAAGCAAAAAACATCGAAAAACATCGAGAAGCCATCCCCACCTGCTTTGGGGAGTCGGCAACCTCGTCGACTTCAGCCTGCATCGCCGCACGTTCCGTCATGTCTCGCTGCAACAGCCGAGTCGTTGAGTTGTTCAACTCGTCAATTTCTCTGCCTCACTTCGACCCCTCAGAGAGACCCCTTTTAGTTGAGGACATCAGGCACGCGAATGCAAATTCTGCAGTCCTGCTCGCGCGGCTCGTGCGTCCTCTTTACAGCTCCCGTCGAAACTCGAGCCTCGAAATGTTTGAAGGCTGCTTGCATTTGGGCAGGGCATCCGATGAAGCTTGTCATTGTCATGGTGATTGTGGTCTCACCATGTTTTCACGAGGCTTCTGCCACGAGCCCGCCGCTGCCTTCCTGCATGCCGGGATGTCTATCTAAATACTTGATCTTCGTCTTCTGTGTCATGGGCGCTTGAGCTGGCGACTGCTACTAGTTAGCAGAGTTGGGCCTGCGTGGCGGGGTCGAAGGCCACGCGGGCCCCGGGAACCGTCTCATCGTCCTAGTCGCAAGCTCAGTGATGGCAGCGCTAGCCACCAGCCCGTCTTTCGTGGTGAATGCCGAGGGCAAGGCTTCCTCTTCGTCAGAGGGCAAATCGGCAGTGCTGACGAAGCCAGTGCCCCGCCGCACCTCGGCATCAGGAGTAGGGCGTTTCCACGCAAACTACCATGTGCCTCCCTTTCTTCCAACCTGCCGCAAGTGCAACAGTTGGCATGTGCGCCGAAACTGTGGGCAAGCGGCTGCCGGACCCGCATCTGTGCCGGCCTGTGGTCACCCGACACGTTTTGGCGCACAAGCCCCCACTCACCCATGCCATGCACTCGTGTCTGACTTCTGCCGCGATTACCCAGTAGAACGACGTTGAACGTGATCCGTCCCTACGAGTACCAGCGGCAGGCCTACAAGAAAAAAAGAAAGCCCGCACGCACAAGGCACCCTGTTCCCGTGCCTGCGCCGAAGGGTCGAAGGCCACGTGCCTTTGCCCGCCAGGCTCCTCCTCCTCCTCCTGCTTCGGGGCATGAATGTGCATAAGAACGCGTGTGAGCGCAGGAAAGCCATGCGATGCAGAGGCGGCCTCCTCTGAGGGCAGCTCGGCCATGTCGACGAAACCTGTGCCTTTGCGCGCCTGGCTAGGCACGGATATTAGAAAAACAGAACGCCCGGACTGCAACATCTGTCGCGCAGCAAAGCTGTGCTTTCGGGCCCGCACCACCGGTCCTCCCTTCTGCTCGGATTTAGCCTGCGATCTCCAGACCACTCACTCGCCCGCAGGCAGTGCGCAGATACACGGCTACGAAGTTAGAGGCAGTGCCGCTGCTAGTGTGGAACTTGCCCTCGCCTTCAGCAATCTGTATGGTCTGTTGGCGCTTTAGTGACTCTAGCTGCGATCTCCAGACTGAAGGTGTTCGAGTCATTGCTGCAGGCATAGTGCTTTCTCTTGCATGCTGCATTCAATCTATAACGCTTGGAATATCTTGGAATGCTGCAACGTCCTTATGCTGCCAGGCAATGACGCATCGCGCGCAAGGAGCAGGGCCCGCTCGCTCGGCGTTCAAGCAAAATGTAACAAGTTCTGAAAGTTGATTTGCTGGTTGCGGTGGTTGCGGTGGTTGTGGTGGCTGTGGTGGTGGTTCTGGTGGTGGTTCTGGTGGTGGTTCTGGTGGTGGTTCTGGTGGTGGCTGTTTGTGGTGGTGGTGGTGGTGGTGGCGGTGGCGGCGGCGGTGGCGGCGGTGGCGGCGGCGGTGGTTGTTGTGGCGGTTGTGACGGTTGTGGCGGCGGCGGTGGTGGTGGTTGTGGTGGATGTGGTTGATGTGGCGGCGGCGGCGGCGGTGGTGGTGGTGGCGGTGGTGGTGGTGGTGGTGGTCTTCTTCTCCTTCTTGTTCTTTCTTCTCCTCCTCCTCCTCCTCCTCCTCCTTCTTCTTCTTCTTCTTCTTCTTCTTGCCGGTGCTGCTGTTGCTGCTGCTGCCGCTGCTGCTGCTGCTGCTGCTGCTGCTGTTGTGGTTGCTGCATGCTTGCTGCTGTTCTTAGACCCCCTTCAAAAGCCTGGTCCCTCTATAGGACCCCCTATGATCCCCTATGAATATGTCCGGACCTTGCGGAAGAAGCAACTCCGAGCTTTCGACGGATACTGGAAGAGTTGGGCCTGCGTGGCGGGGTCGAAGGCCACGCGGGCCCCGGGAACCGTCTCATCGTCCTAGTCGCACGTTCAGTGATGGCAGCGCTAGCCACCAGCCCGTCTTTCGTGGTGAATGCCGAGGGCAAGGCTTCCTCTTCGTCAGAGGGCAAATCGGCAGTGCTGACGAAGCCAGTGCCCCGCCGCACCTCGGCATCAGGAGTAGGGCGTTTCCACGCAAACTACCATGTGCCTCCCTTTCTTCCAACCTGCCGCAAGTGCAACAGTTGGCATATGCGCCGAAACTGTGGGCAAGCGGCTGCCGGACCCGCATCTGTGCCGGCCTGTGGTCACCCGACACGTTTTGGCGCACAAGCCCCCACTCACCCATGCCATGCACTCGTGTCTGACTTCTGCCGCGATTACCCAGTAGAACGACGTTGAACGTGATCCGTCCCTACGAGTACCAGCGGCAGGCCTACAAGAAAAACAAGAAAGCCCGCACGCACAAGGTACCCTGCTCCCGTGCCTGCGCCGAAGGGTCGAAGGCCACGTGCTTTTGCCCGCCAGGCTCCTCCTCCTCCTCCTGCTTCGGGGCATGAATGTGCGTAAGAACGCGTGTGAACGCAGGAAAGCCATGCGATGCAAAGGCGGCCTCCTCTGAGGGCAGCTCGGCCATGTCGACGAAACCTGTGCCTTTGCGCGCCTGGCTAGGCACGGACATTAGAAAAACAGAACGCCCGGACTGCAACATCTGTCGCGCAGCAAAGCTGTGCTTTCGGGCCCGCACCACCGGTCCTCCCTTCTGCTCGGATTTAGCCTGCGATCTCCAGACCACTCACTCGCCCGCAGGCAGTGCGCAGATACACGGCTACGAAGTTAGAGGCAGCGCCGCTGCTACTGTGGAACTTGCCCTCGCCTCCAGCAATCTGTATGGTCTGTTGGCGCTTTAGTGACTCTAGTTGATGATTTTTGTCATGCGTTTCGACTATCGCCGTCGCGGTAGCTGCAACATCGCGCACACGAGGGCATGACGGGCATGCCTCCTCTACCGACCTCTCGAAGGCAACTCTCTTTGCAGCTCCCTCCTTCCACGGGGAAACTCAGGCGCGTGGCAGCAAACAGAGCCTTCTGTTGAAACCGGCCTCCTCCTCGTCCTCCTCGTCCTCTTCCTCTTGTACGAGGTTCGCCACATCTTCTTTCCATAAAAATCCTGTGCCCTTCCGGCCCAAGTCCTCGCCAAAACCGGAGTACACTTTGCAAAGCATCAGTCGCAAGCGCGTCAGCGTCGCCTTTGCTCTGCCTTTGCCTTCCTGCAACCAGGCTATCCGACTGGAAGTACAACGAATCAGGCAACATACAACAGCCAAGTGCTGGCATGACTCATACTCGATTTTCGAGAACCCGTTCGCACCGCCAAACCAGGACCAGAGCAACCACAGCTGCAGCTATTACCACCGCCGCAGACAACAACAGCAGCAGTAATTTGCTTCGGGTAAAATTATACTTGGCCGCTGAGCGAGCCGGCTTTGCTCACTGCGGTCGATGATTCACCTCAACAACGCCTATTGGAAAAGCTGGGCGACACACAGAGCTAAGAACTGTATGACCGGAGAAGATCAAAAGGCCGATCCTACGACAAGTACTTGAAGATGAGGGACAAAAGGGGACCAGCATGCTCAAAGACAGTGGCGTTGGCAAGAGGGCCTGCCCAGCGATTGTCAGAGTTACCTCGTTCATCCGTTTTTGGAGGAATCAATAGGCAACCTACAATATGCTCCTGGGATCTCCTGGTCCCGTGCTTTTTAAACAAACTTAACGGAGCACATACACCGATCCTCTCGCGTAGGTGCGACAGGAGGCCCAGGCACAAAAAACGGCATTACCCACAGCTATACCTGTAGCCAACGCTACTGCAGCTCATTTGTGTCGGGCAGTGGGCCAAAAAAGTCCCCAATACCCTTATTGTAGGTCCAATAGCCACCGCGTCCCCCAACGGCTGGTTGAGTCGTACAGCAACTCCCAGCTCAAAAGACTGGAGGTAAGCAGCTCCACTCACTTCCAAGCCCACTACCCATAGCAAAAGCAGAAGAAGCAGCAGCAGAAGAAGCGGCAACAGCAGCAACAGCGGCAACAGCGGCAGCGGCTGTGGCCACAGCCACAGCCACAGCTTCAGAGGTCACAGCAGCGGTGCATGTAGGTGACTGCAAGAACTGCATACTCCGCTGCATCATGCCTGCGCGGCGGGGTCGAAGGCCACGCCTGCTCCGGGAACCGTCTCATCGTCCTAGTCGCAAGTTCAGTGATGGCAGCGCTAGCCACTAGCCGGGCTGTCGTGGTGAATGGCGAGGGCAAGGCAGCCTCCTCATCAGAGGGCAAATCGGCAGCGCCGACGAAGCCAGTGCCCCGCCGCACCTCGGCATCAGGAGTAGGGCGTTTCCATGCAAACTACCATGTGCCTCCCTTTCCAACAACCTGCTGCCGCAATTGCAACAGTTGGCATGTGCGCCGAAACTGTGGGCAAGCGGCTGCCGGACCCGCATCTGTGCCGGCCTGTGGTCACCCGACACGTTTTGGCGCACAAGCCCCCACTCACCCATGCCATGCACTCGTGTCTGACTTCTGCCGCGATTACCCAGTAGAACGACGTTGAACGTGATCCGTCCCTACGAGTACCAGCGGCAGGCCTACAAGAAAAACAAGAGAGCCCGCACGCACAAGGTACCCTGTTCCCGTGCCTGCGCCGAAGGGTCGAAGGCCACGTGCTTTTGCCCGCCAGGCTCCTCCTCCTCCTCCTGCTTCGGGGCATGAATGTGCGTAAGAACGCGTGTGAACGCAGGAAAGCCATGCGATGCAAAGGCGGCCTCCTCTGAGGGCAGCTCGGCCATGTCGACGAAACCTGTGCCTTTGCGCGCCTGGCTAGGCACGGACATTAGAAAAACAGAACGCCCGGACTGCAACATCTGTCGCGCAGCAAAGCTGTGCTTTCGGGCCCGCACCACCGGTCCTCCCTTCTGCTCGGATTTAGCCTGCGATCTCCAGACCACTCACTCGCCCGCAGGCAGTGCGCAGATACACGACGAAGTTAGAGGCAGTGCCGCTGCTACTGTGGAACTTGCCCTCGCCTCCAGCAATCTGTATGGTCTGTTGGCGCTTTAGTGACTCTAGTTGATGATTTTTGTCATGCGTTTCGACTATCGCCGTCGCGGTAGCTGCAACATCGCGCACACGAGGGCATGACGGGCATGCCTCCTCTACCGACCTCTCGAAGGCAACTCTCTTTGCAGCTCCCTCCTTCCACGGGGAAACTCAGGCGCGTGGCAGCAAACAGAGCCTTCTGTTGAAACCGGCCTCCTCCTCGTCCTCCTCGTCCTCTTCCTCTTGTACGAGGTTCGCCACATCTTCTTTCCATAAAAATCCTGTGCCCTTCCGGCCCAAGTCCTCGCCAAAACCGGAGTACACTTTGCAAAGCATCAGTCGCAAGCGCGTCAGCGTCGCCTTTGCTCTGCCTTTGCCTTCCTGCAGCGCGGATGGCCAAGCAATCCATACATCCAGCATAGACAAGAGACAGGAGTGAGAAGTGTCACATGCGATTTGAAATTCTGAAATGAAGTTGCAATTGCTTCTCAAGGCCAAGAGCTACAACCGAAAGCAAATTTCGGGCTGTGGGAGAAACGGCCCCCCTTGCTTTCCACGGCCCACGGCGCCCGCTGTTGTCCATGTTTTGCCGTTACAGTATTACACCACCTGCACCTCCACAGTTCTGAGTTTGGGACCCCCTGCACCACCACGATCCATTGCCGGTTACATCCTTACTCCGACTACACAGATGAAGCCCGTCTCGCCAGCTTTGCCAATTCTGTTGTGCCATGCCGGCCAGATTCAGAGCCGCTTGCACCGATTCGCCCATGCATGGGACTGGCGCTGGGACGATGTGTTGGCGTGCACTGGCAGCTGGATCAGCATGCCGTGCATGACATCGCTGAATCAGGGCACCACTGGGACGCAGTCACGTGTTTGCCATACTTGTCAGCTCCATGCTTTTGAATTGCAAGACTCTGAGGCTGACAGGCTGACATCCCTCTGAGGCTGGTATCTGTTACTGTTACACGTATCTGATTGGCACAGCTGCAACCCATCTATTTGCCTTTGGTCGCTGTCTGCGTTGACAAAAGCAACGCTTTTTCATTCTTGAAAGATGCTGCCTGTTGCCACAGGATTTCAAAAGACAAACGGCGTCAATGCCAAGGCCAAAACGCAAGCCTTGCAGACATGTTCAACAGTAGAAAACCACAGAAATCATCCAGGGAACACCAACGGCATGAAATGACAACCATTGACAACCGCAAGCTCCGAAACTGTTTCTTGGAGCAGGCTCTGGCCTCTGCAGAAGTGGCAAACGTGGCAAAGGACACAGCTCTGGGCTCTTCGTCACATGCCTGCTGTATGCTGGCAAAATCAAGCACAGCACTCCAAGAAAGCATCATGGAGTCCTCTTCCTGGATATTGTCATCCTTGTCGCCATCATGATCTGCCCCAGCCAAGTTGTGCGCATCCTCGGCATGCAAGAAACCAGTGCCCTTTCGGGCTGTGGCTGGCCGACGGAGGAGGCTGTGGGTGGTCAGATGCCTCTGAGCAACTGGCTTCTTTGGGCCTGTCTTCTGACTCCTCATGACGGCACCCTTGCTGAGAAGCCGTAGTCTGTCTCATCTGCACACCATCGCCCTGCTATGCCCTGCTGTGCTCCTGAATCTGCCAGTCATTGTCGAAACTTGCAGCCTTGGAAACGCCAACCGTTTCATCGCGACCAACGTCTTCTTCGATCTGTGAGCCGCAGTGCGCTTGCTGTGCCTGCCGTGTTGATACAGCACTTCTTGTGGATCACTCGGTCATGAGCAGCTAAAGCTCACGCTCTGCCAACAACGACTGACATGTTGCCCAGCCTGAATCTCAAGGTTGCACACCTAACCGAAACAATGAGCCAGAGACTCCGTACATCCCCATGTACGTAGGACCTGTATGTGCTAGTTGGCGATAGGGCCGGCGATCGATGATGCTTTCAATGCTTTAAGGATCTTACAAATTAAAAGCCCATGAAATTTCGAAAGAGATCCTTCAACAAAAACTAAACATTCGAAAAGTTCTCAGGCCTCTTCTTTTTTGAAAAAGAACCTTCATATTTCGAAACCTGCATGTCTAAATTAAACGGGCTTTGAGAATTTACAAGGGTTTCGAAAATGTAAGGAGCTTTGGGAACCCTTAGAGCCAGGGCGCCAGGGACTTTCAAATTTGTAGGATGAAAACAACAGACCTCTTGTAAAAATTCTTAACTCTGAAAAGAGATGCTTCAAAGGTTTAAGTTTAGGCATTCTTACAAATCAGGCCCCGTTTAACCTTTTAAAACCCTCAAAATCACCAGGCACCCTGGTGGTTGGGATTTTCCGGACCTTTTCACCTTCCCAGTTAGGTTTTAAGCTAAAGGTCGGAAACTTTTGAAGTCCCAATTGTTCGAAGCCTGCTTTTCAACTTTTAAGGGCTTCAAGCAACTTCTGGAAATTTCCAAGAAATTCAACAAAGCTCCGGGAACTCTTTGGGAGGCCACGGCGTCAGGGACTTGTGAGTTTCAGTGTTTAGAAAGACATGTTCAGGTCCCTTTAAACACAAAAAGAATATCTTCAAAGTTGTGAAGACCCCCTGTCGAAGTTTTAGGGTTTTAAAATCTGAAGGTTTGTACAGCGTTTCGGAGGTGTGTGTGTGTGTGTGTGTGACCAGGGGGCGTCTCGGCTGCATGTGTGGTAGCTCTCTCAATTCAGGGGCCCTTCTCGGGGGTCCTTTTGAGAAGGTATATAGGGGACTCAAAAAGGGACCCTACTTTGGAGAACTACCCATGCGTGGTTCTTGCGCTTAGTGGTGCTTCTCGGCTCATGAATGTGTTCGGTTTCTAGTTGCAACCCAATTCCCCTTCCCCCCAGAAAATCGAAGCAGATGTTACCGCTGTATGCAGCTTGACTACGCGCCGGCCCTCATTGACGTGCAAGGTGGCATCATACTTTCCATTTAGATCCAACTACGAAAAAGATCTCCAGAAAACCCGTTTGAACGCTTTCTAGCATACACTTTTAAGTGCATATACATATATATATATATATATGTAAGGATACTATTCTTGTTTTCTTGCAGTTAGCATAAGAGTTGAAGATTAACAAATCAAGGTGGGCCCGTGTAAAATTCATAGTAGCACAAGGAAGCGAGCTACATTTTTGAAATGCTTACTGTCATGGAGCACGAAACCTGAAATTCGAGAAAGGTCATGGTTCGGTAGCTATAAACAAAGACTTTTTCATTTTAGTGGAAAACAACTTGCTGGAGTCCCTGTTGAAGATGCTGATGTATTTGCAGTGCGTTTTCAACTCCCAGGAAAGAACACAGTCATTTAGGTACGAAACGAAGCACACTGACATGAGAGAGGCAAAAACACAACTAACAACGAACACATGATCAAATAGCGAAAATTCAAAGAGGCAATACAGTGGTAAACGAAATCCGCGGCCTGCAGCACTAACCCCCCAACAATCTTTTGGAAAGTTGTAGGCAGGAAAGAGAAGCGGAAAGGCGGGAAAGAAAAGGGACGAAAGCGAAATGGCATTATTGATGGTTCCGATCTGGGCGCTGGGCGGGGAGGGGGGACATGACCTGCACAGAGTGCTTGATTTGTGTCAGTGCGGGTGGAGGCATCGGTCAGTGGACAGGATAGCAGAAAGGATGCCGCAAGTCATCAAGCAAGGCGTGAAGGGTTTCCATTTGTGAGGTTCTGATCGACCCTGGTACACCATATACACCCAAAGCCCCAAACCGTATAAACCCTAAACTGCCCTAAATCGTCTCTGCCCTCCAGGAGCGCCCTGCTCCTCCCCGAGTCATGACGCCCAATCATGTCTGCGAAGTGAAAATTGTCTAGATTTTTGCTCGCTTCAACCCCCCAATTTGTATTGCTAGAATTAGAGCGGCTTGTTGCGGTCGTCTTAATAACCGAAAGAGCGCTCGTTCTTAAACTCACTTGCATGTTATCAACTTTTTTTAAGCCCTTTGGTTGGCACTATTCTCACGGCCCTGTAAGTGACTTCTATTGGGCCGTGAACAAAAACCATTTTGCCCATTAATTATCAGCTGTTTGGTCCATGCCCCATGTCCCTCGACTACTACAGACCGCTCATGCTGCTCATTACCAAGCTCACGTTAAGCATGTGGACTCCTCTGGCCTCTTGGGATGGATGGACTGGCCGCAGTGGGACACCTCGTGTTCAAGAACAGCAGAACCCCCACCCAAAAGATTGCACTTGCTCGGATCCCTGCTGCCAGCCACAGCACGCCGTGGCCGAAGCCTCGCTTGCCCCAGTCAGCTGTTTGTGTTCTACTTGCAACTGCAGAGATGGCAATATCCGGCAACCTCCAGAAGCAGTTCTCAGTGCTCAAGTGATTCAAAAAGCTCAGGCCCAAGCGGCGTTCCGTGGATTGTTAAATCGGCGCATGGCCTGGGCACCAGCGAACCAACAAAAGAACAATAGCCCAGCTGGGTCTGCAGCAACTATCTCCGCGCGGGCCTGGGTGTGTCCAGACTTGCATTGATCTCTTGTGTGCCTGAAGTGGTCCAATGTTGGATTTGTGTGCCTCATGTAGCTCACTAGATCGAGAATGACCGGGCAACAGGCCGGCAGTGTCATCACAAATCTTGATCCAGTCAGGCATTTCCTTTCGGACCCGCTTGCTCTGGACACAGACAAGAATTGTCTCGTGTGCAAAGGAGGTCTAACACGTGTCTCAAGAGCTGTTGGAAGACAAAACCATATTGCTTTGAACGCCCGCCTATCCAGGCCCAACCAGCCCTACTCGGCACCGATTCTGAATACCCCAGAAAGTAGCTTTAGTTCAGGAACTCGCCTGTGGCTCAACAAGTGCTGCTCGAAGCTGCTCTTTGACACCGAAGGTCCAACTGGGGTGGAAACACCCCGCCTCGTACTCAGCAACAAGTAACTAAGTAACACGAACTACCGAAGCCCCTTAGCCCAGCAAAGACGGTCAGTCAGTCCCCATCCGGATCTTCCTTTCCGAGAACTGCAACCTGCCAGACTTCTGCACACACGGACTACAGTGACTACAGGATGCACATGGATTCCCCAGCAGCCGTGCTCTGGTCAAACCATGTACCACACGTGAAGCCCAGCATCCCGCACGCCTCAATCATGCGCCGAGTCCTGAGCACACTGACCCGTATTATCATTACAGGCCCATTTGCATTTGCAGGACGCAACCGCCGATTAAAAAGGTGGATTATGAGCGGTCTTTGCTTGATCTGCGGTTAATACACTTGGAAATTGGAAATAAGAACCAAAATTGGACCGGTTCTTGAATCCAATAGCAAATACCTGATGAACAAGGGAAAGGAATTAATGGGCTAACTGCGGAATCATCGTCAAGGGTCTCTATGTTTTTCTTTTCATTGGATTCACGGGACGGCCGCTGAGTTTATGAGATTCATTCACGGACTCGTTAAATCAGAGAGCTCATGAAGATGGATATTAAGATGATCCATGGGCCATTAGAAGAAAGACCCATAAACTTGATGAAAGGGAAAGGGGAACTGATGATGGAAGTCATAAAGGAGCTAATCAGCGGAGCTGTGATGAGAAGGCGCTGCACGCAAAGAGGCCCGCACATGCGAGCCAGCATCCGCTCGAGGAACGACCTCAATCTGTGCCAGACATTTATGGAAGTGATCACTCCAATAAGACTTCTTAACTTAAGACTCCCTCCTCCAAAGGAGAACGACTTAAGGGCCGGAAAGATCAACGCAAAATCTCACAAAGCCTCACCAAGTGTGTGGGCGCTTAGGGAAGAACACGCGGCTCTCGCAGCCAGGGCTAAGGTTCACCTCGAGGAGCCAAGGCTTCATCGCCTGAAAAACCCACGGGAAGAGAAGATATGGAAGGGGCAGCTGGTGATAAGATGTGATACGCACCACAAACCCCAAACCATCCCCAAACCCAGCCACAAACTCGAGGGTCACAGGAAGAACCGGTGGAGCCGAACCCTCACGCACAGGACACTCCTCGTCCACCATGAGGTCAAAGCCGAAGAGCTCGAAGCTCTCCGTTCGGGGCTGCAGGCTGGCATCTACCGAGCGCATTACCTGAAAATGGCATGAGCCATTCATGGTTCTGCGAGTACTCCCGGGGTGACTTTCGAAGACTCGACATTCATCGACACACTCTCCATGTCAGTGCGCTTTGGGAAGGTTTGTCAGACGCCTCGACGACAATTTGCTTGATCTCTGGCAGTAGGACCGTCTCCCAATAGTCCTAGTAGTGGCTCAGAAGCTGGTGCGGAACAGGACTGAGGCTTCGCTCTCACGAAGGTCTGCTGGGATTGGTACTTTAGGCTGCCTTCGTGCATGATGCACTCCAGGGAAGTGATTCAAACACACTGCACAGGAAACCTAGAAGGTTCTACGAGACCCTAATTTGCTTTGCATACATGCACTCATGACGAGCCATACACAGATGCACAACTTCACAAGAATTGCAGCGAATGGTTTGCTGCAGAAACTGATCTCTCATTTCGAAGAGGACTGGACCAAGCTTGTGACGCATTCTCTGCCGTGATACGTATAGGACTCGTGTACTAACTGCGAAACTCTCTGATCGATATTGCAAACACAACACAATTGGAAGGGCACAAGCATATACCCCGGATCTCAGGATAATGTCTTTGTGTGACTCGGTACAAAGATTTACAAAGTGCCGTGTCCTGGCGGCCAGTCAGCTCACAAAGCTGGTCTCGGAAGTCTTCTAAGGACACAACGGCGCCCTCCACGACATTTTTACCGTGCCTCAAGTGACACAGAAAGAATCATTAACGTGCTGTCTTGAGCGAATGCCCTGGCTTTGTGGGGGTGATGGCAAGTGTTTCCTCAAGTGCAGCTCGGTGTCTTGTTCACTTGCCAGTTTGAGATGTGCCGCTCCCGGTCACGCAAATCGCCGAGGTCATACATGCCATTGCAGAGGCGCAGATAGCATTCGCTGAACATGAACACCTTCAGTGGACGGACCGATCTCACCAAGACCCACTGTCTGATGTCGAATTTGCGGCCACTGAAGAGGAGAAGGGGCCTCTCAATGTACTTCTGAACAAGTCGGTTCGGCATTCGGTCGCAATGATGCAGCAGCTCCGCGAGGTTGCTCATGCAATGAATCCCATTCCCTTTGCTATTCGTGCCCGGCTTCACAATCCAAACGTTTTGCCCAGACCAACTTCCATGCAAAGGCCTTAGCTGCGGAGTTGAGGCGTTTTGAAACTGCAGGTTGTTGTCGCCATCATTCCGCAAAAATCCCGCACTGCCGCACAACTGCATACAGAATTGTGGAGCTCATGGAGAGGCTCATTTTATGCATAAAGGCACATCGATGAGCTTTTGGCTTCTTCGGCAACCCTAGTGATCAAACGTAGGGGTTTTGTAGCTACTTCGGCAGCTCCAGGCAGTACAGGGATGCTCCACTGCTCGATGGGCACGGGCTTGGCTTCGAGTGCTTGGTCCGGGTCTCCTTTTGGAACCAAGAGAGAACTAGCAGATTGTCAGCATCGATCACCTGCATATCGTTTTTCGGACTGAGTCGCTTGCAACTCCTTGCTGCGACTCTGTGACCCCAAGGGGCTGACTCTGCCCTGTGCAGTCCGACGAGCACCCAAGAGGCAGGGGCCGGTGGTTGTGAGTTCGCGGGGCCCGTGGGTCGCAGTCGACCTCTTCGTGGCAAAGTTTGTTGGCTGCCGGGTTTGGTTTTGGTCTTCCCCTCTTGGTGTCTCGCTGTTTGATCCTGGAGGAGTTCGGCGGGAGGTTCTCCTGCTTTCGCTGGACTAGACTTTGGCTCGGTCCCTGTCCACTCCACTCCTTTTTCGGACTCCCAGACTCCGAAGGAACATTGCATCCAAACCACTACCAGATTGCCGACCAGAAGCCACTAGCTACGCGAGGCTTAAGTGGACCCTTTGACAATTCAGTTTGCTCCCCTGCATGCGGCCAAAACCGGGCTAAAGCTCAAAATTAACGTTTTCCTCAACAGATGCCTTCCAATTCCAGGGCGCTCAGACACTTCTGTTTTGGTTGTTTCCCCTCTCTTTCATGTGGAAACAAAGCCAAGCGGCCATTGCGGAAACAGCTTCTCAAGTTTCTCCAGTACCTGCTCGAGCGCCAACTGCGAGCCGCTGTCGAGTCGCCCCCAGGAATGGCTAACAAACTCCGGCCACTCTCTCAAAATGCCAGGGCGCTCTCTCCGTTCAGACCGTTCCACAGAGCTCCGCGGCGTCTCCTCAGAATTCTTTAAGTCACCGCCTCCGGGTCGAATCAAAGCACGCCTTTGAATACGTAGGTTCGCCGCGTTCGCGATGCCTGAGCACAGCTCCGGCTGCGTAAGCTCGCTGTACAGCACCAGTGCATCCCAGAGGTCCTCGGGCACAGTCCGTAGAAAATTCCGTATCGTGGTGATTTACCGTTCTCCTCTGCAAAGTGAGAACACCTCAGACACCTAAGCTACCTAAGATTACCTAACCTCGAAACTTCCATTGATGCTCCAAGGGTCTTCGCACATCTGCTGTCCGTCACTGCCCTCTTCATCCAGATGTTCGGGATCCAGATCCAAGCACCATCGCTGAAGAACTCGCTTGCATGCAAGCAGCACTGTTTCGTTGCACGAGTACGTGGCACCCGTAGAAAGCTGCATTGATTCTTGGTCTCGATGCAGCCGCTGATGCAGCAGGGCAATTCGTAGTGCAGCAGAACGCCGGTAGTCGAGCACGAAATCATCTCTCTCACTTTTTTGGGCAATATCATAACACCGTGGAAAGAATGTGTCGGCATTGACACCACCAGATATAGACCGTTCCTTCAGAGACTGCGCCAGACCCGCCTTGGTTGTAAGCGCCCTGTTGTGAAAGAAGTGGTTGAAATACTCACCTTGCTTGAGCTCGCGATAGTCAGACTCGGAATCCAGAGTTCGCCACGTGAGTTGCGGCGTTCCCGGAAGGGATAGCAAGTGCTGACTCGATTGGGCAACGAAATCCTCCATCATCCGCGGTGGCTTGGCCACTGATGGCAACTTCATGCGTGGGGAGACTTGCGGCGCTTGTGTGCCAATTACTGTCTTGTTGGTGCTCTGGAGTCTACTGGAACTCAGATCTCTTTCCTCTTGTGTCAGAGCGTTTCCGACCGTGTCTGCGTTTGCACCTCGCTGGGCCTGAGGTTGTCGGACAGGTTGGGCAGCTGGCACAGCGGCTGGTGCAGTAGCTTGTGCAGTATATGCAGCAACTTGTACAGCAGCTTGTGCAGCTTGTGGTTGTTCAGTAGGCTTGCCCTTGGTCTTGGACGGTCCCTGTGATCTCGAATCGAAGGAATCCCACGCTGAATGTTGCGGAGGTGCCGTGCTTGCCATTTTCTTTCTCTCTGCAGGGGGCGTTGAGTCTACGCAAGAGGAAATCTTCTTTTGCGAGCGCTGCCGGCAAGACTTTGCAGGAGGAAGTGTGTAAGCTAAGGGGCTTGCAGCTTGGCTGGCTGGAGCCTCGTGGGAAGTGAAGGAGCCTCGCCGTCTGGGCTGCCCCTCCGGGGAAGCTTCAGGACGAGGCATGCGAGGCAATCCCTGCCGTGGTGATTGACACTCTTTCGGCAAGCGCTGGAAGGACTGACGCGCACCAGCTGACCGCGGCCTTCTCGCATGGCGCAAGTGTGTGGCTGAACTGTTTGGGGTCTCCTTTGCGATCTCCCTCGCAGTCCTCGCCGTCGTCGCCGTCGCTCTTGCCGTCTTCGCTGGCTTTGGATCACGGTCACTGGTTCGAAGCGTAAGTGCCAGAGTTGGCGGCTTTGGCTGGAGGAGCTGAGGCGCAGCAATTCGTGCTGCAGATGGCATCTGTGCCCAGCCATAGCCCAAGGCACTTGAGTCAGTGGCCCCAACTTGCAGATCCTCCGAAAATGTTTTCAAGCCTCGCAGGAGTGTACTAAACACCGAATCTTTGGGTGGCAGTGTGTAATCACTGGACAGCGCCATTGCATCTGCCATCTCACCATCCTGGTCCTAAATAAGTCTTCAAGAATGCTACATGTGGCCGACACTCGTCTTAACTGAAGCTGTACTATGCTTTACTCACGTGCGCACCTCAGTTTTCATTGACGCGGCCACCTGACTTGCATTCAGACACTCGAACCTTGAGCATTGTCAAACACGGTGCACGCATGACACTTGGTCGGGTGATGTCGTGTGTGCTTCTCAACCGCTAGACTAGGGACCCTTGATTTGCCGAATCCTGTCCAGCCAGTTTGCGTGGCAGATAGCACAAGTTGGCAGACAGCTCACACTCAATGAAGCCACTGAAAATTCAAGCCTACTGCCTTGTGGCATGATGTCAAAAATTAAACATGCCTGTCCGCCTCTGGCCATTCGAAGACTTGAGTCCTGCAAAACATGGAATGAGATTGAACCAGGCGAAATCCAGAATCGTCGTCCAGGCTTGACCCATGCTCGCTCCAGATAAATGCAGCTTTAAAATCACACCTCACCTGAAGTTAGAAAGGATGTTCCCGGCCAAAAGAACACATGTACGACAACCGCATGCATGCGAGGACCTGCGATGACTTTGGCATGACCGTTCTGGCACGCCGGTCCAACTAGAATCCGTAGAGCGATTGGCGAAACGAATTCTCTGACTGAGTAGGATGCGCCCTGTAGAAAGTTTAAAATTTAGGAATTGAAGAAAGGAAAAAGGCCTGCCAGGCTTACCATCTGGATCAGGTTCTGGGCTTGCGGGTATATGTTTGGGAGCCTTGCAGCCTTGATGGCCTTGCCAGTTTTCTGAATGCCGTGTTTGTTGGCCTCCTTGCTGAGGACTACCACCGCTTCTAGGGTTTGTAGCTTGGAGTCGGTTTGCCAACGTCTGGGGACTTACATACAAGAGATCTCGATATGAAGCGGGATTAGGACGAAAAACGACAATGACATTTATTCACAAATCTCTACATCGGAAAGTATGCCGCTGGCTCTCAGAGCTTTTTGGCAACAACTTACGCAGGGCGCCATGATTCCTTAGAACCAAAACTTGTCCGGTTCAGAGAATTTGAACGGGCTGAAAGGCTGTTGGTGTTCCAGGCGTTGACACACTCTGTAGGTGTCCGGCTCTGACCCTAAAGTTCCCACTTGCTGAATTTGCCTTGCTGCTCCTCACACCTTCCAAGGTTCAGGGTCGATACGGACGTCTGTGGAATCCCAGCGTCTCGGCGTAAAACAGAATGATATTTCACATCCAAATAATGCTTCAGATTCCACACGGTAAGCAACAATGCAGCAGAGAGCAACGACCTACCCTGCATCAAGATTTCAAAAGGCGCCAAGATTGCGCGGCTTTCCGAACACATTCCCATCGGGCGCGCTTGTCATGTAGCAGCTTCAGCCGTTTGACATGAACAAACTCGCGAAGAATGCGCGGAAATTTGGATTTTTGCCTGCTCTTCCAAAAGGGGCGTACAGAGGGGCTGAGGCTACAGGCAAGCAATTCAAGGTCACGCTTCAATAGAGCAATTTGTCCTTTGCGGGCCACGGCCTCGTGCGCGCGTGCGCGCGCGTGCGCACGTGCGCGCACGTCCTGAACCGAAAATGACAAAAAACAAGCAAGTGGGGGAACCGCCCGTTTGCAATGCTTCTTCGAGTGGGTTCATAATGGCATAATGCAAGGGCCCCTTAGCAAGCCCAAGAAGACTCCTCGAACACACCAAAACCCGGCATGGAGATCCTGCTTAAAGAAAACCGTGGACAGCCACCTAGCATTTGCCGCGCTAGCTTCCGCGGTCCTGGGTGCCTTGGGGTGCCTCACCTTTCATTGACTGTTGAGCATGAAGGGCCCCGAGCCTCCTCCAGGTTCGCCCTCAGAAGCCCCTACGTCTGGCTGCACTTGTGCCGGGCCTTTGTGCCCTGGTCTGGATAGGGCACTTCCCGAAGGTTGTTTGGTTTTGTGTGCCTTGAAAGCACTGCTTCTGCACGGGTGAGCTCAGATATTGTACCTGTGCTTGACGCAAGACAACCGCCACCGCCCTCATGGAACCAACCTGATGGAGCCAGATACACAACACTCGTGTCCCTGCCCAGTCTGCCATAGCCTGCCTCTGCGAAAGCTTCTCCTGAAGTACGCACCTGGAATGTGCTGTGAGGCTTGGGAGGACCTGTTCCACGCCTATGGCTTAAAATGGCTTAAAATGTGATGAGTGCAATGAGATTGCAAAAGTAATGAGCCTCCTCACAAAAAGCTCCGAGCCATTTCCTGCCTCTGTCACAGCACCCTGGCATTGACGAGCCACTGGCGGAGTCAGAACTGCTGCCTGGCATGGCAGTACTGGGTCGGATGCAGATTGAATCTGAATCGGGTCGGCGGAAGACGGACACATCCTTCAGCGAGTCGACTGTGGCGGGGGGCTGGGGGCAAACTCGGCCGCCCCTCTTACAACTACGTCAGAACACTGGGCAGCTCAGCAGATGCTCCAACACTTGCCTCGGCTTCGTGACCATGTGGCCGCACAGCTTCCTGACAATCCCCAAGATAACCAACGATTGGCTCAAGAATTTTGAGCATACGGAGACTCTATATCCTTGTCCTTCAACGGCATCTCGACCTTTCGGTCTGTCCTCGGCAGCCAGCGCAGCATCTGGTCTCGCATCAATCTACACAGCAAGCGTAATCCGTTAGCTGCATCCGACATTGCTGAGACGCGCACAATGCAGGCTCAGGGATTAAAGATGCCCGCACCTGAAGAAACGTGGCAACGTGATAGATCCGACTGGATGCCAACACACTAGCCTGCCGTCGAAGCTTGCTTTGGGAGTCTTGGTGCCATGCAGTTACCTCCTCAGCTTGAGAGGTCTTGCAACCTCAGAGGCACGCATCGTTCTTGCATGTTCTTGCACTGTAAATGCACAAGCCGAGATGGACAGTGCGACAGTTTGACGTTCACAAGTATGACGTTCACAAGTGTGACATTCACGAGTGTGTTGTTGGACACAACTGGCACATGCTCGTACAATGTAGCAGCATCTTCGGCATGTTGAAATGAGCAGAGCTGCAGCTTGCAACGAAACGTTGTAGAAGAGAGGAGTAGGGACATGGTACAGAGCTCTGCGGAGGCTTCTCGTTGCCTTATTCGACCCTCTACGCCTACGCAAAGCTGTGCGGAGATTCGACACAGCAGAAACGATTTCCTAACCATGCGAACAACGCCCGATACAACTTCGGGCTGAGCAGCATTTGCCTGCTTCCAGGTCCCAGGTATGTCCAGCCTGCGCACCTCTTGACTTGACACCCGCGCACAAACCTCTGCCCATTGCTCTGCACGTGTGCAGGATTGTGCAAGGCCAGGAACTTTCACTCGTTTTTCTTAGATTGTCTTAACATCCAACGCTGTGTGGCGACCTCTCCGTCCTCCTTCGTCCTCCTTCCCACGGCCCACGGCGAAGTTAAGGCTTGTCGTGACTCGGGCCCCTTCTCCATTTCGCCCCGGACCAAAGTTTGACGACAGGTGCCTTAAGCCTGGGGTGGGATTCCTTCTCTTGCTTCTCTTGCTTCTCTTGCTTCTCTTGCTTCTCTTCCTTCTCTTCCTTCTCTTCCTTCTCTTCCTTCTCTTCCTTCTCTTCCTTCTTTTCCATCTCCCTTGCTTCCCTTGCTTCCCTTGCTTCCCTTGCTTCCCTTGCTTCCCTTGCTTCCCTTGCTTCCCTTGCTTCCCTTGCTTCCCTTGCTTCCCTTGCTTCCCTTGCTTCCCTTGCTTCCCTTGCTTCCCTTGCTTCCCTTGCTTCCCTTGCTTCCCTTCCTTTCCCTTGCTTCCCTTGCTTCCCTTCCTTCTTCCTTCCTTCCCTTTCCCTTCTTCCCTTCCCTTCCTTCCCTTCCTTCCCTTTCCCTTCCTTCCTTCCCTTCCTTCCCTTCCTTCCCTTCCTTCCCTTCCTTCCTTCCTTCCCTTCCTTCCCCCTTCCCCTTCCCTTCCTGCCCTTCTTCCTGCCCTTCCTGCCCTTCCTGCCCTTCCTGCCCTTCCTGCAAGCGAAGGCGTAACCCACAAGTGGGCTTCCCCGATTGGGGCTTCTAGGGGCTTGGAAAGCAATTCGGTTGGTGGTGAAGCGGAGGGCTTGTTGGGGTTTGAATGCTTCCTGGGGCCGTCAGAGGTGCTCAGACGAAATCTTCTGGGAGTATCATCTCTCTCTCCCATATTCTCTCCGTTCTCCTCGTGCCCTGTCTCTCTACTCTCATCTACATTCAATGCAGCCAGCATGGCCCCCCTGGCCAGATCTGAAAGCCCTCGAGTAGATCCTGGGTCGCGTGCGATCGGTGTCGTTCTCTTTCTCATCGTCCCGCGCCGGCGTCGGTTCCTCGCTGCTACTCTGCCTGGCTGCCAATCCGCCAAGTTTGTGAACAGCATGCTGCTTGATGTCTGGCTCTACGAGGCCTGAAGAAGACCCAGCTGGACCGCGAACCCCACCGAAGCTCCAGCTCCAGCTCAAATCTAGATTCTGGGCAGCTTCATACACCAGGCAGCATGCCATCATGCTCAAACGTCGTTCAACTTGAAGATATTTCGAGAAGTCCGAGAACTGAGATATTTCGACATTCTGTGCACTAGGGATTTCGTGTGCAATTGCTGCATCCGGAAGTCCGGAAGATACATGGACCTGTCTGGTACACTTGGGCTTTGCGGCTTGTCCGCTCATCTGTTCTTATCATACTTCTGCTGCTTCTTCTTCTTCTGTTGCTTCGATTTCTGCCGGGAATGGGGAGACGAACCTCCCCGCGCGCAGGATGCGCCCTTGTCGAGAAGGCTTTTGTCAAACTTCGACATTTGACCTCCCCCCGACTGCAGCACTGCTGCCCGATTCATGATGCCGTCTCTCTTCTGACTGGCTTGAGAGGAGCCCCGGAGGGCCGCATGGGCAGCGGCCCGTCATCCGGTAACGGGGTACACAGTGCACTTCCCCATTTTACACTCTCTTCCTTCTCAAAACTGCTGGCATTCTGACAAATCTGCAGGTGGCACCAGAACAGCCCACCAGTCATGACCGAGAAGGCCATGCTAGCAGCCTGCAAAGGTTTCGCACATGTTTCATCAACATGTCAGGAGTTTACAGATGCACCTCTGCCAAACTCCTGCGGCGAGTGCCCGCCACCGGGTTTGTATCCGCAGCCGCGCCAGCTGCACCCACTGCGCCCGGTGTGTGCACCGGGGCAGCCGCACACACCGGGGCAGCCGCACACACCGGGGCAGCCGCACCCACCGCGCCAGCCGCACCCACCGCGCCAGCATCAGCCGCGGCATCCTTCCTTCCAGCACGAGGCGAATCCCTGAAACTCTGCAACAATGCAATTTGTCTCAAGTCAATTTCACATTGGCACGCAGGCGCGGCCGCATAGCAAGATATAGCAGTAAGATGGCAAGTATCACAGTGAAGGAGATGCGTTGCCGCGGCCTCGACGGCCTGGGTGACCCTTGTCGAGGGTGTTGCGGAGGCGGGCCCCTTGCCAGGCGAGCAGAGACGTCACTCCACCTGCCAAGACCACTTGACTTGCCATGTTTATGCTCTAAGATGCTCTTCCGACTCCATGAATTAACCTCTCTCAGGACAGAATCGGACAGAGCGACATTGTACCTACATAGACACACTATATACGTAGCACTGTAGCCGCGAAATCTAAACACGGCAGCGCTGCTCCGCACCGCCCTCCTCATGCAACATGTCTCGGATCACCTGTGAGCACAAGGACATGAGATACTCCGAAGTGGAGACCTTCAAAGAGACTCTTCTTATTTGATTCCACTCCGAGCTGGAGCTCGCCGGGCCTCAAGGACATCACCAACCTGGCAACGTCTCCAGGATTCGGGAGTACAGCCGTAGTCGTTCTGAAATGCGAAGCCCCGCACTATGCTAAGGATTGATACAGCAACAAGGACGGCCTCAGGATTTTGAAGGCAGAACACGTCAAGAATACCCAAATTCATGGTTCTCTCGTTTAACCGCGTGAGCGTATCAATGATGAAGAGACAGCCCCGGTCCACGTGTCATTTGTTCCCTTTTGAACGTTTCTTGGGCTGGAATCCTTCTATCTAGCGACAGCAACGAACAGGATTTCTAAGCAAAACTAGGTCACGAGTCTTCCCTTTCGTGTCCCGTTCGCAGGCTCGCCGGTACAGCATGGTTCTTCATGGGAACGGCCGGGCAAACAAGACAGAGGATTCTACTGCCATGCTTGCAGACGGCTTGCCACGATGCCAGGGACAAACAAAGAGGGTCAGATTGCCTGCCACCATCTCTGATCATCTTCAGCGGCACGCTGGCGGCACAGATGTGCCAAAGACACCAGATCTCCTTGGCGCTATTTGGCTGTGCAGGCAAATCCAGGCACCAAAACTTAGATGCCCAAATCCTTGAGCTGACGAAGCCTACTTGTGCCCAAGTCCAAAGTGATACTACAAGTTTTCAATCTCAAGCATCCAAACCCGAAACCCGAAAGTCTGGGAACGCTGTGCGTGCCCACCCATTGGAAGCTCAGTGGCTACGCTGATGTTTTCACAGGTTACTCGCCGGTTTTGGACTCCCCGTACTCTTCGGGCGAGGCTTGTGGGGGACGTGGGGGAGTATGAGCTCGTCAGCTGGGGCCCTCGCTACACAGGGCATGCAGCAGTGTCTGCCTGGACATACAGTTCCACGCATGGGTGACACTGGTGCAACGTGACACATTCAGCGCAGTGCGATCCAGCGGCGCGGAACTCGGGATGTCCCTGCTTGATAAGTCCTGCAAGCAGAGCGCTTACGTCATGCAATCTCTCGTAGAGTCCGGTGAACTTCCCAAGCCGCTGTGAGGGCACCAAGAGATTCCCATGCACCAACTGTGCGCACTTCTGTACACAGTTACTACTGAGAGTTGTGTTGGACGTATGGGGTTGAAGCTCGACTGGCACAGCAGACAAGACACAGACTCGTCTTGCAAAAGCGTGGAGCAAACATGTGAGGAAATGGTGTGAGCTGGCAAGCGGTCAAAAGTGAATTAAAGTGATGAAGCTTTAGCAAAATTGGGGCCGAGCACACTTATAGCAGAAGCGGCAGTGGTATTCAAGAGAGGCTCTGGTATTGGGGCTGATGATATGGCAGCGGTCGCATCTTTTGAAAATTGGCTGCATCGTGCAGTCCGAGATCCACCACTCAACGAAACCCGCATCATTTGGATGCCAACGAGTTGCACATTGGGGTGGGGAACCTGAAAGTCGACCAGATCCAGGCACAGTCTTCGAATTGAACTTGGATTGAATTCGCTATTCTGCACAGATCCCAAGGTAAACTTCTATCACCGTCTGACCGTGACGAACACCTAGTCATCTCTCTTGGCCTTACACCTTCATGTGTTCTTGGTATCTGCGTGCACCAATGAAGCAAATCGGCACACACATGCCGTCTTGTGTCTTCGAGAAAGTGGCAGTAGGATGAGGAAGGACTGCCTAGACTCGGGCCTAGACTGCTTACAAAGAAGAAGAGAAAAACATGCGTAACGGCTATGACGGTCGTGACATCCACCTTGTTCTGAAACGGCCTATTGAAGCCATTCCGAAAACCCCCAAGAACCACCGAATCTCTTCCCTCTACAGTGCCTTCTAACGAGCACTTAAGCCGACTTGCTTGCAATAAAGTTCTGCCGCAGCTTTTGAGCAGCATCGCTGTCTGTACCGCTGGATCTCAACCTTGAATGCCAAACACCATCATGAGTTGCAAAGTCGAACCTGCGGCTTCAGACTGCAAAATACCCAGTAGCAGCAACTGTGTGCGCTCGTGGCTGTACAGCGCATGCAGGGCTCTGCCCTTTGCCTGGTCATGTGCCAGCTGCAATGCTGGCACCGGCATGCAGGCGAAGGCGGCATTCATACAGCTTTTTTTTGCCAAAAACACTCGAAACACCTTGAATGGTAAGAACCTGTCAAGTCACAACCTGCCCTTCGCCTAACTACATGTAGACTGGATCTGCAGGATATCCAGCCTGGCTATGCATTGGATGCTCGAACTGCAGCAGATCGATGCACCCGCCTAAGCAGCCGCAACCTGGGTGTGTCTGGAGCCATTTGGGCCTCCTGTACTTCGGCTCTCACCCAGTTAGAAATGCATTCCTTGGTCCAACTCTCAATAGATGCAAGGTATCGCAATGACTGAGTTTCGATGGCAACGTGGACAACATCCGACGAATGTTCTCCGACTCGAATGTCTGTTGGCACATTGATCGTCAAGATGCGATCAAGATACTGACAATGATCTCACATCTCGTCCAAGACGAGATGTCCGTCTTGGACGTTTTCGATTTCGAAAAACCTAAAAACTGTTTCTACCTGAGTTTTGACTCATAAGTTTTGCTATTACAATGTTGCGGCGCCCTTGTCAGGCAACTTTTTCTCCGCGTGACCCATTTCTCTGTTGGGCGGCATTGTGGTCTACATCCCAAATTTGGCAGCCCCAAGTTAAAGCTTCACACTGGCCCGCCCCTCTCTGCCACCAGCAGCCCAATGTCAACTGCCTGACCCCTGGCTTATTGGTCTGTTGGACGATGTGCAGGCTAGGGCCCGGCTAGCATGTGTGTGTGTGTCGTGTAAAGTGTAAATCGCTTGGAAGGAAGATGCCCCAAAATGCTGCCGCGTTGCCTGCACAAAACTGAAGGCGCAAAGAGCCGCTCGGCGGCTCCTAAGTCGAAGCACCTTGCAGTACGGAGCGCTCCTCCGATAAAGGCACAGCATGAAGCGACGGCGCAGTTCGTTGCGCCTGTTGCTCTCCGTCCTAAGAGTAGGCCGAATAAGGCGCAGTTCCACTCTTTCCCAGTTACCTCGCGCTTGCCATGTCAGAAAAACATCAGCTTCTCGCGCAGGTACACATCGTCTGATGGCACTTGACCGCACAAGGAAGAAGCCAGAGCCCTGTACGGCAAGTAGGGACCCATCACCTCCAGGCAAGTGCCGCAAGCGCCAGTCACGAAGGCGGGTGCCCCTCACGGCTCTGTGCACGACACCCATGATCGAGGTCACGGAGTGCGAATACTGCAGGGGCGAACCAATGTGAAATAGCAAAGGCCCCACGCGCCGAGATAGTGGAGCACCCAGCTCTGCTACTCGTTCTGGACAAACATACCATGCCTGGACAAGATGGTCAAACAGCGATGTGCGCTTACGTGTTCTCGTCGGTCTGCTACTTTTTCCGATTGCCATATGCCTCTTGTGTGGTTTCCCTCGACTCTGCGGCATGCCCTGGCTTCGGCCTGCATTTAAAACGTGTCTAGATTAGCATGAGAACATGGGAAAACTGACTATCCTGGCATTCCCTGGCTACCTCGTGGCGCCTTAGCTGCACTGTGCTTCTGAGTGCCACGCAAGTGCACATACTCCATTCTCTGGAAGTCTTCAAATCTCGCGGCCTACGGTGCCTCGCTCCGAAGGAGAGCTTCAGCCTGACCGACCAACATACGTGGCGCCTTGGAACGCCCTGATGCGCCCTGCATCTCTGTCTTAGGAGAAGCTGGTTTACAGCCTCTTGCCCTGTCTACATGTGTTTTCACTCTTGCTCCGCGTTCCTCGTCTGCAACTCAAGTGTTGTTCTTTCAAAGACGGGCTGCCAGGGTGTGGAAGAGCAGCTGCAGAGATTGAAAGAGTTTCGCTACCTCACGTGCTGATTCAGCATGGAGTACTGACAGACTCACAGACTTAAAACATCTACGATTCGGCTTTCTACCTTCTCTACGTTGGTCCAGCAGATTGGGCAAGTATATGCCAGTCCATGCAAGTCGCAATAACCATGCTGGAAGAGAGGACCGAGAACACGCAGTGCCAGGTTCCTTCGAGAAGGCACCGCAGGCTGACCTGAAAGCAATCGCGGGTGCTTTGCATGCATGATCTACGCCATGTTTCGCATTGCGCATCTAACTAGGGGTCTTATCCAAGGTCCAAACAAAGAAAGCGCAGCCACTGCTGACCGGATTCGGTGACTGAGTGGGCGGAGATAGCTATGTGGCTCTGCCGTCTGCACTCTCGATATAACTGCTGGGCATGCCAAGGGAAGCCGTACCACAATAGATCCATGAGCGCACCTGTCATGGAGCGTTCTTTCCTGCCTTGACAAAAACTCACGTGTGCTAGGGCCACTAGGACTGAAGAAGAACCAAGCTACTGCAGAAGCGAGGTCGCAAAGAAAGGCCACATCCATGTGCGTGTATAAAACATCTACTTCTCCAATTATCCAAGAAACACCAACCGCATGCGAACCGAAAAGTTTTCACGGCCCAGCTATGATCCTACACAATCCAGTCATTGATCCCCCTCCTGCAACACCAGAAGGCTCTTTTCGAAGGCCAGTGGGAACAGTGCCAGCAGTGATGCGGCAGGTTGTCCTAGGCCGGTCGATTCCCAAAACGGCATTGCTGCATGCCCACTGACTTACTGCTGACCAGCCCTTGTCACTGGCCCAGCGCCAGAAAAAAAAGCATGAAAACACTTCTGGACTGCGTCTTGACACTTGGCAACAATCATGAAGATGCCCTCAACGGACTCCTCAGCTCGGACTGCTCAGAATCGTCAGAATCGCGAGGATCTGCTGACACATTCACACCTCTGAACATGAAAAGAGAGGAAAAGCTCCTCTCCTGAAGTTGACAAAACTTTAACTCTGAAGGGGAAAAGATTCCAGAATTGCGGCCAACACTGTGAGAAGTGCGGCGATCAAAAGCCAAGGGCTGCAGCTGCAAATGCCTCAAAAAACACTGAGAGCAACAAGACTGAGCAACAAGACGTGCCCCGAGAGAACAAAACTGAGGTCCTAAGCCCTGGTCGGGTGAGTGAGCATCTTGTTACCAGTAACTGTCTTGCCCTCTCAGCTAGGCCCAGCTAGGCTCTCCATGCTCTCAACTCAATCAACTCAATGGTCTGTGTCTTGGGTGCAGCCAGGGAACCGAAGAGTGCCAAGCGCAGTGCCTGGTTCAATTCAGCACACAGCTGCGCCGGACTTCCCAGCACCCGCTGGGCACCCAGCAGCTTCCTCAATAGCTTCAACATTCTCCAATGCAGAGCATGTGTTTCTTCAGTGCAACAGCCAAACAGCCAAACTGAGGTAAGCTGAAGCAGATGCCATTCCAGATTCTACGAGCCAAAGAGCGGGATCTGTCGCAGGACTGCCGTGCCGGAGACCGAGGCAGCTTCCGACAACAGCTCATGAAAGCCATGGGGCAAAAACTCATCCGACAAGTAAGCCTTGGAGGCTTGGCGCATTCGACATTGCTATAGCAGGGACTCGCTTCGAACTGAACTTGCGCCGGCTGAGGCTGGCTGCTAGGTTCCCCAAAAAATATTGACCACAGCCGAGCTTCATCGCCATCAGAGTCCCCAATGCATGGAATGCATCGGAGCAGGCGCCTGTGATGAAGTGAAATGTGATGTACTGATAAAAAAATAACTGGATGTTCAATGTGCATGCATATACCTCTATGTATGTAATTGTTTATATTTATGTTTACGCATGTGTATGTAAGACATGTCTGGTTTGGGATTTCGCGTGTGGGAAGCCTCCATGGTGAGCTTGGCGAACTCGGAGCTGCTGCTCCACGCCGACGGAAGAACCTCAAAAGCTGAACTCGTAAAAGGTAGGAAGATGTAGGAAGATGCCAGAAGAATGAAGTAACGAAGTTTGAACTCTGCATGTAGCTTTCAGGCATGGCTCACATTGCCTTCCCTCAACCTCCTACCCTTGCTCCACATTCGAGCGTGCAGGCAAGCTGCGGTCCCAGTGAAATGCGCGCTTGTGAGACGTCGAACGGAATCAGCTTGCCTTGCGAACTTGCGAGGTACCAGACTCCGATGCAGGACTGCTGGACTGAAGTTGCCACAGAAAGGGGCACTGTTGTGCGACTTCTTCACACTCACAAGGTGTCCGCGGTCACATTATCATACATACCAAACGGTCTGTTCGAACGACTGCATGTACTGTGTTCATGCGAAATTGCTGAACATGAGCCACACCCAAAACCGCCGAACGCATGGGGCCCTGCACGACTCATCGCTTGTGAAGCCTCATCGAAAGTCTGCCGAAACAACCTTCAACACCCGAACCCCGAGACATCAGAGCGCAGGAAGTGGGATCTATGCAAGCCAAACCATCACTGTACAAACAACATCCGGCTCTCTCTAGCGGGGAGCCCATGGCATGCAACGGCTGCCATTGTGAATTTTGAGTCAAACATCATGGAGCCATCCGTGAATAATTTGCGAGTCAAAGCTGCGTAGCAAAATGTCCACGGCATGTAAGGCTTCATTGCCCTGACAATCGGTGGCCCCCTGCCAGCATTGGACCAAGGACTAAGTTGCGATGCTGAGCACGCAACACTGACCTCACCCAGCCTTTCCGTTGAATCGCACAGAAACGAAGAACTGAATGCGTCTCACGAACCTTGGATGCCGGCTAGACTTGGCTGCCTTGAGTAAGTACATCCGCAATGGAACTGTATTCGGCACTGCTGAAGAGTCCATTGCATACCAGTGCACAACTCCTTGAGGAAGACAGGCGTGGGCACATTGAAGTCATCACCCTCAGGGCACCTCATTGGATTGGGATGACGACAGAATTCACAGGAGGATCTTGCTAGATCTTGTTAGTAGCTCAGCACCTCTGCAGTAACCTCTGCAGGCGCCACTGGCTACCTCATTCTGCCTGGATCTTCATGCCTGCCATAGGGTTTGCAGTCTGTGCCAAGCGACGGAGGTTCTCCAAGCACTGGATCGTCAGGTTCACCCTCTTCTGCGAGTAGAAGTTGCTCCCCACCGCTCCTCCGGTAAATCCAATGTGGCAACAGGCTGTCACACGGCTGTGACGTCGTAACGAGTCATAGCTTGCAACAACAGACATATGCAAGCTGAACCCTGGCCTCCAATGCGTCTTCAACATCAGCTGCAGATGTCCAAAAAGCGGATGGGAGGCGATGAGGGGCTCGGCCCTGCGTAGCAAATCCAGGCCATAATGCGCCAGCTGAAAACAGCTCAGCGTGTCCAACCGCAGCTCAATGGGTTGGACATCCTGCGCTCTGCAGCCGCTATGCGATTCGCAGCGCAACGGGGATTTTTTTGGCGAACGGGAAAATACACAGTTTGCTCAACACTTACAAACACTGCGGATTCATCTAGGGAACAAAGGTGTTGCTGCCTTTTGGGGTTTCGGGCCGGGTATAGATGGACTTAGGGCTTGGAGTCAGAAAGCTTAAACTTTGGGGCTGGAGCCTACGGCTGGGTTTAGATTGGCGTCGGGGGGTCCGATGATGGGTTCAGATGGGTTCAGTTGCATTTGGGCATTGTTTTTCGAATTGGATGCCGTGGTGCGATTCGAAGGCTTTCCACCTCGAGGTGCGCAGCTGCACCTCAGGCTCAAAGCGAAGAGCGAGCGAAGAGCGCACGAAAACACCAGAAAAAACACAGTGATACAGAATGTGTGTCGTTCGGTGTCAGGTCCTGACCTGCTCCACGGTCCAGCGCTGTCCAGGTTGCACTGCAAAGCAGAAAGGGTTTCTCCTTCACAGTTCGAACGGGATTGTGGAGGCGCGCCCGTTGGGGACGGAGCATCACATTGCTTCTCCAGCTGGCGCCGTTGTCTCTCACATCAACTTGAACGCAGCCGAGTTTGACGTCAAGCTCATGCTGGGCTCCGTCTCGGGTAGAATTGATGACCAGAGTCTCCACGCAAAAGTAAGCAACTTCATGCAACGCAGTACTGTCCACAAGCGTGATGCCCGCACCCTCTGCACAAAGCTGAAAGACAACTCCGTTTGATCGGTACGAACGCTTGCGTCCACTTTGTGTCCAGAAGATGTCCAGCGTTCCTTTCCTGAGTCGGGAGATAGGCGAACCCAAGGAGCGCATGGAACGCACACTTGGCATGGCAAGCAGGCGCGGAGTGGACGCTCCGGTGAAGTGCCTCTCCTTTCGGCGTCCGGGACTTGAAGGTCTTGATCCGAGATGAACGGTTCTTTTCCGCGATGCCGGGCTTCCAAACTGGCTACTATACCCATTCAACCTTGTACGCCTTCTTGGAGACAATGGGATCGGATTTGGAATAACCGGCTTTTCCTTGCTCTCTTTCCTGTCAGGGATCCAAGCCTTGCCTGTACCAAGCAGACGTCGCATGAGCAGAAAGGGAGGAAAGGCTTGCAGCTGGCTTTTTCGAGATCGCCGGAGTCCAGTTTGAACAGCTCCAATATCCCTGATGATGATGTGACGGGGCCTCTCCTTCAGAACTTGAACGTGAAGGGGGCCAAGAACCGTCTCTTGTGGCAGCTCGATATCAATGACAGCGCTTTGGTCTTCGTAGTCTCCATCGTCTCCCATTGCAGAGAGTCTTACTTGAAAGCTTCCTTGACCTCCTAAGACAGCACCCACTGGGACAAATGGTGCGCTCTCCTGTGGGAAGAGATCCAGAGTCGCTCCTGCTTCCGGTCCATCTAACTGACTCACGCTGCAACAAAGACGGCTTGCATTCTCTATGAAGTATGGGCACTTCGACTGAACATATGGACGAAGCTCCACGACTAAGAAGTCTGAAACGGGATCTTTCTTTACGTCAACCATCGTAATCTCAAATACAGACGTCATGCCCGATCCACCACTGGTCATGTGCCGAAGGAAACCTCGGTGCCCAGATAAGCTCTTCGTCAGCATGATCGGTGCTGACCAATGCGTTGCTGCACCTGATGTGCAGTCTTGCGTGCAGCTTGCGATCTGCAGGAAAACTTGCTCAGACGTTTTGGCCTCTCTCTGAAGGCACACAGACCCTTCATGGGGAACCACGGCCATCTCACCTGCCTTGGCATTTCCGGATCTCACCAACAGGGGCTGCCCCTTCATGTTTGTGAGACGGCAATGCGGGTGAATGTGGACCTCGCGCGATCCTCGAACCACACGGGTTTGCACCAGGAACTCTTCCCGAAACCACCCCGCAGCTGCACCCTGCGGTGGCCTTTCAACGTGGAGTGGCGGCGAGTGCTCTTCAACTGTCCCCACCTCGTAGCTGTGCCTCAGATGGGCTCATGCTGCATCACCAACATGTACTCAGCGTACTCTCCACCTCAATCTACCTCTACAAAAAACTGTACTTAAAAAAAACTCAGATGCTCCTTCGGTCCAAGGCGAAGCTTGAGACGCTGAGGGCCCTCGGGCTGGAACCAGCAGAAGCTCATTCGTCTTTCAGGCGCCAGCTCCAAAGAAGGTGCGCCCTCGGAGTCCTCGACAATCCATTTAAACATGGCACCGTGACACCTCAAATTCATCATGCGCATGCCCTAGACCCCCACACCCTCTTCCCTCAAAGAAAGACTCCTAGGACACTCCGGTCAAACCAGAAATGGTTCTGGACCTCAGGGCCCGGGACGCACAAAAAACCTGTGCTGCCCGGTCACTACTGTACTGGAAACAAGGTTGATGCAGGTACAACAGGTACAACCATATGATGCGACTCATGCATTAAGCCATCATTAAGCGCGCCGTGCTACCGTGCAATCAAAACCTGCACACAATTTGCAGGCTCGCCTGGCAGAGGCCCAGTGGGTGTCCGGTGCGGTTGATGATGCGGAACTGTGGCCGCAGTGGCTCTGAAAAGCGTACCACCACGGAGCTCTGTTCCACCATGGTATCAACAGCTGTCAGGCACCATGCACGACCGTGCGCTGTGGGCGGCTCAGCTGGTCCGACCAATGGCTCAGGTCTGGCAAGGTGTGCGGACGCACAAGCCATGGTGGAGACAAAACAGGAAAGGTCAATCTGATGCATGAGTTGGAACCGACTCCTGCTGGTTTCAGCGAGCCCGAATGAAGCCGAATAGCATCCTCGGTGGTCGTTGTCCCTGTCCCTCTCTGCACATTCCAACACTTGGTTCTCTGCTTCCTGGTGTTGCTCAGTCTGATCCGCCCACGTCACGGCCCTCCTTTGAGGGCGGCGTCCGCTGTGTCCGCTTTCCAGATCTCCGGTCTCGTGTCTTGACCTGGGCACGGTGACACCTCGATCAGTGCTCCTCTCTGGCGGCCGGTCGCTCCGATCGTTCACTGCACTTCCGCCACCGGCATAGGATGGGCCGACACCGCTGATCGCTATCTGCTTTGCTCCCTGTGGATTCTGCGGATCATATGCAGCAGAGGAGCCTGCCGAGAGCTCCAGTGGCGCTAAGACACTCTGCTCAAAGCAAAACAAGGGATGCTCCTTGTGGTTCAGCAAAGTGTAGCGGCGCACCACTTCCACGATCAACGTCCGGTGAAAGGGTAGAGGTGCTGGTCTCACCGTGTATCCGAAGCAACGCTGCACTGGATTGCGATCTGTGCGAGGTGCCGTTGCAGAGCCGACCTAGACTGATCACAAGCGTCAGATCTTGCATGCTTGCGAGCTGTCACAGTAGACCTTGGGATGCTCTTCCATTTTCCCCAGCTCTCCATACGATTTGAGATTGGGGCTACGAAAGCTAAACAAACGCCGGACAGCCCAAGCAACGCATTTACGAGGGAGAAATGAGAATTTTCGCATGCACAGCTGCTAGCGGCACTAGTAACAGAAAGTACCTTGTGATGGTGTGTGCTATGAGAGATGACTTTGTGACGGTTACTTTTCGATGGCCACTCCCCAAAACCGAAGATGCCGCACATGGTCTGCTATGTGGTCAGCGACATGGTCAGCTACATGGCGAAGGAAGTGTGTGTGTGTTTGCCGATTTGAACGATCGCAGCCGATCATAAACATGAATACTCTAGCATCATGGGAAGCCTAAGGGTAGCAAAAAAAACTTTCCGGAGCATTGCGGATTCACATCCTCGTTCGAGGTCTTGACACGTCGAAACAGGGAGCCTCCAGGCGGTCGGGGCGGGCCTGGACGGGGGGGTGGGCGGGCGTGGGGGGGGGGGCATGGCGGGGGGGCGTGGAGGGGCGGGGGCCGTGGAGACCCTTCATTTATTGGGGGAGGGAGGGGAGGGGGGGGGCAAAATCAATCCGCAAAAGCGGGGAAAGGGGGGGGGGGGGGGGGGTTGCTTTGTTGGAGCGTGCTTGCGTGACTTGTTTTATACGACTTGTCTTGCATGTGTCAGACACCGTGGCGCTGTGAGATTGCCGAATTCAGGCAGGGCTTGCAATCATCTCTTGCTTAGTCTCGAACTAATGATGCAATGACGCTATTGCTTGTCGCAGCTTTGTCGAACAATCGCATCCTGTGCCTGTATTTGTTTGATGCAGCTGTTGGAAGGCGGCGGTGACCTTCATAAACACTTCATTCAACTTGATGACTTCATTACTTCCAGAAGCAAGCAGATCAACGGCCGCCAGATGGATTCATAAAGAGATTGGCTTCACAAACTTCGAGCGATCCAAGGGATCCTTGACATACAAAGAAGACGACCACTTCGAGCAGATTCGAGCTACCGTGCTGCAGGCACAGAAGAACTTAAGACGGCGTTGAACATCGTTGAACCGAACTCAGCTCTTTTAAGGTGCCAGCATGTCAGAAGTGACATGTGCAACACGCCTCTGAACTCAGGGCCGCGCAGTGGGTTGTCTTATCCTGCGCAGGGCTGCTGCATGTTTGCTGCTTTGAAATCCCGCAGATCCCCACCCCAACCATTTATGGAAGCTCGTGCGAGTCTTTGCTTTAACACGAGTTCTTTCTGCACAAGGCTCCTGCCCTTGCAAATGTGAAGTGGAAAGAGTCAGATCTAGCTTTCGGAAGTTCTGCTTGGTTTGCAGAGCCTCCACTCGATGTCATGGGAGCGCATCTTAGACAACCATGTCAACAGCAGCTGGACGAGTGATCCGAACAGAAAAGAGCCAAGAGCATGCTTGATTGTTCCTCCACAACTTCCGAACTTCAAGTTGCAAAACAGGCATCGACAGGAAAAGCCAAGAGCTGCCCGAACAAGGCTAGCAACAGCTCTCCCGCCGTGCAAGCAAGACTTCTCCTGAATGCTTGTGTCACTGGGACGAGCGACTCGCCATTTGCGTTGTAGCGCTGGTCACAAAGACCCAGACGGATCTTGCCGCGCCTGTCACATGATCAGCCCATTTTGTTGTTGAATGCCCACGGTTGCAAATCACAACAGCCAGCAAGCAACCAACCCCCACCTGACCAAGTCCTCCGACACCATTCGCAGCGAATTGCTGTCGTACTGCATGAGTGCATGCCGTGTTGCATGCGGACCAGGACGTTTGCTGCCAAATTTTACCAAACCTGCCGCCAAGACCCCGGTGCGTCATTTGCAAGGCTAGTTTCTTTCGTGTCGGATAGATTCAGGGAAGGCTGAGGCTCCCAAGACATTTCAGCAGCCTGAGGTGCTTGCGGGTGAACATCTCCAAGTCACATGAAGCTTGAAGCAACACACAGCTTCGTGTGTGGGTTCTAGGGTCTTGTCTGCTTCAAATCCATTTACGGTGTCACCGAAAGCAGCTCCAATGTTGGAGTCTTGGTTGCAACGCGGCTGTGCTGCATGCATCAGCCCAAGGCAAAGTTCCAATTCCGAGCAGCTTTGGTCTTAAGCAACTCCGCGCTGCCAGGCCCCTCACGCCCCCAAACCCCCACACCTTAGCCTTAGCCTTCCTGGGATCATGGTGAACTACTTTCCAGGGCTCCAGCGCGCCCACAGCACCCTCGGACCAGCAAGCGGGGCAAGCAGGGCAAGTTGTCAACATCAAACAGCTCTTCCGGAAAAGCAAGTAGGGCAAGTGGGGCAAAGAACATTAGTGTTTGCCGTGGCTGCTCGCCATTGCCAATCCATTTTTGAGATGAAACGTCGGCAAGTTCTAGCCAAGCTCCATTACTGCGTTGGGGGCACGTTCCTCTTCATTCGCGCACCTTCAGGCTTCCTGTGAAACGCCGAATGTTTGTCCAGAATGTTTAAGTTTAGGTTGTTCCCATACAATTCCAAGAGCAAGCGCAGAATCTATTTACCCGACCAACCCCACACTTCAGCACCAGGAGAAACCACTGCCAACCCATGTTTTAGGAGATCGCAACAGCAGAGTCGTGTGGTCAAGATGCCTAGCGTGCCAACAAGCACGACCTGTGCAGAGTGCATCGTCGCACTGTTGTTTTTGTTGTCATGAACATCATGGAGCACTCACACCCAAAGAGAGTTGGAAGACCACAGACTGCCCGCAGGATACATTTTGTTCAGACCTGAAACATGCAATCGGTCTGCTTTCAGCCGTTTAAAAGCCATGCTCTCATCCTGCACTCCTTTCATAAGGAATGCATTTAGGCCCAGGCCAAGGCAGTTGCATTGCCCTGAGGCCTCTGCTTTTCCGGTGCCAGATGCACTGTTTTGGAGGAGCCATCTGTCCGCGTTTAGCACGGCTTCAAGGAAGCATTTGAGCATATTCCCCTTGATTCCAAGCCCCGGGATTCCTGTGGAATGCCGATCTTCACAGAACTTTCGGGATTCAGAAAGACAATACCGCAGAATGCGCATTTTGCTGATGCCGCGATGATGTTACGTGGCCTACAACCTGTGCAAGGCTGTGTCCCAGCTGAGCCAACTGTGCCTGTTTCACCTGTGGTGGGGAGGTCCACCCGCGGAATGCAAACTCGACAGTCGCTGCGCCGGTTCATCAGCCAGTACCTTGGCATTGCGCTTGAAATCTCAGTTTTGGAATGTGGTACTAGCAGCCGAGTGGTCAGCCAGGCTGCTGCGTGAAGAAAACGAGTCGCAAGGAGCGCGGCGAGTACTGGCGGACCTGCATTCAGAAGCGCATGGTCTTTGCTGCGGTCGCTCTCGGTGATACCCACGTGTGCCTACAAATTCCGACTGAACTGTCAGGGAGAAGTCCCAGAGTCTCCCTCTTCAGGGTTAACCCTTAGTTGGTTGGCCCGATGAACCCGATGATTCCACAGTGTTAATCCGGGTGTTAGCTTGGTTTTCTTTTGGGGAGTGGTTTGGTTTGCCTGCAAGGGAGCCCAGGACTCCGCCGGGTTGGTCAGGCCCGGCTCCGTCTCGAGCGTGGCCACCAGGCGCGGATGCTGCTCCCTTTCCTTCCGAAGCACAGCAGAACACATCCTTCAAGAGAGCGCTCTTTCCTTTGTCTTCTCACTTTCTCTTTTCGTCTTATCATTACTTTTCTTATTCTCTCTTCTTCTCTCCTTCTCGTCGCCCTCGAAGATGAGCTGCTTCTGGTGCTTCTCTCTGGGTAGCCGATCTGCCCATAGGGCCGTTGCGAGATGCAGGTGGACAGGCTCCTCTGAACCTGTGGAGATTGGAGCTTCGGTTGAGATCTGAATTTGCTGCGATGGCTTCAGAATGTCGATGTCTTCCCCAGGACGGATCAGCAAAGGGCCGTCCACGGTGTGCAATTGCAGAGTAGATGGCATTCTGTTACAAATCCGGGCAGCAGGGTCCAAAGCCACGGAGAAGATCAAGGCTTGCAAGGAGGCCTGCAAGTCGGCGCTTACTCCGGAGATTGTGGCGGAGAAACACGCGCACTCTTCCCCCGCACGATCCTGGAGCCGAATCATCCTGGATCGCAGAAAGTAGTCGTTCGCAACCATACTCTTGTAGCGACAGATTGCCTGCCAACTTCGCGACCCGATCCTTGCACGGATTGAATCTGAATCTGTTTTGAGGTTTTGAGCGATTTTTGAGTGCTAGCAGAGGCACAGAGGCCCCATTCTAAGCCTATGGAAAAGAGATTCAGAAATCTAAAGAAGATAAAGAAGGAAGACACAGAGCTTCTTGCTGAAGAGTAGCAAGGGCTGCAGCATGCCTGTCTTTCGTTGCCTTCTCATCCAACTCCATGCCATGGAGTCCGTACTTCCTGACACTCCCGACACGACCGCTGTCATGCTCAAGGAGCTGCCGGAGGTGTTCAGGGGCGGGGTTCGGAGCTCCTCCGTTACCCCAGCCCAAAGCGTGGGTGGTAACTTCCCATCCGCTCCCATGGCTAACCAAGCGACCGGAACAGGCCGTGGTGGGCTCTTGGGAGGAAGCTCCAGGAAGTTCTCCAAAGAGGTTCCGTAGGGTGCCACTGAGATGCCAACGTTGGTCCGGTTCTCCAGGAAGAGCACAGAACTCATCTGGACCTCCAGCTCATGGAGCTTGCTTCCGACTTCCGTGCGCACTAAGATCCAACATTGCCCTGAAAGAGCCGAAGGTGCTGCTTTCATCGCCATGTCCAGATTGCTGTGGGTACTTAAGGTGGTCTCTGTACTGTTGCAGCGAAGCTTGGAACCTAGCTGCCGCAGTGACCCAGTGATCGACGAGCTGCTGGTCATGTATCGGGGCTTCAAAGCAACCGCCTTGATGGCTGCAGCGGCCGATAAGTGCAGGGGAACGTCAACATCAGGCATTTCAGCAATTCGAAGTCGCACAGCCCAGCCTCTGGGGTCCCCAGCACTGGACGTGCGGACGCCACACCACGGCATCTTGACTATACCGTTTTTCTCAGTGGATATGTGCTCTGAAATATCAGGGCCGCCCGTGTCCACTACAGTCAAAGCGATATCCTGGCCAAGAAAATTCCACACGGACAGCTGCGGCTGACGTGAGGAAATGCTCACCTGCCGCTGGAGTGTTGGACGTGCATGTACGGGGGAAGACGGGTGCGCGCTGGGCGAAAAGCAGCGCAAGGAAACCGGTGTTGCCCCAGGAGTGTCAATCTCCAAGGGTTGCATTGCTGCAATTCTCTCAGATGCATCACTGTACAAGCTCACCATCGTCTCAATTAGTGTGGAGCTTATGTTTAAGTTCGCCCAGGACACTTTGCAGCTGGATGGCTGATGCCTGTGACCTTCGTATAGATCCAGCACGAGACACACGGGCTCCAGCAGGGTGGCCGCCCTTGCCAACTCAGTCGATGTGATGTCAACAGACAAAGCACCAACATGAAGCATAAGATGCTCGCGGCGCCGTGGGCACCTGGTGACTGGCGAGGTTGGCGCGCTGCTTGCAGAAGTTCCGGAGAGTGGCGAAGGAGCTCCACCGAGTTGTGTGGCAAATCCTGCCAGGGTCCGATCCAGCGAGACCAGCACGTCCTCCACCAAAATGATGACAAGCTCTGCATCGGTTGACGACTGCACCAATCCCACATGCAACGCGCACAGCTCCACTTCCAACTGCAGTCTGCAAGTACAGACTAGACTCAGCATGTGGTCACAGAACTGCAGGAAGCACTCTGGGATCAACTCTTCTAGCACCTTCGTCACCTTGCGAACATCGCTCAAGCTTGCCCGCCACCATCGGCTTGATTCCGAGCTTTCTGAAAAGTCAGTCTTCGCCTTGCAGTTCAGGCTGCCCGCGCTCGATGATTTCTCCAGACTCGATTCCGCCCCAAAAGCAGCGAGTGTGCAGTCCAAGTAACGGAGGTGCCGCCAGATCTGCATTAGCAAAGGCACGTGCTCGGTCTTCAAAGAGACGCAAACTGGATCTACCACAAGTCGCCCGGTCACGCCCCGAAGAACCTGGGAGGGTTCCAGTGCAAGATTGAGTTCAATCTTGAGGCGGCAAGGGTGGAGAATGGCCCCGTCGACGCTCTTCGGTGGTGAGCTTGAGAACGAGACGCTTTGCTGCGTTTGGACAGCAAAGAACTTGGACACCAAACACCGACTTCTCAACTGCCGAAAAGACCATTTCGCAGCGCAGCCGATCAAAATTCCCTGTGGGTCTTTGTCCTCCCCTGCGGTAGGCAGAAAGAATGAGAGGTTGGTCCATGCGAGATGCACGTCCCATTGCTGCAATCGATAGCAGCATTCTGGCAACAGGCCTGATTATAGATGTGGCTTTAGTCCGCATGACGGAAAAAAGAATTATCTCGTGAAACTATGCGGCTATTCGCACCTATTTGAGTCTGAACTCATGGAAAAAAGTCATCAAAGTTGTAGCCAAGGCACAACAGACGGCGTTGGACAGTGGTGCAGTGTACATCCGTGCCCGCAGATGTTGCTCAGTGAAGTCCAATGTGGACTCGTCACCCAGAGGATTGCTGGCAAAAGCCTCCGGGCCAAGTCACAGCTTGAGGCAGCAACGCAACCAAACCAAAGGAATCCGACTAGCCTTGAGACATCTGCAACACCAAAGATGTCCGAAGACCCGCCCTGCGCTTTGATCAGATCGCATGTCAGAAGAAGGGGAAGGGGCATCCAACGATGCCAGACTCAAGCAGCCGTGTCCACACATTCACCCGAAAATTCCTTCATCAGCCTGACCAGCCATCGGCCTCACAAATCCTTGAAATGACCCTGTAAACCTCGCAATGCCGTGACGGCAATCGCGCCTCCCAACCCTTCCACCGGGGCGGCAGCATGTAGGGACTGACATACTGACATAGGCTCGCCGTGACGGGTGGTGACTTGTACATGCACGAACCTGCCACAACCCCTAATGTTCCCATTCTGCTTCAATCCGCATGTATGCATCCGCACCTGAAACTTTGCCTAGCCTGAATAACTGGCAGTGTTGGAGTTTAGCTCTGCCTCTTCAAGCTCTGTCAGGAAGTCGAGCATCAAGGAGAAGGCTGTGCAGTCCACGCATGCCCACAGTGGGGCGACCATGCAGCGAATCGAGAGCTCCTCAGCTTACTTTGTGAAAGAAGAAGTGAGTAGACATGGGGCCACAGCTCTAAGCTATGTACTGTACCTGCTTCAGCCTGTACACCTGTGCACCATGAGATACCCTGGGTCCTCCTTGAAAGCCGCTTCCCCCAGTGGTAGGGCGAGAGAGAGATGGGAGGCACCCAGGAATTTCAGCACCGGCCGGCTGGCCCCAGGCACCCAAAGGAAAGCCGAGTCCAGGGTCGAAGAGATGCCAAGACCATTTGCACATGTGCCTGCAGTGAGTTACACAGGTAGAATCGTGTGAACATTTGTTTACGAACAGCCTCTCAGCAGCAGTACAGTATGCACGCTGCATAGCGGGCCTTCCAAGCCGATGTCCCATTGCTGCAGCCGGCCCTTCATGACCTTGTTTGGCAGATTTTGGGAGAGCTTTCCCTGAGCCCAGGTAGCCTCCAAGCAAGCTGCTGGCACTTCTGCCAGAACGAGCTCCAGCTCCAGCTGTGGCACGTGCACCCGCACAGCCAGACGCCAGTCTCTCGGAGATGCCGACAGCTCACCTGCACGTAAGGCGAAGAGATGTGATGGCGATAGTCGGCTTAAGAGGCTGAGCGCTGAGGGTGCCTAATCGCGTTCGTGATTCGTTTGTCTCATTCCTTTCGAATCTTCCGTTAGGCTTGAGGGCCGCAACCCCCGCACACCGCGCCCCTGAGCGGAATCCATACCAAGGAAAGAGATAGGCAAGGCACAGGGTCGCAACCCCAAAACCAGCTGCCCTCTGTCAATGACCAACCCCCTAGCCCTAACCGCTCACCGCGTCATCTCCCCTCCACACAAGCTACGATGGGAGTGCCCCAATCTGCCCCAAGTGCCATCGCCCTCGTCCGATCCCCCTACACGCCTACACACAACCTGACCCAAGCTGGCGACGACCTCAAACCAGCGCTCACTGAACACACGAGGCGAAAGCCTCCCCCTCGCCATTATCGCTTCAGGCCCGTCAGCAGTCGTACTGCAATCAATATGCAAACCCCACATGCCGCATGCCTTACGGGCGCTTTTTACGCAACATAGTGTTGAGTTGACATGGAGCGCATGTGATCCCCACTCTCGTGTTCATGTGCGCCTGAGCTTCCGAAGGAACTGCTGAACGTGCTCCGCTTCTCCATGATCGGAGCCACATCCTCTGTGTAACTTCGTTTCGCTACGGTACTTCATATCTAGTCTCGGCGTTATTCTTAGTCCATAGTTCGGTGTCCTGTCATCATGCATGTCTGCCTCAGTGCATTTCATGCAACTTGGGTGGGTCCTTTTGAGCACTGCCCCAGCGCCGGAGGCCACAAGTCAGCACCATCACGGCCATCGGTGTGAACGACAAGTTGAGCGAGAGCTGCGCCACGAGCTCCTTGGGCTAAACTACTTTGACTATTGAACACGTTCCCTGATTCCCATCGCACATATGGCACGCTGCAGCACGGTGAGATGCATTTGCATTCGGCCTGGGGCGCCACCGACAGGATCAAGGAGGGGCAATGCATGATCCTCCGAGACCGCAGGATGGAGAAAGAAAACAACAAACGTGGACTCTGAGGGTGCATGCACATGGGCTGCGGAACTTCTTGCGGCATCTGATCATGCTTCTGCATTGGCTTCAAGCATCCAGCGCACCTCTTCTTTGGGGTCCAGTCGTCTGGCCAACAAAGAGGCATGGAAGGCAACAACCAAGTGGTCAGATCGCCTGAGAAAAAGAACAAATCGACACTGATCCGCTGCCCAAGTCCACTTGATGCCGAGAGTCGAAATGTGAGTGCCAAAGTGCCATCACAGGCCTCTTCGAGGCTCGAGACGTGACACGAGATCACCCAAGACTTGGCAAGAGGCCCCGAGTTCCTCCCTCCGAATGCAATCCGCGACACCCGCTGTGAGTGGATCTCGAAGCTCAATGCCAAGGGTGGCGTTTGCACCTCGGACTCGGCATGTAGGCACCGACGGTACCGACTGTAGACTACGACGGTGACTCGCCGTCCATCAGCAGATCGTGAAGGACGCAAAGGTCTCTATTGTCTTGTTAGGGGGCGTCTCGCTGCAGAAACTTATTAATCCGAGAGTTGGACCCCGCAGGGCAGCAAGACCCGCACAGCATCCTGACGACAGCGTCTGTTGGATTTTAACTGCAAGCCCGAGTCCTGCACTGTGTTGCCATGCGGTCCAAAACATCATACCCGGGGCCCCTGCTGAGCATGCGAGGCTCCTCAGCCGTAGTTGCTTTTGGCAAGGCAAAATTTCGAATGCAACTCTGTGCGATCATTCTAGCCGCGTTGCATGTCCGGAGGCCATGGGGCAGGCTCCGGCCTTGGCAATAGTGGGCCAACATGGGCCAACACATGTCCAGACATGAGAACACAAATCAGAACTGACAAACTGATCTTACAAACTTGCGTGCTGTGCCATCTCTGCCCACTTCGCTCCTGAGACCGTAGCACCAGCATCTCTGGAGCCTCCGAGTGAACTTCTGAGTCCACAAACTCCGTTGCTGGAGCGATTCCACATGTCACTTTTGCTTCTAAGGCCCTGGCCAAGAGAATGTCTCTGAGACCATCCGCATGCTCAGGAGAGAGCAGCTCGGCCAGCCTTGGTATATGCTCCATGCCAAAAGCGCAGCCATGAATATGATTAGCACGCTTGGATGCGCTTCTGGGGCGTTTGTGAGCTTCACTTGGCTCATTTGGTTGGGCCCTGCAGGAAGCGGTACTGTGAAACCCGGCAGAGGAGCCCTTCGATCCCGAACCCACACGAACCCACAACTCTCACGAGGAAATCAGAATCGTTCAAGTTATCCTTGTGGCACGATGGGAGTATGATGCTCAATGTGGATTGACCAGACCTCTCCAGTCCCTCCAGTCAAGCATTCATCAAGACGATTCGCTGGGCTTCGCCTTGGCTCGGACTTTGTCTTCGTGGAGCGTGTCTTCCTCGCTTTGTTGTCCTCTTCTTTGTAGCATCTGTCGAGTTTCGCAGGTGATGCCGGTCGCAGCGCCAGCAGATTCTTGGCCCTATCTTCACGAAAGACTTCTGGCCAGAACTCGTGTCCCGGGCCTCTACCCCTCTGCCAGACAGTGTGCTTCCTCCAGCTGAAGCTTGGGCGTGACTTTTGTCACCAGCCGCAAACCTGTTGGGAAGAAGATGGTTCCGAGGCCACTGCTCGTCAGCAACACTCAGCTCGAGTTCCTTCAGGGCCCAGCAGTCTTGCGCAGCAAATTCTCACAGGATCTAACAGGATCTAGCAGCGCACCTCCAGAAAGCTAAGTAGCAAATCCGTGACCATCAGTGCCTCCTGAAGGAAAATTCGCAGCATTGATCGCATTGAGTAGCAACATCATGAAGTTCACTTGATTCTGCCTACAGATATGTTTACAGACCTATTGTGCGGATAGTGCTGCAGTCGCCTCTGGATCCAGCCTGAGCTGTAAGTGGCCAAGCCTGCCAACAGCGTCGGTTACCATAGAAGTGCTGCACACAGCTACTGCTCCAGAACATTCGAGAAATCGCACCTGACTAGAGATTGATGCTGAGGCCATCTCGACCCTCGGTGTGGAAGCGACTGTGTCAGCCAACATGCTTAGACACCCGTGACCGTGTTCTTCAGAAGCCGTCTAAGCAGTGAAGACAGAACAGCTAGTGCGGAACACTTTGGAGCTATCCATGAGCACAAGCTGGGGATCCGCGCCAGCACTGCAAGCACCGATGTCCTTACATCGGAGATTGTCCGAGCTCAGGGTGCTTGTACGTGTTTTTGCACGTCGCTTAATCCGAAGGCAAGTCAGCTTGGCTCAGCTCAACGTAGAGTTCGCCAACCTGAATTGCATCGCATCGGCAATCGCTCACTTCGGCATCAGAGGACATAGAAACAGACAACTCCCGTTGTGACTTGCGCCCTTGGGATGGCTTTTCATGGCCACATGCTGCTCACATGCTCTGACCCTGGGAAGTTGGCGTGATCCACCAGACACGCCTGCACAAACCGCTACCGAACGGTAAAGCATTGCTCGGAGCACGTTGGCAGCAAACTCGGAGTCATGGGAGCCCAGGCCTTTCGCTGGGCATCCTCAAGCTCAATGCAGAAGTTGCACAGAGACACCTGCATGGCCAGCAAGTTCGTACAAGTTCGTACCAATGTGTCAGCAGGGACTTACGAAATAAGACTGGTGGAAGCCGAAGATCTTGAATGCCCAAACACCGCTCAACCCTGATGAGCCAGGTAGGCCCTCTGCAAGAAAACGCAGTTCATGATATGTTCATGCGAGCTCAAGCCAAGCAGGCTCAACTCCCTTCAACTGCACCGTGCAGTGTCCCGAGACCATTTCTTGGCAGCTGGGTCCCTCATGAAGTTTCTGGAAACTTCAGCTGCAAGCTGTGAGAGTACTGAAGAGCACTAGTCACTTCACGGCGCACTTGTGCCAAAGTGTGGCAGTAGGCTCAAATAGCACGATGGGATAGTCACGTCGTCAGCTCTTGCACAGCGTTCGCACACATAAGTACAAGCACCGACAAGCTTGAGGTTCGACAGGGAGCAGAGCGAAACGAAACTTGTTTCGGGAATGCGTTTCCGCGGAGCACCGAGGGGAGTCTTCATTTGGCAGAAAACCCCTGCCACCCCACCGTACCGTCACGTTAGCCCCCACTGTGCACGCACAGCCCCAGTCTATCCCATAGTTTGCCCTGTCCGATGGGTCACCTTCCACGCTGATCTTTGCTTTTGCTCGATGCTGTTGTGGTGTTGCGCAATGTAGGAGCACGAAGCAACGGGCAGATGTCTGAGAGGTACTGCTAACGAGCTAGCAGCTGGTCAAGCATGTGAGGCATGAGGCGTATTGCCCGCAGTCCCGACAGTTGATCCTAAAGTGCATTTTGCAGCCGACAAGCTGCATCTCTGCCTGGGCACTGATACGTGCCAGGTCCGGATCATCGCTCACCTGGTCTTGGGACTCTTCAACTAGCACATGGATCCTGCTCAACATGCCGCATGGTATGGAACACGCCAGCATGTGGAAACGTCTTGTGAGCTTAACAGGACCAGCTGGTCTGCTGTGTCTACATCAAGCTCAAAGCCCGTCTCCTGAGCTTCGTGCGAATACCACGGCTTTCGAGCAGAATGCCTTCAGCCAGAACATGTACAGTACATGGAAAGTCGAGGGTTCAACTGACTTCGTCTGCGCTTGTCTAACTAAAGGCAAACTACTGTGGAACCCTTCTGGAGCCTGCCAACTGCCTGCCACAGACTCGACCGATCATCATTTTTCCCGCTTGCTGGATGGACTCAAGCATCGGCCCGCTTGATTTTGCGTCTTTCTCCAAAGCCTGTACATCCACAACATCCAAACAGGCAGTTGCCGTATGGCATACTGCCGCGGCGTGAAACGGCTGGAAACTCCGTGGCTCACTAGGAAAGAAGGGCACCGACAAGAGCGCCCAGCCCGACCAAGGCAACAAGTAACCAGAGCGGGATGGCCTGCGAAGTTCCAGAAACATAGTGCAGATTAGCAAGAACCCAACCGAACCGGCATGCCGTGCCTCGATGGCGCGCACCATACATGTGAGCTGCCCGATCAACATGCATGCGACAATTGTTAAGAAGGAGCTTGTCAAGACGCCGACCTTGCAGGGACAGGACGCATGAGCACTGCAACTGCAAGGGCAGCAAAGAATCTAAGTCAGCAAACTCCATGTTCAATTCATGGAGCCCGGTGATTCCATCGGAAGGTGTCGGGCTGAACTGACTGAGTGAGTGCACTGGCAACTTCGCCGATCACCGATGACACGCTCTGTTTTGAGGGCACTGCACAATTCTCACTAAACACTCAAAGCACTACGAAATCAGAACACGGCTCAGTCGACTAGGGTCAGCTCCAAGGAAACCAGGCTCTCGAACCAGGAATCAAACAGCCCGAGGTGCTTCTGCTGAAGACTTCTAGAGGCTAACGACAGGAGAAGTCTACTGTTGCATCAACCCGAGCATGTCCCGCATGACCATGAGTTGCAGCATGTTGCAGCTGGAGCTGCCTCAAGCTCCAAGGCAGTGACCATGCCAGTAGAGACCAATGGCACAAACACGAGAATCTGGTCCACCGAGTTCAGCAGGGCAAGCACGACAAAGGAGCCTGTCCCAAAGCCGTCAGGCATTGTCGACTCTATATTCAGAACCCCCCCACAGTCATTGCACAACCCAAATCAACAAAAATTAGAACCCTTCCCCCCCTGGAATGGCACAATCCTTCCGGACCGAGGCAGTTGGACAAGCGGCTAGTTTCCTTTATTGCTGGCCTCCTACTGGAACTCTGTATAACAGCTCACACTCAGGCCGCGCAGGAAAGGTCACAAGCTTCTAATTACAGACCCCCTGCTGGCAACCATAGGGAGGGGGTGGGGGGGTTCTTAATATGAAGTGAGAGTATCTGGCAGGGTTCTCGCATGGGTAATGAACCGGAAACAAGCGCATCTTGAGGTCAGCAGTGGCGCTGTCCGTGTACTGCAAGTGTCCAGCTAAATCATCTCTCCCAGCACGCCGTGCGACCGTGCGAAGCTCAGCAAGAGCTAAGAACGGCGCCAGGTCTTTTGACGGGGAGGATGCCGAGGTTTTGGACAAGAAGGAAAAAACAATCTGCCTCTGGTGTACTTGGTCTCTTCGCAAGATGCGTCGGGCTCTTCCTTAGATGATGTCTGATTGTAGCGGGCTCATCCAACGGATAAGGTCACCGCACATGAACAAAAAAAACCCAAATCTACTGGACCTGTTGGTTCAAATGACGCTCATGGTCACATTTCGTAAAACCGAAGAAGGCGGGGCTGGCATCTCACATTTTATTTAGGAAGGGAGGCACGCGAATCTGCACATGGCTTCGTTCTTTGCTGCCCTCGGTCATTGTCCACACTTGGTGAGTCTGACAAGTGACAGGTGCATTTCTAGGAATACGCGTGGACCCAGCGCCGGCGACGATTCGCACACAGGCTACTGCAAAGATGATGCCAATAGTGACTGCCACGCCGGCTACAGTATGGGTGCGAAGGAGTTCAGTGCGCTGCCCCAGGACCTGGTTGGTGATGTGGCTTCACTCGGTGACCGTAACATGTGGGTATGGGCGCCGTACTTTCTTCTCTGGCCACGCAGCTGCCACAGATGATAATTGCGACACGGGGCCGGCATGATGGTCCATTGGAGAAGTTGCCAGATGCTTGGGGCCCTGGAAACATGCTGCTTGGGTATTCTAAACAGCGCGTTGGCAGTTGCCGTGTCTGTGCTTGGCTGACTGCTAACCGCTTTGGGAGACGTGGGAACCCGTCCCAATCCCTTTCCACTCGCTGTCTGCCTGCTATGTCATGAGAGTCATGTCACAGGCATGCTCCAGCACAAGTGCAATCCACGTGACCAGCATAGGCTAACCTCTGCGGGGCAGCAGTTGGACGAAGGGGGGACACTGTGGGATAACAACCTCCCACATGCCATCATTTGGTACTTGGAGGATTGCACCGCCACCATCGTGAAGACCAAGATCCAGGATGTTCACGAGACTTACGCACCAGGGCCGGCACCCGGTTGAACTACAACATGAGCCAAACCAGGTTCCAGAGGATGCCAGGGATCCATGAGCACGTGCCGAGTTTCGCTGTGATGGTGTGGAGGCATCAGCTTTCGTGGCAGTTCACGGAGGCTTCATCTCATGAATTGTGGCCAGTGCCTATTCCTATTTGCTTGCGTTTCGGCTGCAAGCCATGTTGAACCAATCTTTTTGGTTGCACAGCTTATACCATACTATCATTCTGCTATCAGCTGTTTGAATGTTGCACGTGGCTGGGTACATTACATCTCCCACCTCAGGCCCTCACCTAGTGCGGGTGCCATGCAAATTTCTGCTCAGGGAATGAAGGGCCCCGTCATACTCGGGATTGTAAAGCACAGGAGTTCTTGGGCAACGTCAGGGACCCGACGTGCCTCACAGAACAAGAACTGAACAGAATAAAGATTCTGATGTCACCGCCCACAAGGCATTCGCTTACGGCACTACTGCACCTTCTCTGCTTGCGAGGGAAGACGCGATTTCTGGAGTTGCCTCTGGCTCAGGCCTCGTCCAGACGTTTTCCTGACAGTAGATGAAGGCCGCATAGAGCCAGAGAAGTACTGCCTTAGGAAAATGGCTGAGTCTCACGATGAGTCTTCGCTGACTACTTCCACACGAGCAGAGGAAGCAAACAACACGCCCCAGTGCTTTTAAGCCCGCTTTGCTGCTCTCAAGTTCTCTATCTATGTTTACAGTTTACCGGCTTAGTTTCATCTGAACTTCATCTCTGCTGAGAGGCACTCGCAATGTCCATCCACCTTCGTACATTGGGATCATGCTTAAAATCTGCCTGAACTGCCACCACTATTGACAACGTGGCCAAGCATTGAATCAGTGCGATGAAGCACACAGAGTTCCATCGGCCTCACAGGGCTCTGGCTTCGCGTCATCTTGAATTTTGAACCGAACACTCTGCCCTCAATAAACGCGCAATAAAGATCGGTTTAAAAACAGAAGAGGTATTGAATAAGAAAACGTTAAAGTTTTTGGCGCATGCACTATCTTAAGAGTTGAGCTGTGGGCCTCCTCCCGTGAACCCTCGTTGCAGAGCTTCCTGAAGCTCGGAAAAAGAGCTCCTTTCCTTGAGGTATCACGACTTCCTGAGCCCAGGCCCCAGAAGCAATGACGTCACCCTATTGCCTTGCAAGGAGCCGTAGCAAACATTGTTTAAAGATAGTCCAGGAAGTCGACTACAACAATACATGCCTTCTGAAAGAAACTTCAGGCTTTGAGCGGAAGCCCCACACCCTCCACCCAATTAGCTTGACCCCCCGCCGCCGTGCCCTTTAGACTGAAAAGGCTTGTTTTCGGGAAGGGTTCCCTTCTACTCAGAGGACAACGGTGCCAGAGTTGTCTGTCTCTCGAGTTGGAATGCAACAGTCACTAAAAGCTGAGATCAAAGGGGCCTGTGGCTTCGTTGGTGACGTACGGCACCATCCATACAAGGTCTGCCATGGATATGGAACCTGTTGCCAATACGGCACCTGGGAACAAGTGCACTTGTGCGGCAGCCACACCAACCAAGAGTGAAGCATTACACAGACGCATTGTGGACTGCGTTGTGCTGCCTTGCACAGGCAAAACCCTTCCAAGAACAAAACCATCACACTGCCTGCGAGGCGAGCCAGGTGTTGAGGCCAGCTCGAGCTGATGGAAATCTCTGCCCCAACCCCTGCTGTCTGCCGTAGTCCAGCCGATTCCAGGATGTACCGGCTGCTTCTCCCCAACCTCTCAGCCCAAAACACGTGTCGCATCTTGTCCACGTCTTTCAGTGTCGAGTTGAACACAGTGTCTAGGGAGAAGTTGTTCATCGAGGCGACGAGCCTTCCCGAGCCAGCGGCAGAAAGCGTCTGCAGCAATACGGATTCTTCGGGCTGCGCACATTCCTTCGCGCTACAGTGCCAGGCTGTCCAGGAAATCCAGAGCCAAAACATCCTGTCGAAGCTGCTACATCTTGCGCGAGTCATCTCCACGCACCGCGAGCCTTACACCATAAGCATTACATTGAGACCTCCACTCTCAAGTGGAGATTCCCAGCAAGTCGGTTCAGTGCTTCAACCATTTCTCGAGCCCGTTGCCATTGGTGCACTTGTGCAACGTCCATGCAAAAGACGGTCACACTGATCTGACTCGGAACTTTGCAAAAAGACTAGACTCGGTTAGTCTGGCCTTTGAGGTGGACACTCCGGACGCTCTTTGGAGTTTGGGGGTCCCTATGTAACTCGTTCCCCATTCTGTCCTTCTGCACTAGGATTCGCTAGTTGCTTCTGGCACACCTCTTGAATTTGGGACTCATTCGTGCAAAGCCTTCATTCCTGGTGCCTTCTGCCCTTTACGGTCTTCTTCTCATCCTCTCTAGGCAGCACGAATCCTGACAAGCAAATTAACAAAGCAGCAGGCCTGCATTCAGATTATTACTTCAGAAAAGCGCAAGAATCCAGGAGATCGGTCATTGTAAGCCTGGCCTCTGCGTTTCCGGCCAGGCGCAGTAAGGCAGCCTATGTCAAAGCGAAGCTAACTTGTTCAGCGACAAGGTTGGAAAGCTTCGGCATTGTCAACAGCTGCCCATCCCTTTGTGACTAAATCGCCATGCCTTAACTATGTGGCGACTTTGTTCAGCAAAATTAACTGAGCCTGGTCGCTTCACGCATGAGATATCCTAATGCTGAAGATTCAGGCTTTCGCCCGGCAATTCGTCTTGCCAAGCTTGTGTAAATCCAAAAAGAGGTAGGCAGAGTCAGAAAGCACATATAACTTCACATAACTTCCCGCTGGCTACATGTGTCGGGTAGGAGCGGCTGCAACTGTCATCCACAGATGGAAGCGTGATGTACTGTTGCGCCCCCTTTAATCAGGGACGGTCAGCCGACGACAGCCGCCTCAGCTGTCTGAGGGCCAGGCAGGCCAGCTTGATTTCTCTGGCGCCTGCCCTGGCTGCAGCACTTTCCCCCACTAGTTGGCACTTCAAGTTCATAACATGGACACACGGGACTTGCAAGTGTTTTTTCTTCGGCGCGCTCGGTAGCATCATGCGGGCTCTCAACAGCTTCCATGAAAACCAACTCCTTGGATGGGCACAAGATGCAGAACCAACAGCCGAAACACTCAACGCTTGCGCACACGTGCCAGTGGAGCTGCTAATACTCCAGTGGATGGAAGGTCGTCCAAGGTGAGACTTGCTCGAGGCCTCCCAGGTCATTCATGACCGCATTCCACTACTTCACTACTTCGCTACTACTCTCGGCAAACCCACTGAATTCAGCGCCTGCCCGAGGCAGCAAAACGCAGCAGGTCCAGCCTCCGGTCGAAACAGCTACACGCAGCCATCAGTCCAGATGATGCTCACGCACGCATGAATCACAATTAGGCCTGGCATGATCTCTAAACTGGGCGACGCTTTTGGCTGCGCCCTTTTGTGGCGAACGCGCACACTCCAAAACCCAGGCAGAGCTCAGGCAGAGCTCAGGTGGAGCTCAGGAGCATTCGGATGCACATCTTCGTAGGGATCACTTCCTGCCAACGGCACTTCAAACACTTGGGATCACTTGGGCAGGTACAGTTTTTGGCTAGGCCTGGGACTCGCAGATGAAGAGGACCAGCGCACGAGCCACCCCACTTTCCACCCTAAGCCGTGTCCGCATGCGATGCGACATGCGAGATTTTGTGACTCTGGGTCTTCAGAAAACGGCTCTCAGATGCCGGCTCGAGAGAAGCGGAGATCAACATGCCTCGCCAAGTGCGGAGGTTGGGGAAGTTGGGGACCTTCTTTCTTTGGTGCGCCTCACTGACCCTTTTTCCGAGGTTCACACCGATGATTGGGACCAAATGCGCGCAGGCCCACTGCAACCTTGCTAAGCATTGCTAACATGTCACTCCAACTTAAGTTTCTAACTATGTTCTCAGCTATAGTGCCTCTTGATTACAATTATGCATATCGCAACACTGTTTCACGTCCCCGGGGCTGCGCGGCTTTCAACAAGCTGACACTTGTGAACTCTGCCTGCACAGGCACCGCGAAGACCATCCGCAACAACTCTCGTGTGTTGGCGCCTGGTACCAGACGAAGAGGTAAAACCCTGCAAGGACGACCTGGGCTGTAAACATCTGTGTGTGATTAACATGATGTTGGCTGCTTGGCTGTTGGGCTGGCAAACCATGCAAACCTCTGAGGATACCCTGGACTCGTAACGTAATGTGCTGACGCAGCTACTGCTACCGCTGCCCACTGGCAATCGAAATCAACAACACTCTAACCTCTAACAGTTCGTTTGCAGATTCTGTGCGAAGAAGGCAGAAAGATGGTCTCTGTGGAGTGCCGCTGTCCCGTCACAGTGTGTGCCAAGATAAGCGCAGAGGAACCTGATCTGCTGGACCAAGCAGCAGTAGCAGCACCGAGGACGGCCCACTTCATCATTGCGAAGTACAGCACAAAGCCTGGTCACAAGTTTGACAAATTGTCACTTCGACAGAGGCTGAAAGCTTCGACATCGGCCCCGACCTACGGCACAACCCATGTGCATGCCAAAGAGAAGTACCTCGCCATGTGCAAGACTTCTGCAGAACCGTGAACTACACAGATGCCGCGATGGCTGCGCACATCAAGCAGCTTTCTCACAATGAGGCACCATGAGGAAATGATGGTGCGAATAAAGCGATGAGCGTATGCTCCATGCAGCTGCCATATTCAAAGGTGGCAGCGCACCTTAGACGAAAAGGCTTGGCAGCTTGTGACGGATGTGCTGTCTTTGTCGCTACCAAGTTACATGCGGCCGCCAAAGCGGCAGTATGAAAGCCTCACCAGTTCAACAACATAGAGATGCAGTGCTCCAGAGTTCTCCAGCGCGGCACAATCCCGTCTGAGATCCACGGCCGGCCGGCCGGTCGTGTGCTGGCACCAGAAGCCCCAGACCCAGCCTCTGTGCGGTGCCGTGTCTGCTTGTCAAGTCATGCGAAGTTGCACAACGAAGTGACAGCAGAGTTCGAGAGCTGTCAGAGCCTGCCGGCCTGTCAAATCGCACAGCCATAGCAGCGGGAATGCCACAAGCGGCCATGGGAGCAGCAATCCTCCACATGGCGCTGTCATGCCAATGTTCCTGCCGGCTCTGAATTCAAAGGTCCTGAACAACAGCGTCCCAGCTCGGGAATAAGCAGCCAGACAGCCCAGGTCTCGCCTAGCACAAGACAGGGCACGGGACTGTTTTCACTTGCTTGCAGCAGCCTGTAACGACTTTGTAACGTTGGCCTAAGGGTGGCATGCAAATTGTCCCTACAGAGCATACAAACGACAGGGACCAACTGAGCCGGCTGCTGAAATGGGCTGTGTAAGGAGCGGAGTGGGAATGCAGCGGCTATCCCATAAAGCAACCAAAGATATGCCAAAGATGATGCCAGGATGAGTCTGGCCGAGAGTTGGTCCAGTACTTCTTCCCAGGTTGGACCACACAGGTCCACTTTCCGCTTCTTTCCCGGTATTGGTGGCTCGGCATCGTATACATTCCAAGCGGCGAGGATTGCAGCACGCAGGCCCAGGATCAGCAACAGAGAGGTGATACCAAAAAGTGTGCGAATCACACTTGCAGGCCGCAGCCAGTGGTCGCTGCAACGCACATGGCTCTGCGGGAATCGTTGTTGCAACTTGCTCTCACATTCCTTAAGTGCCACTTCAGTCGGGATGCTATCACCCAATGCCCATAACAGTCGATGGCATACTTGCTCTGGCGCCAGCGTCAGCAACACACGACTCTTCGGACCGGACAATTCGTCCTTGACGGCCAGTTCTTCGCTTAGCCGCCTTTCTAGTCCCTTCCTGGTGAGTTGAAGCTCCGGCCAGTGCTGCACAATCAAAGCCTTGTGCTGCATCATAAGGTCAAGAAACACTTCCTTCCAAGCTTGGGCAACTTCCCATGCGGAAGGCTGAGAAAGGCGAAAGGAGCTCCCACGTTCAGCTCTGCTCCCAGCAAGGCGTTCACGTCGTGGCAGGACCTGGACTCAGCATGGAGATGGGGCCTATGAATGCTCTAATGACGCACTCCCACTGCGCAGGCTACAAACATCCAGAAAATTGCAGAAACGTTTCTGTGCAAGTCAAGGAGCCTCAACAAAGTATTGCACAAACAGATGTTCGAAATCCAGAATGGATGCTCTTGTTTTTGCACCCTCCTGACGCAGGCTGTCTTGGACAATCTGCGGAGTGGAGGGCAGCCCGGTCAAACTGAAGTTCTTTTTGCTGGACATCCTGTTGAGATGCATCAGAGAATGGCTGCTCCGCCTGAAGATGAGAGGTAGCCCAAGGTCTTGCATTGTGGAGGACTGCGGAGAGCTCGGCTGACCTCCTCCAAACTCAGCAAGGCGAAAAATCAAAAAAAAACACCATCAACAACTTTGATTCAGCGGCTGACATGGCAAAACACACAAAAAAAGCAAATCAAAAAGGAAGCCTCGCCAACACAGAAAAGAGGATAACCTCGAACCCCTCAAAATGATGCCGTTTTCCTGTATTCAAAATATTTCAACTTCATGCACGAATCTCTCTCTGTGTATGATTTTCTCTTCTTTACATTGCAAACTGAAAAGTTAACAGCGTCAGTGCAACACCCGTCTGCCCCTGACCTCTGCTCTCCATGGCCGAACGAAACGAGCACTCAACACAAATGAACCTCGGCGCGCTTACCACAGTACAGAGACTTTCTCGTACAACCAGAACAGTGACAGTGGCGGCCCAAATGAAAAGTTGCGATGCAGATTCTTGTCGCAAATGGCGCATGAGCATTTTCGGCTTCGGACAATCTGGACCACGCAGGACTCTGCCATCCCGTCAGTCCCACAGTTTCGTTTTGGATGGGCATCCCGCATATTTTTAGATGTGTGATAATCGCCTTACACATGGCAGAGTGTGACAGGCTGCAACTGCCAAATCCAAGGCTCTGTCCAATGAGTCCAACTTCAGTCCACTCTGTGAGAGCTTTGCGCCAAGACCCCTGTTCGAAATGGCTGTGAGAGCCGACACGGGACAATCCAGATCCAGGCTGCGTCGGCGGATCAGCCTGGGCTTTGAAAGCCAGCAACAGACAGCTGAAGGCCAAGCTCAATCACAACAACCGACCACCAGTCACAGCCAGCAGTGTCCTCTCATGCCGTGCAGCTTCTTGGGCCGCGCATGCAACTCACTGAGGTTACCTGTTGTCGCAGTTCGCCTGGACAAAACGCCGCTGCCCTGAACTGTATTGAACCTAGCATCGCAGCATCGCCCCACACTCGTCCTACCCAGCATGTCTCACCATGTTTCCCCATGTTTTCTTCCATGTCTTGCCTCCTCAATGTTTTTGGGGCTTCCGGAGACGGCTCCGGCTGCTCAGGGTGATCCGGGTGCTCCGAGTGCTCCGAGTGCTCAGGGACTGGAGACAAGCCAACATCACACATCCCGAATCGGGAGCCCACCCTGACAGGAGCATACGGGAATCTACAGGAATATGCAAGAATAACTATGTGGTAGGTGGTAGGACGGGTAGGATCATGCAGGAGTATACAGGTATGCAAGGTTGGAAGCAAGTACGAGGGAACCCTACTATCCAAGATGCAATTTCTGTGGCACTTATATGCGAAGCAATAGCGCTACGTGCAACCGGTCAACGCTGCAAAAGCTTAGCTGCCCTTCTGACCTGTGTATTGCACTGCCAACAGCTTTGACCACCTGTGCAGATGCCCTGGTTTCCAGAACCGGCGGCAGCTCACAAACCATCCGCAAATCGGAAGCGTACTGGCTTTCTTCATCTGAAGATTGCTCATCATCAAACTGTGACAGCGGCGCCACTTGCAACGACTTCGAAATGCCGGGGGGCATGGCATCCCATGGCGTGTCCCGGCTGTTCGGCAAGCTGATGTTCACAGAGTCACACACACACACACACACACACACAGAATGTGAGTTTTTGTGTGTGTGTGTGTGTGTGTGGGGGGGGGGGGGGGTGCATGTGCGTGTGTGTGCATATATGTATACATATGGCATACATATATATATATATATGCGCGCGAGAGAGATTTCTGCGGGCTTGGACATTCGATGGTTCACGGTGTCTCTGAACATCATTGCGGGCAGGTCAAGGCTACGAAGGCAACCGCCTGCCTTCAGCTTGAAAAGATCACCGTCAATTGAGCCATGACACCATGATTCATGATGCAATTGCAACTCCGAGCACTCGGCAGCTCAGCACATGCTCGGCGCTGGCTGAGCTAGTGACTGGAGGCCTACCACAGGAGTAACAATGGATTCCACCTGGGCAGGCTAAGTCCCGTACTGCACGTACAGCACTGACCACAAGACTTCCCATGCGCGTTCAAGCCGTCTTGGTGCTGAATTCACGTGTTTGCTGGAAATCAGCCATCACCCTCACAGGTCAATGCGCTGTGCGCATGCAGACCTAGATCAAGCCGAAGTTTGTGATTCGCCGCTGCGTAGAAAGCTGGATTGGTGTGCACAACAATGCCGATTATTGCAAATACGCAGACCTGCCAGCTACTGGCAGGAGATACAAGTACCACGTTACAACTTGATGGATTTAATAGCTAGGTCCGCTAGGTGCTCGGCAGCTTCTTTGCGAGCACCAAGGCTCTTCTCGAGGCCCGGTGACGAGTTGACCTTCCAGGGGTGTAAGAGAAGGCATCACTACGTGCTAGTCTTGCCGAACAAGAACAGACGTGTTCGATATGTTCAGCCAACAACTCGTCGAATGGCCTTGTCCCTCCACTCTGACACTCCCAAACCTATCCTCTGAAAGCCTCGAGGCAGCTGCTTCGGAGAAGTATCTGATGTCTTAAGAAAACCGAAAGAGGCCTTTCAGATCTTGCAATGGCCTCATGCACTGACCTATTCCATGACCGCTGCTTCCTTTGTTGTAGGTGGCAGCAGCGTGTTTCTTTTGTCGCGTGTCTTTTCGGTTGTGTTTCTTCCTTGTTTGCTCTCGCTGCTCTCCTCGTAAAAAACCGTGATGCTGCTGCAGCGGGAATTCGAGTCTCCGGATCCTTGCGCAGCAACTTGTCTCCCGGCCGAGTCGCATGAAGCATAATCAGCAACTGACCCGAACGCAGCCGTTGCAGACCGCAGCCGCCACGGCTACGGAGGGCTACAGCTGACGGCTTGCAGCATCTTGGAAGCCAGTGTTCAATCGCCGGCTGGATCTCCGGTGTTCAATCGTCAGCTGGCCATTCTGCATGTTTCACCCTACTTTGTTTGCACGCCTGTTAAGCACGTCCAGACGCACCATGCCAAAACATGCCAAACGCGCCTGCCTCAAGTAGCCAAAGGTTGAGGTCACTGTCAAGCATCATGTCGACACCTGGAGGGCTGTGGCCCAGAGTAGTAATGAGTAGCAGTGATTGCATTGGCCACACATACAGTGCATCAAGCGCTGAGGTACCGAAAAGCTCATAATTCGTGGTGTGGGCTTCAGCCGACGCAGCGTCAAAGTGCATCACCTGAGTAGGAATGCGCAAAGCGGCTCTGCTTACTTGACGACGAGCCCTCCTCTTGCCCTCGTGCCCTCGTGCCTCCATTAGCAGCATCAGCTTGGCCTTCATTGCAGGCTGCAGCTTCGCCTTCAGCTGAGTGCAACAGCCGAGGGCAGCAGCTGCGCAGGAATGCCGGGGAGCAAGGTGGAAGTGGTTTTCTTCTTCTCAAGTCTGTTGCTCTCCATCTCTTTTTCCGTCAAAGCGCTCCAAACAGCGGTACCTGGCTGTCAACAGATTGCACAAGTTATATCATTCTGAGCAGGTCCAAAAAGGCTGCCTTGGCGGTCTACAGGCTGCTAACACTGGAGATTGCAGCCTCTCCAGTGCTTTAAAGGCTACGTGCCGAGAAACTGCAAATAGCTGAGGGCGCTCCAAACCCTAGCAATTACGGTATTCTTGGCGGTACTTGGCTGTCAACGGGTTGCACGGGCCATAACTTACAGGATGTGAGGTCATTGAGCAAGCCCAGAAGGGCTGCCATGGCTGTCCCGCACATTGGCAAACACATAGCAGGCATGACGGGTTTGGAAAGGATTCGCCATTCAAACCAAAAAACGGAGAGTTTGGGGAGAAAGGGAGGGTTGCCCCCCCCCTCAGTGGGGGGGAGAGCACTAAGGGACCAGGGAACGGGGAACCACACGGGACCAGGGCACCACAGGACGTGACCCAAAGGACCACAGGACCAGGGTACCTCCGAACCAGGCTTTCCAGACCTACGAAAACGGAAAAAGAAAGCCAGACTTAAGGAAAAAACCACAGGACCCCCGGAGCAGGACCCCCGGAGCAAAATGGCAACAGAAAAGACATGCCGCGCCAGTGCCCACCACGGACATTCCAAAAAGAGTACGTTGAACCAAGGCTGTACTGGTATGAGTCATACGCGTCAAGTCTGAAACATCATAAGGCCTGAGGGCCTAGGAATGCAGCTGTGACCTTGTCCTACCTTGTCCATACAACATGTCACTACGCTTGCGACATCTTATGAATCTTATGAACAACACCAGGGCTCCAGATCCGCACAGCCGAAGCACCTTGACGAAATTCTCGTCAAAGCCCTGCACGGACAGCTGCCGCTGAAGCTTCTCAGGGCCAAGAACCAGCTCTGTGTAGTTCCTTAGCTGGCGCCAACCGTGGCATGAGCTACAGTTCTGTGCAAGTTTGATGAAGGAGAACATGGGCCAATCGGTCTCTCATGCCTTGTTGTTGACTGCGAGAGACTATATACAGAACCCAGATTTCATGTCGGTTGGCATCTCGAGTTCATCTAAGGCTCGCTCCCTGGCGCAGATGGCCGTGAACCTCTGTCCAAGAAGTCCAGACACGGAACGCTTCTTTACTCACACTTAATCGACTACATGGTTCTGCTGCACAGGCAGTTGCCAAAGCTGTCCGGAGTGACGATCTCTGTGGCGCCTTCGTGTTGGTAACCACGTTCTCCGGGTCCGTAGACGAGAGGTTGAAGGTCTGATGTCCACATCTAAAGTAAAACACCTTGCCACACGCAGAATTCCAAGAGGGAAGGTTCTCCTAGGCACCATAGTGGCACCATAGTGGAACCCGTTGGAGGCGCATCTCCGGCCTTCAAACCAATGCAGCCGTGGCACCGGCGAGTAAAATGCCACTAGCGGCACCGTGGTTGGGATGTACAAGTACACACGGAAGTCACACTTGCGGCCAGCAACCTCGAAGGTTTGCTCGGGGAGTCTGAGGGGCATGCTCAGCACAGCCATGTCAGCCATGTCAGCCATGTCAGCTAGGAGCTTCAGGCCCTCGCGAGCAAAGGGTTGGGCAGGTATCTTTGCACCAAGCCCTGTCACGCAAGGCACAGCAACGTAAGAGTAGCTCGAACGTCTCGAATGCACGTGCCTGGCGATGGGACCTCCCACAATTTGCTGCCATCGTCTCAGCTTCCTTGGGTGGAGAACAGGTTCCCAGACCACATTCAAAACAAATTCCAAGTCAGTTGACGTGCCTCTGCTGTGAGCAGCCGCACTCCATTTGAATTGTGTGATCGATCCTGACACGCGACGTGGAGCAGCTGACATGGGCGCGCGTGCATGGTGACGACGGCTAGCTTGGCTGACTGTCTGTCTTGCTGACATATGGGAGAGGCAAGGAAACAAGAGCAGGGCGCTATCCGACTTGTTGGACGTTGAGGTCTGAACAGGGCACAGCAACCACACCAATACATTCAAGAGAGCTGGTTGTGAAATCATCTCCAGTGGTGCTTCTGAAGACTGTCCTGCTTGTGGATCCACATGGCAGATTTCACCTGTCAGCAATGCAACTCACACAGGGACTTTTTTCAAATATGGCACCCTGTGCATTTCTGTAGGTCTTCGAAACTTTTCAACTTTTCAACGGGAAGGTGAGCTCTAGAATGTAGTGCAATACAGATGACGGACTGTCTGCCTTGTCCTTGAAGTCGCGGCAATCTTCACGTGATGATAGAACGTAACTAGATGGCAGTAGAAGCTCGACTTCTGCAGCGCGCTGCGGCATGGCTCGAGCAAAGTTCCTGGGAAGTATCCACAGCTGGACAAGGAAACATTTGCAGAACACAACTAAAACACACATAAACACACATAGTCTCATGGACACTGTACGATGCTTTGCTGCGGCTGTGATGCTTCATCACACTGGCCAGCGAGGACTTGACCTGCAAGACTGGTCCGGCACTTCTTCATTCGTAGGGCGAGACGAAACGACGAGGTACTGCCGAAGACATTTCGCGACTTCACGCTACCGGGAAGCCGTGAATGAGTCGCTGAAGTCAAAGTGGTTGAAAACCTGCGGCTTGTGTGTACCCTGTACCCTTCATGGAGAACCCTGAACCCCCAACAAGAAACACATGAGCTAAATCCAAACACTAGTCGGGGCAAGGTCATCGCTATGTTGGTGGGATCTAGGGCTTCAACCTGCCTCCTCAGTCGTTAGCATGCGCTGTACGCAATTCTTGCACTGCCGCCCATATCCTTATGGACCCCGCATCTCCTTTCAAAGTCAACAGCTAACCGGACCCTCATTAGATTGACTCAAGCCTGGCTCAGTTGAAGCATGATTTTGTCATGGCCTGGTGGCGGGGGTAATTGCTGCACAAGGTCGAAACGGACGCCCGTTTCCTTGCCATCAGACTTGCCGGATTTCAATGCTCGACAGATCTTTCTCGAGGCAGGGAAATCTTAATACACCGGTTGCAGAAGGGGCTCTGCTGCTTGGAAACAATGAAGGTAGTGTTCAGGGAGTCCCGTATTGAGACCTGTGCCAGGCTGTCTTAGAGGCATCTTTGTTCAGTGCTGTTCCATCTTGGCAAATCTGAGCCACCGACCCCGTGTCGATACCATTCATCCTTGTACGCCTGGTAGCAAGTTGTCTGCCATCTCTGGGGCTCTTTATGGATCAAAGAGATAGAAATAGGATACAGTACAGCCATGAAGCAGCTTTTGCTCACTGAAATGCCTTCTCTACCACGTAGAGACCTCTGTCTTCTCTCGGCAATTCTTCCGCCTTGCCGTCCGGAAACAGTGGTGATCTGTTGTTGAATATGCAACTCTTTTGCAAACTAGCAGCCGACTTCTTGCGCCAGTACACGTTCCTTTGAGCCACTCACTTGCTACTCTGCTGCATTTGCGAAGCATTGCGCCGAAATGCACCAACGGATCTGTAGGCCAAGGCTCCTCCTGCCAAGAAGTGGAAATGAGACTGTGACCTTTCACGTGCGGCTCGGCATGATGCTGGACCACTAGCACGTCTGCATCTTCAAATGGCTCAGCTCCGGCAAGGTGCGTCATTCATGGCCAACTGCTCTGCAGCCGTCAAGCGATGGTCACAATGTGATTGTGGCAATGTCAAAGGCGTGTCCGAAATCCCTGCAGGCCTTGGTGACGATTGCAGCTGCCCCAGCCGCTGCATTCGCAAAAGCAATCGCAGCAGTGACTGTTTTACAGATTTACACCTTGGAAGCCTTGGCCCGTGGCTTTGACTGCGGCGTTGTTTCGGAGAGAAGCGCAGAGTCCGCGTCCACGGGCGCAAGGAACAGAGTCCTCTAGCAACTCAGGGTGGCAAGACTTCACACATCGGACCTCCAAACCGTGACCACCCGCCCCTACCCATTGTCAACCCCGTCTGCCAGTGGACAAAGCAAGCGACCAAGACTGCATCAGAAATGACAAAGACTAAGACTGTTTTCTTTGATCATCCTCACTTCTAAGTCCGCCGATGCCTCGGGCCGTAGGTGTCTGGGTAGCATATAGCCGGTAGGGGCGGTAGGGGTGCCTGGTCCTTACATGAGCCCAGGCGTTGCAACAGGATCTGAAGCCCTGAAGCCTAAAAGCACCTTCACACCCGTGATCTTCGGTTTGGGTTGCTTTGCCGCTGGGCAGACCCCGGCTGGGCAGACCCCGGCCGCGGGTCGCATCGTATCCAAATCTGGGAGAGCCAGTGTCATCCTGTCTTGCGGTTCCGCCAGAGCACTCCAAGGATGCTCGGCGGGACTGTGGGCTTCTCCGGGGAAGCACTCCAAACAGCAAAGGCCAGGAGGAGGAGGAGAATGGTTGACGTATGTTGACGTCGACGTGAAATCTAGCGACCCTGCACCGAGGGCGAGAAAAACTGTGAATTGCCAGAGAATTCAGATAGAGCATGTTGGAAGGATTTCAGCTCTATTGAAGTTGTGAGTTCAGCTCCGACATGCTCCAAGGTGCCCCCCAAAACCATCTCAACACATCAAGTGATCGGTCCAGAAAACGGTCAGCCACAACATCATCGTGGCAACCGCGACGATGGCAATCCTGCATTGGCAGCGCAATATTGGACCATGTGTACTGCTCACGCACAACCACACACTGCTCACTTTATAAGCTTCATACATAATACATACAGGGTGCTTGAGAAGGAACATCGTGTTAGAGACATCGCGACGGGACTCAGACTGACTGAAAGTGCTCCTGAGCAACTTCATCAGGCGCTCACGGGTTATCGCTGCATAGCTGCGGATGGCACTCAGCAAGAGTTGCCCACTGTTGTCCACTTTTGCTGCTCTCTGTGCAGCTCCTAGCTTTCTTCTTGTCCATCTACCTACCCTCTACTATTACTAGCCCTCTACCCCGACTGTTCGGCCACACCACCAGGACCGTCTCACATTGTATTCTCGAACTGCTGGCTTTGTCCATCTAGTCGACCCGCACGGGCCAAAACAGCTTCTTCCATGGTTGACGCATCTGTCTGAACACAAGCAGCATCTGAATTGAAACAATGGCCAACCAAGTGCTCAACGTCAACAAACTTGAAAAAGCTCGCCAGCCAGGCCATCCTCGAGGATAAGCTCAACCGGCATGGCCTGACTATCGCTACAAGGCGCTACAAACGACTCCACCGTGCCAACACGATGCCTGTATTGTATCATGGTGCTCGACATTATGCTCGGGGTGTGGCGCCGAAATTCAACGTAAAGATCGAGTTGGTGATCGGCCCTTGCCCCATTCGAGCGAACACATCCTGTGCAGTTTCTTCGAAAGTGGCCAAATGAGTTTCGTATGTTTCCTAGCAGTATGCAGCAGTATGCAGCAATAAAGCAATATGCAGCTATTGCAGCTCCTCCAGGTCTTTCAACCAAGCAGTACTCGAGGTGCCAAGGCTTCTGAGGAAAGCATCCCACAAAACCTCAAGGAATACCGAGGAGCAATGCTCCTTCGGCGGTACTGCCGGGTGCAACTTTTAGGTGGCGTGCGAAAACATGGCCAAGGCGAGAAATCATCCCAAGCTGCTGCTGGCTGATGCCTCAGCGACAACCGCTTCCGAGCGTCATCTGAAGAACCTTCGACCACCCGATACCTCTTGATGGGGCACTGATATATCATGCCGTGGCTGTCTTCATCTGTACAGCTTTTCTGGTCTGAGATGCGAAGGCCAGCGCACCCGACAAGACTCAGCATCGCGCCTTAGATGACGGAAGCTCTATCTCACAACCGATCATCGGCACAAGATACAGCCCCGTGGCCCTGTGAGTGTGTCTGCATAAGTTGCAACGGACTGTATAGATATCCCGCATCGCCAATCGGACAACAAATGCGTTTTGGTGGGATAGACACATCTCAAATTTAAAGGGATCCTGAGCGTCATGGTTTGACCGCAGACATGCTCCACAAAGTCGGCTTCCAGGCCCGAGCGACAGGGCTCGAAACCCCCCCCCCCCGTTTTTTAAGAACAAAAAAAGCAAAAAAGTGGAGGGCCAAGCCCCGAACCGACCCGTCTTTAGCTTGCTTTTTTGGACATCTTAAGCGAAGGCCCCGTGGCACTCATCCACCAGATGTGTCGGTACTGCTCAGCATTTGAGCTCTGCCCCCCCCTAAACTTCGGCTGCTTGCAGTTGAAGGCAACTGAATGCAAAAACTCTTTGGGAACGTCGGTTCTAATATACGGGCAATGCGAGAAGCCGTAGCCGGCAGCAAAAAACTGTTTGCACTAGAAGGGCGAGACTCTATGCCAAAGCGTATCTGTTACGCACCAAAGGCGAGCCAAAGTGTGGCCGTCATTCATGTCGTTGAGCAAAGTCAGTACATACGTTCGAGTAAGGGTGTGTAGCTGCGTTGCATGAACATGAATAACTCAAGGCTTCTGGCATTGACATACGGACCTTTTGATGTTGTTTCCGGCCCCTCTGACAGATGTCTGCGCAAACCTCTCATTTCCTTGCGGAGTGGCTGAGCTGCACATCCTTGCCATTCGTCTGCTCCGAGGGCAAGCCTGCGTGTGCAGGCAGCACAAAGAAGCTCCAATCAACCAATAATCATTAGTCTCTCTCGCTCCTCCTCGTTTGGACCCATGTACTTCGACCCGCATCTCGTCGCACGAGCGCACTACAAGTCCTTCGTCCAACAGTCATGTGTCAGAGAGAAGTGAGCAAGGATCATCTGCAAGTAGGAAACCATCAAATTTGTGACAGAGTTGTGCCAACATTGCAAACTGCTGGGGTTCCTGTGTCGCTCTCGGCAAGGTCCCTTGACGGAGCCACGTGCACTTGCAAGTCCTGTCGAGGTTGTCGAGACAGGATCAGACACACAAGATGTACACGAGAACGGCCTCTCCTTCAGTAGCAAAGCTCCCTGCCAGCATTGGGCAGGACCGAGGATGTGGTTCAGGGCGAGCGGCTCCAGGCATGCAGCTGCCGTGATGCCCAAGGTCCACGGAACGGACTCCGCGTCTCGCATCTCGCAATGAACGTCAACGTTCCGGACTTCCACAGAAAAGCCTCGCGGCTCTGCCGAAATTCATGCCCATAGATGCCCATAAAATGCCCATGAAAATGACGTTCACACGTCGACAGCACAGGGACCAAACCTGTGCAGGACCTGAAGCCAAGGAGCTTGAAAGCAATTTCATCAAAAACGGTTGCCCAGTGGATTCGGCTTTCAACCAGGGCTTCTTCCTTGTGCTGCTGGCACGGGATGCCACAAGTTGCAGGTGCTAGGCAATATCTCTAAACCTCGAAATTGACAAGGGAAACTTTGCCGCATTCGCCAGTTGAGCACGACAGAAACCGCTACTGAAATCCCAAGACAGAAAAGACGAGATGGATGCAGAGCCGACCGAGCCGATTCTGCCTCGTGCTTCCAAGCAGCGCATCTGCTTGGCAGATGGTTTCGACCTCCCTGTCCTTGGGCAATAGGAGACCAGAACGGAAGAAGATACAGTTGGCCACTGGCCTTCCGGCCTTCCTATTTTGAACTCGCTTTACGAATACACGAGACTCCCCCGGGCATGCACAAGCCGAGACGGGAAATACGCCCCGCTTATGCAAAAAGCACCGCCGTGGTTCAAAAAGCCCTTTCGACCGGACATGGAAATTTCACAGGCAAGTCTCCCAGTCTCGCAGCCGCAAAGAAAGCACCAAGCGCTCAACGGAAATGTGCAAGTGAAGCCCGCTTCGCAGGCTCAACTCCACCTGGCCATCATTCTCACATATTCGTACATTGACATGCTGTCATTCCTCTCACATCCCCTCCTCTCTGCTACTTCCCATGTTGCCTCTTCGAGCCAGGCGCTTTCAATCTCAAGCGGCAGAAAGATTCCCAAGTTCTCCAGCACTCTTTCCTGCAGTATAGCGGTTAGGCGGTGCGGTCGATCTGGAATCACACTTTGCAGCTTCCTCGAACTCCAGACGTTGCAACGTGACCGATATGCCCAGCACAGAGAGCGCCAAGAGCTCATCATAGGGAAGCTCCTCCCGACGTCGTGAGGTGTCGACAACTGCAACAGAGTCGCATCAACACGGACTGACATCACAGCAAGTTTCAGGAAGCTCCTTAACCACAAGTGGCGCATGCTTCTCGAGAAGACGGACCACGTGCTGCTTGAGTGCTGCATTTCCCATGCGGCTCCAAATGCCTCACACTTGCCATTCACGCATGCTCTGCACAAAGGCAGCGCGCATCTTGCTGTACGCACTCTGTATGCTGTTGTATGCTGCTGTAAGCTGGATCAGACCTCATGACCACCAGTCGATGGCAGTCACGCTTGCAGCTTATGTGTAGTGAAGTCTCATCTAAGCAGTGCTTGTCCCAGCTGCACATGGGGCTCTGTCCTTCTGTTGTGATATTCTGTGAGCAAACAGGGTTTAAAGCTGCAACATGCTGCAACAGCTCACGACAGTCTGAGACGTTGCTAGTGCAAGTACTGCTTAAGTACTGTTCTTCTTCATCTGTACTGGCGCACATCCATCTGGTCAACTCATGTCTCGAAGCACTCCGAGGATCTGAGTGATCTCATTGAGTCATCTTGCAAGCGATATGAAAGATTCAGACGTAAACAGAAGAGAAGTTGTCAGCAGTCACCAGCCGATGCTTCAAGAGATCACTTCTTCACAAAATCGTGAGATTGACAGTTGCTAACCCTTTGAAACCGGGCCGGTAGCAGTGCGACTTACTAAAGATGCTAGTAGCTGCTGCGAGAGCTCACCGCTTCACTGCTTCTGGACCGCAGCGCCGCAGCCTGAAAGACACGTCGAAGGAAAGGAAAAGGAAAAGTGAAAGGAAAAGGGAAAGGGAAAGGAAAAGGGAAAGGAAAAGGAAAAGGAAAAGGATTGGAAGGGAAATGAAGGAAAGGAAAGGCGAGAGAAGGAAGGGAAGGGAAAGGAAAGGGAAGACTCGGGGAAGACTGGAAGGAAAGAATAACCTTTGAACACTGCAAACCGATGCCATGGGGGGTCCCGCCTGTCGGTGGCTCTTGTAGAGAGGGCGCCCAAAAATGCAAGAAACTGACCCCTTCGTCACCCCCCTTATCTGGTGGAAAGGCGCAGCGACGAGCCGAAGGTGTCAGCAAGGGTGCTGGCACCGAAGACAAAACCACCACCACCATTTCCAGCACCAAACCCTAAGGGTCCATGTAAGCATAAACTTGGGCCCTAAAGCTACTTTATAGGAACCCCTTTCAGGCCCAAGTATCTACCGTATAGGTACATGGACCCTTTGGGAACCACACCTCCAAAGGCTACGGCACCGAAGACACCTCCGAAGGCTGAAAGCGCCAGGCCCTGGAGGTCACACACCGCTAAACCCGGAGGCCTAGGACCCCTCTGGCGCCGTTCCTGGACCCCCGCTTAGAAACTCCTCGCACCCACTCGGCCTTTGATTTAGTTGGGACCTGCTGTGAACAGTTTTCGGAATTCCTTGGCCTTGGGACGCGGGCCGGCCCGGCTGCCGAGGCGGCACGGCAACAAGCGTCTACAATTACTGGATTGATATGCAGCTTGCCTGGAGGATCTCTCAGGACGACAGCAGTGCGAGGCGAACGTTGTCGGCCCTCAGAGCAACCTGAGCAACGCGATGTGGGTCGGAGACTTGATTTAGTCTATCTTCTCTTCCATTCTTCCAAGTTGTTTCAATGTTGATCTCAAATCTTGACTTCATGTCTTCACCGCTCAGTGCTGAGCCCGGTCCCCATCCGATAATCTCACGATCACGCGCCCCTGCAGACATGCAACAGGATAAGCGAGTACTGCAACAGGACTTAGCGAGCCCAAGGGAGCACTACTCCTGAGTAGCACTTCTTCGTATGCAGTCAATGCCGTCTCCGAGCTGTCAGGCCCCACTGACCCTAGTCACCCGTGTATGTTCTTTTGCTGGCTTCTGCACCTGGAGCTGTGTGCGCGGCCCTTACAGAGACTGTCTACACAAGACGACCGTATGCAGGGAAAGGGAAGTCTTTATCGCTGGCACGTAAACTCGGCAATGGGAAATGCAGGCATGCTTAATGCGAGCTGGCGATAAACTTCGGGCAAACTATTGTGCTTGCAAAGGTGTGAACATACATCAGAGGCGAGTTCTGGGAACCTCTCTATCAAAAATATATGGCATAACATCGAGCAGGGCCCCTCAAGAACGGATTGACATTTTGACTGTCCTGGGACACCGTTTAACCTGACGTCAAGATGGTGCCTTGTCGATCGAGCTGTACAAGGACAGATCTGTCTGCATTAATCAGCGGTACGCAGGCCGGTCTTGCAATGCCTGTGCAATGCCTGTGCAACTTTAGCAGCCAGCCGACTTTGAGCCGGGCGTGCTGTATGTGCTGTTCATCCAGAGCGCCTCCACTGTTGAAAGGGTCGGATGCAAAAGCGCGAACGTATTGTGATAATCAAGTACATTAGCAGCTGGTGTCCACATCGAGCAAGGACCGTTCACCGAGGACTTTAAATTGAAGAGGCCGATAAGCTTTCTCTGCAAGGATCGTGTGGGTGATCTTGGGATGCGACGCATATGCTGCTGACATCTGCAGAGTCTCTTGACACTGCTGGATTCGCAGCGTCAAACAGACTCAAACACGACTGGTCACTTGCATTTCCGGAGTCGAGCTGAGCTGCATCTTTGCCTCCCGCCAAGAGCTTAGAACAAGCAGAGTCGCTCCTTCTTCTTCTTCTTCTTCTTCACGGTCAGTTTGCTTTTCGCAGTGATCAGCTTGCTTTGAGGATCTTTGAGGCCTCACTGGAGGAAGCTCGAAGCTGAAGATCTTTGCCTGCCACATTCCGGGGGGGCCACGTCATCTTTGACATGAATCATATCTGAATGCGTGACACGAACTAAACAAACTGCTGAGCCCCGCCGGATTGTGGGTCACAGCAAACAACGTGCGGCCCCGGCCTTGGGAAAAGGAAAAGAGAGAGAGAGAGAGAGAGAGAGAGAGAGGAAAAAAAAACGAGGAGGGATCGGAGGGAGAGGAGGGAAGATGATAAGAAGAGGGAAGAGGAGGGAGGAGGAGGAGGAGGGAGGGAGGGAGGAGGAGGGAGGAGGGAGGAGGAGGGAGAAGGCAGGAGGAGAGAGGGAGGGTCAGGATCGACCGAGTTTCCAGCTTGCAATGCCCGTCCACTTGACGCTGCTAGTCGCCTCCCCAACTAAGACACTGTCGCTCGCTCAGGACGACAGCATAGCACAACAGTAGCACAACCCAGCGCGCTCACTGTTTGCAAATGATTCCATGCATGTTTGTGTCAATAGACTTAATAGACTGGCCTGCGCGTCCTTATACAGGTCAGCATCTGCCTGTGGAAGCCTCACACGTGCTGCATCGTGCACCCGGCTGGCCCTCGCATAACGAAGTAGTACGCAGAAACGCAAGATTGACAAATCAGCCTGTGCCGTTGAAGGATGGTTCCTGCTCAGCTCAAGGACTGCTACGTCTGGGTGGCAAGGCTAACACGTCAGCTCCCTCGTCCAATACAAAGCACCCGACGCATGCGTTCAAAACCAATGCCACAAAAAATGCTACAAACAAGGGTTCCAGTCAAGTGTAGTGCCTGGACTGTCTTCGAGGTCCAAAACAAGAAGTTCGCCAGAACCCAGGAGAACGTAAAGGAGCTTGTTGGCCTGGCACTGCACACAACTACTTCCTGTTGCGGCTTTAGCATTAGTCAAAAAAAATGTCACACGCACGACCTTTCAAAACTCATTGGCCGACAATCTGAGAAGCTCTTCCCACCGGCTGATCAAGGAGCCGTGCCGGTATGATTCCAGACCTTTTTCGGCCCACAATGTCGCTGACCGGTCGCAAAATGTGTGGTTGTCGGTATGGTTGTTTGTGTGGTTGTTTGTGGTTCTTGGTGTGGTTCTTGGTGTGGTTGTTGGAGTGGTTGTTGGTGTGGTTGTTGGTGTGGTTGTTGGCGTGGTTGTTGGTGTGGTTGTTGGTGTGGTTGTTGGTGTGGTTGCTTTGTTTGCGGGGTTGTTTTGTTTGTGCGGTTGTTCGCGGTGCTTTGTGCGGTGGCTTGTTCGTTTTTCTCTTTTGTTGCGTGGGTTTGCGTGGTGATTTGTGCGGTGGTTTGTGCGGTCGTTTGCGTGGCTCTTTGTGCGGTTCTTTGTGTGGTTCTTTGTGATGACATTTCACTTGAGATCTCGTGACGTGCGACGCGTCTCTTCTGTTCGCAGTGCACGGTGTCGGCTCTCGGGTTCGTGGCCACTATTAAGTTGTTTGGTGAATGGTACGTCGGTAGGCGGCGAAAGGGATGTGCAGGCAGGCCCACAAAAATCACGCATGACATTTCAAAAGAGCTGTCATGGCTAAATTGTTTGCAGTGCGCTCGAAACCGCCTGCGGTTGGGAGCCCCCAACCCCCCCCCTCAACCCTGTTCGACCCAAACAAGAACCTTCTCCACATTCAAAGACTTTGAATGGATTTCGAGGTTTCCAAAAATGGCTTAGTACTTTGGGTGTTTGAAATCTGACGACTTACCCAAATTAAACGTGCTAGAGATCTCGCTGGTCGTCACGCAAGGCGAGCTTTGTGTAACTACTGATGAGCTTCTGAAGCGATGTTGCACGGGCCTTGGATGAAATTTCTCGGTGGCTCGCTGTAATCTTCACGGGCCCACAGGATTGTTGGAATGTCGAGGGGTTGAATATGTCCCCTTTCACACGCACACCTTAGGATTTGCAGTACCGTAAAGCTGAACGTCGTGTCCAGCCTCATCCACCTGCAACGCCGACACCGCCTGAACGCAAAGGTTTGCATTTTCTTGCTTGGGGGCAAGTTGCAAAAAAACACTTCCTAGGCTATTCAGTGCCCACGGGCCCTTCAGTTCTACAGGCCCTAGCCGATATATGGGAATGCCGACAGGAAGCTGGGAAATTACATCAAACTATTGTGAGAAAAACAAAACTTAGCAAGGAGACAAGCGCGGGAGGAATGATGGTGGGAAGTCAAGAGGCCAAGATTGCCAATTGCCACATTTGAGGAGCGACGAATACAAGTAAAGAAAGACCCAGGATGGCCCAATCAGCAATAAATCTCAGAGGATCACCGTCTACGCACCGCACTGTTTTCACTATTTTGCCTCGTCAATAGCGAGGCGAAAGTCTAAGCCTCACAGCACACGGCAGCTGACCACCGTGGACGAGTGCCATCTTACAGACCCAAGGAGACATTGAGGCACACTGCGGAGACTAATCCTGACAATCTCTCTTGCACTCTTTTCAGTTCCCGACTCACTTTGAATGGCTGGGCGCTGCCAAAACTGGAAAGCCTGACGGCATGCAAACGTGTAGAAAATTCTAAGACTCGTGACCAGCGCGCACGACCGTGAGGACTCCTACACGGCGCCTTGCAGCGACGACGCCCAGAGTCGGTCTGGCTGAAGTCAGAAGAGGGCCCACAAGTGATGCCAGAAGTTGCCGGGGCTTAGAAGCGAGACAGTATGACCCGGCCAATAGGAGCAGGTCCTTCTCGGCCCAGAAGGTGAGGCCACTTAGGACCTGCTTTGAACGTCCCAGTCCCAAAAGCGCGTTTGAATGTACATGCACTCCTTGTCATCGGCGCTGTTGTTGCCGGAAGCCGTGCGAATACCTGGACAGAGATCCCTCCCATACGGCAATTATCCACCGCCTCCAGTGCCTTGTCACAAAGAGTCACAAAGGGCATCTGTCTCAAGAAGCTCACAAATGCTCACAACATGTCTCTCCAAGCGGCCTGCAGCAGACTCTGGATGCCATGGGAAATGCGCAAACGGCCCGGCCTCGGTGCTTCTAACGCAATCGAACGCAGTTTGAAGATGCGACGGTCATAGATGTAAAGGGTAGTGACCGAGTGACCGGGGCTTACAGCTTACACTTTCTGCGAAATGCGCCTGAAAACCACCGTGAAGACAACCAACCGGGTTACAGGAAAAACGCATAAGTTGAAACTGCTTCAAGCGCAACCTCGTTCTTCGAATTTCTACGCACTTGGCTCGTTGGCAGCCGACGACTGTGAGTTCAGAGAAAGAGTGTTCGTGCTGAGCCTTCAGAGTCCAAGAGCCCGTCAAGTTGAGATGCCGACAGAGAAGCGGTGCAACTGCCGGTCTCCCGCCACGAGCACGGAGTTGTTCTCAGCACAGTGTGAGAACTTCACGGCTCGTGCATCATGGCAACTGTCCAGGAAAGGCTGAAGATGCGCGGTGCAACTGAACTGCCTTTACTGCTCTGAAAGTGCTCTGAACAACAGCAGAGGCCCGAGCCACAACAGCGGCTCCATGGATCTCCATGCCCGGCAGGACCTGCCTCGGCGACAAGTGAGCAGCAGATTCTGTATCACAAAGCCAAAGCCCCTCAGTTCGAAAAGTGCTGCCATTGCTCTCCATTACTTGCAGTATCAGATCAGATGGACTCAGAAGATATCAGGAATGTTTCTGGATTCAACAAGACAGCTCTCTGCGTGCATCTTGCAAAAGCGTCTTCTGTGCAAAACACCTCTGAGAAGGAAGCTGGTCTTGCAAGACTGCTGAGCGATCTACATCCCGCAACCTACAGTGGACAATGTCATTGTGAACTATACTACACTCAGGAATGCAGCCCATGACGGTCAAGCTATTCATGCATGACAGAAACTTTTCTGCCTTTCCAAGGCTGAAGATGTCTCTCAAGTCTGCGTCCGCATCATCTAAGCACACTGCAGACATCCTATATGTCCCTTCATGTCTCGTGGCTGCCTGGGGACGGAATGGACTGACCTCTACAGGAGACACAGAAGGACCAAGAGGTGCAAACTCGTAAGGGACCGCGAAATCGTAAACTTTGCTTGGGTCCCGAAGCTGAACTTGTGGCCGCCACCACTCTCTGTAGCCTTCCGTTCGCGCACTTACCTTTTCCACACCCTCAGGTCCTTCTCCCGGGCCAATATTGAGATCGATGGGCTCAATGCCGTCTACATCCACAAAGTTCTCGTAGCAAAGCCTTTCCTCACACGGTGAGAGTCCAATTCCCAGGGCCTTCTTCATAGGCAGCACCAAATCACTCAGAACGTGAGCAATAAACCCCTCAGGCAACAAACTCTCTTGCCACCGTTCCACCATAGTGCCATCTTTGTAGAGGCCACTGTCTTGGGGCCTTAGAACCCCCTCCGGTGCAAAGCGCAACTGCGGGCCGTTCAAGGCTCCGTCCTTACAAGTGATTATCCACCGCAGGTCACCTGCCCGTCCATACTTCACGTGATATCCATCGGCCGGTCGCATGTTTGGGCGTACAAAGTATTCTGCACCCAGCTCTGGAGGGCCTGGCACACTGACCAGTTTTCCATCGACTCTCTCTCGCACGTCAGGTAAGAGTTTGGCCCGACCAAGTGGCCATATAGCTGCCAAACCGCCATCTGCGTGGTACACAGAGACGCCCAGCCCACAAGCAAACTTGACAACCACGTTGGAATCCAAGGGAGTGAAACCGCGTATTCGACGAGGGTACTCTTCCTCGGCCGACCCAGCAAAGGAGTGTCAACAAAATCCACACAAAGCGGTTAAAACAGACAATCGATCTATGGAAACAGGACCTGGAGCAGAACTTCAGCCAGGGAGCGTTGTCCAAAAATCTAAGCAAGTCCTTGCTCTGGTACGAATGGCGAGGCCGGCAAGGCCATTGCATTGGTGGACCCAACACGATGAAAAACAATGATCACACACACACACATGCTGTGCCTGAAGCGTTGATTAATGGACACTCACGACATGCTGTGGTGCTCAAAACAGCGAACTACGCAGGCTACTGAAATGAGCGGTTGACAGTCTTGCTGAGCACACCGCAAGTAGCCAGAAATGAAAACAAGCAAGTGTTCACGGCAAGGTGGGAAGTGACACAGGAAAAGGCTCGCACAAGAAGCCAAGGCCTGTGCCCAAAGCGCGCGACTCGAAAGTCTGTGGTCAGGATAAGTGCATCCTGTCCGCTTGCGAAAGCTCAAGGCTCCAAGAAAGCAGTCAAACAGAATGACAGCCAGAAATCACCAATATGTCGGAATCGAAAGTCACAAGTTCACGGCCTCCAACGCCACGATGCCAGTAGGGTTGAAGAACCTGGTCGTACCAAGGGAGTTCAGCGATCCTGCTTGACCGCATGATCCGTAGCAGTCTGCGCAACTTCACGATCGAGGTTCTGGCATCGGCCACTCTTCAACCGTCCTTAGCTGAATAGGTACATTGCTCCTCGTTTCTTGCGACACACTTTTGCTGAAACCAGATCTGCTTCGATCTGCCAGGTCGCCACTCCAGCGGGGCGATGGGGGAACTCCACAGCGGCTTTTTCGTCGCCAGCTGCGGTGGCGGTGCATGCAGCTGAAGGGCCACGGCCAGGGACGTACAAGAGACTGCCACCGCCAGCAGCACCTCCACACTGAACTGATTCAACCAAACTCAACCCTGCTCTTTTTTCATGTGCTCTTGCAACTAGGGGACAGCGCAGTGTGTGGCGGGGGTGATGTAGGTCGGATTGGACAAGTCTTTGTCACTGTTCTCGAAGTTGTGCCGCTTCTCCGGGAATGGGCGAATCAGGCTCGCAAAAGCCGCAACCATCAGCGGCGGCAGAAAGATACCGAGGCGAGCATAGAATGCCATTGGATGGTCGGTATACTCTTCGCGCCGCATGTGTAGCCGTGACACCACTAGGAAACCCAAGCATAGCAGCGTGAAAAAACTTCCCGCGACCACAGTGGCTTGAGCTTGTTCTTCGTAGAGCTCCAAAGCCTGGACTTCTGGCATGTTGCTCATCTCCTCGGATTCGACATGGAAGGCTATGAACTCCCTGATTCAATCTGAATCATATATCTTGAAATATCACCCTTGTACCACATGTGCCTAAAGTGACTTTAGCGAGGTCTCTGTGACGTGGACCAGTTTGTGAAATCCACGAGCTGGACACGAGCCTCGCGAGTCCGTGCCAGGCATGGCTTTCACCGAGCTGGTCTCCTGGCGTGCCCTTGGCTCAGGTTGTCGAGATTTGTTGAGCATTGTGCACATCGAAACTTCGATTCGATGCATCTCAAAGAACTGAGAATCACAAGCAAATGGTCATCAATGCCTAGGGCCTAAGGCCTACAGACGTCCCAAGCCGAAGCTCTCGTGAAGTTCCTTGGTGAGGTAGTCTAACGTAATCCGCGAAGGTGGAGAGTCCAGCTTGTTAGAAGCCTCCCGAAAAGAGGCCTCTCCTGAAACACTCCTCCAGTCATCAGAGTCGGACTCCGCAGAACTTCCTCCTCACACTGAGAGGAACAAGCTGCAGAAAAACTCCTCTCCAAAAACATCAAACGCACCAGACAAGCGAACCGTCTCGGTACATGAGGGGAGGGTCCTGATCTTGGAAGTTGACTGAGTTGACTGGGTGAGAACGCAAAGATCCGCGCCACCAGTCCCCAGGCCGATGAGACCACCAGTCCCGCCAAGTGCCTCGCTCCTCGTTGAAGTGGTGCGTTCGACATCTCACCCAGCTTGCGTCTTCGCTGCCACTGCGTTCCGACAATCTCGACAAAGGTCTCGCCTTCTGGGAAACCACTCTGAGAGAGAAACCGACCGAGAGAAGCAAATCCACTCTCCGAAGATCCCTCAGAGAGCAAAGCTGTGCGCAGAAAGAGAGAGAAAGAGAGAGAGGGAGAGAGAGAAGAGCGAGAGAGAGAAAGAGAGACAGCAATTGAAAGGGAATTGTTGGCAGAGACCGAGTTCCGAGAGAGCGCAAGATTTGCTCTCTTTGAAGTTTCTTTGCTCTCTCGGAGGCCTGGCCTTGGTCCTGCTCCTCCTGGGCCTCTCAGAAGACAAACATAAACGTCCAAAAAAAAAACAAAAGACTCATGCGCGGGTTAAAAAGCAGATTCCTCAAAAAGTGTGGGAGCCAAACATGGTGTCGTGCGAAAGAAAGAAAAAGGCTGGTATTATTGTTGCGTGCTCTCGTGGCGTGCTCTGAAAGAGCTCAAAGGGTGCTCACACATCAACACAGGGGCATAGGATCTTCAGTTCTGGATGAATGATATATCTAATGTAATCTACTACATACCCTGCCTGCTCCGAAATTGTGTAGTGTAATCCGTTTTCACCCCCTCCCCCCCGTCCCCCGGCCCACCGCCACCCCCATGCCGGCAAACTTCTAGAAGCTACTGTACTTCAGGAACATGGGTGCAGTCTGCCTGCTGCGAAACCAGAAGCTGCAGCTCTCGCAGATGTGCATGGCCTCAGCATTGCCCACACAATGCCCGAGTGCGGGGCCAGGCAGAGGCCTGAAATTGACACAAGAGGTTGTTGAAGAAGCGAGATGTCTCGATGTCGCGAGACCGACATCATGACTTATCTCTAAACTTCTTTGTGGGGTAAAGTTGTGGTGGAACTCTCGCCCTGGGGCTCCCAAGCCCTTGCCTTGCTAAAGCTCCCATATGTGCAAAGGCGATGAATGGCGATGCATCCGCCAAGCGCACTGCAATTACTGCGGAAAATCTTTTGAACTCACAAGTGCCGGTAAAACTACAGAGTTTATTGCACAAGCTTGCAGTTGAGCTCGCGGCAAAACTGGCTGCACTTCAAGCCCCCTCTCAAGTCACATCCGCTGAGGCTGCCAGTGCAACACGAAGTGGGATTGCAACAGTGTGCAAATGGGAAAACTGGTAGAGAAACGGCACTCAGATAAGTTTGCCTCCAGCTTCCCTCCGCTGGCGTTCCTTCAATCGCATGCGCTTTGTCATTTCTCTGGAGCCCTTGAGGAAAGTCATGCAATCTTGGTAATCCGGTGCTTGTGAGTCATTGACATCGAGCAAGAAGTAACCATCAATCGCCTCAGGGTCTTCTTGATTGTCTTCCCAGACGGAGTACGGTCGAGGCCACACCCTCACAATGACCGCTGGGTTTAGAGGCACCGGATCTTTGTCATCATCAGGCTCGAACTGCTCCAAGTGAAAGATTGGCAGAAGTGTTTTTTCCATAGTTCGGAAGTTGCGCAGCATAACTCCTGCCGCAGCTACGCTGTCCTGCAGGAGCTTCGCGTTGAGCAGCACGACGGGCACTTTCTTACCTTGCTCTTTCATAACTTCGAAGATGGCCAGAACGGCCGCCATTTCGGATTGGTTGGGTGCAACAATCAAGAGCATCGATGACTCCAAGAACTCACTGATTTTGGTATACTCTTCCATTTTGAGTTCCATCTTTGGCAGGACTGGTGGTAGGTGATCCAACGTCAGATTGTCAGGGATGGGGTTCCATCGCGTGTTAACTAAGGACATAGCGCCAAAATCTGTAAAGAGAACACGAACCCCATTTCCCTGAGGTAGCCGAGGCGACATCGCAAGTGTCTTGGCAAACCTCTCTGCAAATTGCAGCACGTTGCCAAGCTCACCAGACACCTGGTTGTCAATTCTGCCTGTGTTGAAGTACATACTCTGTCGTACTTGACCCTCAGCAGTGGCACGCAAGGAAGCGGAGCATGCCCAGGCGACTGCTTGATCAAAGCTTTGTGGCACCGGCGATGAGGCATCTACGGTATCCTGCACCATCTCCTCCCGCATGGCCAAAGCCAGCTTCGCTTCCTCTGTCAGGCCTGCAGTCTTCTTGGTGGAAGGCGTTGCTCGACGCCGCACCACCCCAGCGGCAGCTGCGGCCAAAGCTGCACAGGGTAAATTCGTCCACCTTGGCGGTCTGACCTGAGCAGACACATCGCATCATGAGATGAAGAGACAGCAACATACAGCAACTCGTTCGTCGCGTTCTCTCGGCTAAAAAGGACCGAGGACAGCGCCAGGGCAGTGCGGCTGCGTGTAGATCGACCGGCGGTCGAAAGCCTCGGATGGATGCCGAAAGGATCTCCAATGCAGCTGCGCATAGCTGTGCCAACAGCGCATGGTGCTCCAGTCTACGGATCTGATGCAGGGAGCCTCGCAGAGGTTCCATGCGGAGCGGCAGCAGAAGCCAGCAAAGTCATGCCCACAGAATCCATCATGAGAACAAGCCCCACAGGCAAGCTAGTGACAAGGTGCTCCGAGAGAAGTGCCCTGTCATGGTGCTGGACATGATGAAAGCAAGCATCTGGCTTGACTGCACATTGAGAATGAATGGCACTTGATCCATTACGCACTGAGCCGTGATATGTGCGGAGTTGAACAGAAAACGCATCTGCACCACTCTTGGTTAGGTTTCTTAGGCGCTATCATGCAAAGTTGTGTGGGCTGACTTCGCTGGACCGGCAGCCTCAACTCCCATGACATCAAGTTTCAACGTGCTGAGCGCATTGCCGACCGTCATCATTCCACGCCTGAGCATGGACAGACCGTTGGGCTTGTACCTTAAACTGTCCAAAACTAGGCTTCTCGCACTCACTTAGCAGGCTATCGCGACATGGTGAAGCATCCTCATCCACATGTGCGGAGAGTGTGGCAAATACTTGCCCCCGGCAGCACCACTTAACCTGCTGGCATCACTAGGAAACAGTCGGCTGCCAAGGGCTCTTGACACATGCTCCACTCAGTCACCTCTCAGGCTCGAAAGAAAGACCAAGGATGGCCAAGGTGTCTGAAGTCAGTTACTGTTCTTTACTGTTGATCGCCTTGGCACCATCTCTAGATTCTGGCAGGAAACAAAGATCAAGGCAGTTTCAACTCCACTCTGGACATTCAGGACGTAATTGCAGTTCTGAAGTTCAGCATGCCTGCAATGAAAGACAGATGCCACGGCTCACCGTTGAGGTCCTCGCTGGTAGAGGACAGCGAAGGTCATAGACTGAAAGAGCATGCAAATGCCCCACGGCCTGAGTCTGCGAGGCATGCAACTGTCTCACGACTCGAAGCAAGAGACGCGAGCAAATCTGAAACACTCGGAGGAAAGGTTCACCCTGACCGCAGTAGGCATCCGGCACGAAGAATATAAACCAATCCACATACAACTCAGACTTCATCTTCCTGAAGAGGAGTTATTGTGCGGCGTGTGTCTTGCTATCGAGGCCTCGCGCTACACACTACCGCCATGCATGAATGAGCCCAACTCAGTCCGACACCGTGGAGGGAAACCTTCAACAAGAATGGCAGCCACGAAGCCGAACAGCAGCGTAGACCTCACCAACGACACTTGCTGAGTGCCTGAACACGCTGCAAACCTTGGCTGAGTATGCTGAGTGCGTTGCTTCAGCGTCAAGTTTTGCGAACTGTCAAGGCGCTCCTTAGTCAACGGCTCTCAGCTGGTTGATGCAGACTTTTCTTGAAAAACAAAGACTCTCGGAAGCATATTGAATTCCCCCAAACTCGACAAACACAAAGACATGCACGTTTTGCTCGGCTTTCCAGGTGAGCCTTGCATTGCAAGAACAGGACGGGCAAGGACGGCACGTGTTTGAGCCCCGTGCCATTGCGGTTTTCGCACACGCGCTTCTGAAAGTCAGAGGCTCGAGGTATTTGCAAGGCTTCGAGTTGCCGACAGTTTCTGGCATGATTTTCAAGAGGTGCACAAGGAAGAAGAAATACCGCACATGTCCGAAAATGTCCGAAAGAACCCAGCGAGTCTGCAAGCAAGGTGCGACGAGCATGTCGCGCACATCTTCTCGAAATGACTCCAAGCGGCTGTGCCTTCACAGGAATCAGGGATTTCATGACAAACCAAGTCGGAAAGCACCATCGCTGCACATAACTTCATTGACATGCCATGGCACACCGGAGAGATGCTATGAAAACCATCGGCAATACAGAGGTCACATTTATATACAGGCAAGAAACAGGTGAAAAACTCATATGTAGCAAATCCACAGCTGACCGCGGTCTCGTCCCCAACAAGCGCTTTCGGAAAACACAAAACCATCACCAAACAACACAAACCATTCAGGAGAACAGGTTCTCAATCTACGATATGTTGATGTGATGGAATGCTGGCCCGGGAGAGGCCCTGGCCAAGTCCCACCTTGATGATTTCTGTGAATCGCTGTGTACCGTCACGTATCCAACTCTCAGGACAAGTCCATCTAAGCCGTGATTTATAATGATTTCTCTCGCAGTTTTAGCCAAGACCAAAGGTCATTTTGCCTTCGAATTTGAAAAATGCCACTCCTCCCTTGACCATTCTGAGGTCGTGAAAAAGCTCCTGATGGCTTTCCGAAGCCTCCAGAGTCTAGAAGCTTCAGGAGCCTGCAGGGAGTCCAAGGACCCTCCAGGCTTCTCCAAGCTTGATCCCTAAATCCTAAGCCCGAAATCCTACCTGGGACAGCCTGACAACCGCGGGATTGCCATCGGCCACAAAACACAAAAAAATCGACGTTTTGGTAAAGGAACCGATGGTTTCCAGAGGTGGCCAAGCGCTTCTGCATTTTTGGGGGGTGCCAAAGCCCTAAATTGTAAAGGTCCCAAGCAGCGTGCCTCGATGCCAAGCTCACGGCGACGGTCTCTACCACGTCTACCACGCTACCACCGCCATCTTTTGGCAATATCAGCAATAGCCCTTGAACCATGAAGACCGTGAACCACAACCCGAAACCTTATGCAGATTCACGGTCGTTCCACGGAAACCGGTGTGAGCCTGATGCGAACCTTGCGCAACACACTCCAGCGAATACTTAATGCACCAGGTTGGAATGGGTTTCGGCTCCGGGGTTGAAGCTTCCCCTTCCAGAGCACCCTGACTTTGCCCTTTGAGATGTGGAGCTTCAAGAAGAGAACAAGAACACAGGCACAGCCGCCCGGAATGTGCTTGAAGTGTTTGAAGCGCCTTCGACCAGCCCTTGTCAACTTACCGTATTTCATCGGAGGACGGTATATTGTAGCGTTATCTATGATTGGCATCTGACTTGTCTCTTCAGTTCCTTGGAGCCCATGTTTGAACGAAGATGTTTCTCGGCAAAATGTGGGGGCAAAGCAGGATCCTTATCGCACGGGGGCGGGGCGGGAGGGGGGGCGGGAGGGGGGGGGGGGAGGTGGCTAAGCTAAGTAAACAACTACTATAAACCAGCAAGCGTTGTTCATACATGTTTGCAATATCTGTATGATTGTGCCTGATGTTTAAGCAGGGCCTTGCCGCTGTTTGTGCAGAGATCCAAACAAAAACTTGCTGACCGCACTCGTCATGTTCTGTTTCGCTGGCAGGGGAATCGGAATACTGGCAGATGTCCTCCTGTTCCGAGTATGCACTGTCCTCATACTCATTGGATGCTGTCTAATGTTGTCTGGGCAGAAGCGTATCGAATTCGACGTGTAGGACATTTCCTGTTGAATCACAAGCAAACGTTGCCAGATGCACAATATGGGAACTTGAGAAGGGGCTACGAAAGCTAGTCACCGCAGGGGGGTGGCATGCAGCGAGTCGGCAGGACTTGGAGCCGCCGGCGCAGCTTTTTCCGTATTTCAGGCACATGCTTCAGGTGGCGGCGCTCGAAATCTGAAGCCCTAAACTCCTTCAGCCCCCTTGCTTCCCCCGCTGGAACCCCGTGTCGCAATGTCGCAAACGAAGTTTAGGTACAGGGACGCTCTGTTCAGTACGACCTCTGCAAAGTACCACAGACCTTCAGAGCATGGTGACTGTGGGGGGCGGGGGAGGACCTTGGGGTGGGGTGGGGGGGGACCTTGTGGGGGGGGGGGACCTGAAGGTGGTAGGGGGGGGGCCCCCGCCCCCCCTACCTTATCCCACACGCAACCACCTTAAAGGGGGGGGGGGGGGGGGGGGGTGGCGCCGGCACCTTATCCTTCGAAAATGCTTCATGGTGAGGTGAGGGGGGGGGGGGGGGCCCCCCCCCCCCCAACCCCCACCTTAAGTCTTGGGTTTCGGACCTGTTAAGGTGTGGAACCCTTTTTTTCCCTGGAAGCTTCTTAACAAGGTGAATACCAGTGCATGGGTAAACGACAACTCCCGCCAGCTCCACAGAGCTAGCTTTCGTGATCAGTCGATTCCAACTGCTTTGTTTCTTCATGCTGCTTCTGACCGAATGTCAGTTTGGTATACTTTTCACGCCGTGCCATTCGTTTACTGGTTATCAACAGGGCCGAGAGGATTCCTTGTCCGAGTAGTATCATTCTGGGAAAATATTCTGTCTGTCCAACCGTCGTGACCCTTTGCTGCTTGAGCTTGCTGATGGGCGTAACATTGTGACGCCTAGAAAAGCCCCCCATGAAGATAATGGGCGAATCACATCAAATGAAGAATCAACTCCCGTGCGCTTACCCTAAACCCGCAACCCTAAACCAAATGGCCAAATGGTTCTAGCTTGCAGCAGGCCCTGTTACTCGCAAAGCCTCATCTGCACGACATGGTGAGTCTTGGCCACGTTCTCGGAACTGACCATTGGCCCCACCTGCGCCATAGTGCAGCCACTGACCCCTCAGAGGCCAACCAGAACATGCAAGATAAGATACACATCGAAATCGTTTTGAAATCAGGAACAAGCGACTGCAAGGACGACATCGAGCGCGACCTGGAACAGTAGCGAATTCCAGCACATGGAGTTTCAGCTTCCTCCGTGCTAGAGCCAAGTCGCTCTGCCCAATTCCATGAGCGATGCCATGGCTCGGAACTGTCATGTAGAGAAAGAAGCCCAGGGTACGGTTCACATTGTTTACATGCAGCCCTAAGGCCCAAAGTAAAGGGATACATGGGATAAAACAACATAAAGCAATCACTTCTGGAAGCAAGGCACTCGCCATCCTGAAAGGGCCGCCGTCGCACTTCTTGCATGCTGATTACACCCAAAACTACAAGGACGACAACATATTCCTCGGGGGCAACGCATGCTGCTGTTTGACCAGCGGCGTGGCAGAGTTCAAGAACAGGCTCTTGCACGCAAAAGGCGCAACTATCAAGAAAACAAGAAAACACAACAGACACATCCAGCAGCTAGTGAAGCTAGTGAAGCTAGTGAAGCTAGTGAAGCTAGTGAAGCTAGTGAAGCTAGTGAAGCTAGTGAAGCTAGTGAAGCTAGTGAAGCTAGTGAAGCTAGTGAAGCTAGTGAAGCCTGACTTCGCGTACCGAGAACATGCACGAAAAATGGGTACCACACACTACCAGGATGCAGCCTCAGCAGCAAGCTCCGCTTCTGCAGGGGAGGGCGGCACAACCTCTCCTCAAAGCGCTCAGACTGGCTTGGCGCATCTTATAGGAGTTGCGAAGTGTTTCTCAAAGCCCTGCCTTCCTGGCCATTGAGCTCCACAGCACCTGTTGAAAAGCACTGGAGGAGTAAACGCAGTGTGACAACCAAGAGTGCACCAAGTGCAGCCAGTCATTAGACATCTTTGCTGCGCACTCTGCAAGATTCTGCAAGTGTTACTTACGGTAGTTGCTTCCGGCACATCCGCCTGTGAGCCCCTTGATGACCACTTTGCTGCCAGCAGGAAAGCGGCGCACCACAGTCGGGTCTGTGGGCACTGCGCTGGCAGCGACTGCCTTTGGCTCTGTCACCTCGACGTCCTGGACGTCTGGCTCGGCCTGTTGTTCATCTTAGAGATTCTGATTGAAGCCTGCGCCTTATGCTTGTCTATGCCTCGCCTCTGCGGTACCTGCTGCCTCAACTGCCCTCACGGCCTCGGTAGCTTCGACAGCCTCGACGGCGGGCTTGTGGTCCTCGCCAAAAATCTTCTTGTAATCCTTTCGAAGGTCAGTGCTGTATGCCTGCGCAGGGTGATCGCATGACTTTTTCAGGCACACAGAGAGAGCGAGAGACAGCGAGAGAGAGGGAGAGGCCAGCAGAGACGACGCAGAACCCCAGCGTCGGACATCAGACATTGCAGTCACGATCATTTTCAATGTTTCATCTCCGCTCTCGTCCAGCTCCACACTCTCTATCAAACTTTTGAGATCGGGATTCACACGCAGCACGCGCCCAGGTGTGCCGCCTTAAGGGGTGGCAGCTGACTGGATGAACTAGATCACTCAACCATCTCCCACTGCAAGCCAGTCGTAAAACCAATAGACGACATGCTCATGTTGGGAAAGCTTGCTACTTGAACGGAAAACCGACAAGGTGGACCCACCAGCTCAAGTTCTAGCACAGGTTCGACACACGTTGTACCGGGAAGAGATGCGAGAGCTTCCAAGATGAATTTGATCAGCCCTTAAAGTAGCTGTGATATTCCTGCCAGTCTGCGCGCTCACATGGATGTACATGCGGGGTGGCACAGGCTGCACAGAGAGCAGTAAACTCCACGGTCTGAGGTCAACTCTCTTCGGCATCGCGCGCGCAAGTCCACACATGTCCTCGTAATTCATGCAGCTTGTTCCACTCTCTGCATCGCAGGATGATGCAGCGACACTCCTCTGCATCTGAAGAGTCTACCTCCACAACCTAAGGGAGCGAAACGACGATGCAGCTGACTAGGACTTCTCCTTCAACCCACTGCCGCCCGTGCCTCGTAGCCAATTTCAAAAGGCTTCTGGGAGGCAACACCTCAAAGCGCTGCAACCATGGCACCATCAATTGGCACCACACTTGCAAAGCGAACCTTGGTGCGAGAAAGCTACCCGAACCTCTTCGCCAAAGGTCCGTCCTGGAAGGTGCGCACGAAGGCACACAGAGCAAGCTCACACACACACACACACACACACACACACACACACACACTCTTACTTTTCACAGCCATTCTACAGTGCTTGTTGGAGTACGGCACATGCCGAACCATGCCGGTTAAATGTGGCTAATGCTTCAGAGGCGCGTCAGTGAGCCCCAGGCAGAGTTCTGGATTGCCCGGCTCACTTGCCCGGAGACCTCAGTCTCCCCAAGGCTTCGGGCAAACTGCAGCCTTTGCTAAGAGCTTCTTTTACACCATCGCGTGACACGGTTGCGCTGCCCAAGCCGATTCGGCATAGGGACAGCCAAGCACGAAACTGGACATTCCATGACTTGCCCAGCCAGAGACAAGCTGCGAACCTACAAGACACGACTTAAAATCAAAGAACACCCGAGAATCAACGTTGTAAGCACGTTAACATTCCTGCTTCCAATGCTCTTAGAGCGAGCAGGGCCAGCCTGTTCCATCGACCATTCCCTGGTGGCCGCATAACTTGCGCCGCCGCTCAAGCTGCAGTCAACGTCCAGTAGCACCTCTGCCACATCCGTGTTCCCCACAGCGTGTTCTCGACATCCTCTACTAGCCCTCTACTTCCAACGCACCCTTGAGTTCAATCTTCGAGTCCAAAAATACAGCACACAAAAACGTCAGGCAAATGTCTTCCGTGGATGGTGGCGAATGTTGCCAGGGATGACAGGACTTCAGAGTTCTCAAAATCTCGTGTTTTCGATTTTTGCTGTCAATACGGTCTCCCAAAGCTCTTGCAAGAATGCTCAGAGATTCGTTTTAACAGGGACATTGGGACAACCGAGGGGGCGAGGAGGAGCGTTGGCCGAGAAGCAACGCTGCTCAGACATCGCTGAGGGCTACAGGGTCTGCAGTTCACCCGAAACATGCGAAACATCCAAATTTCAGTCTTTTCGTGGGCCCTTCCGTATCAACGGAATAGGTTCTGCAATGGTTTAAGCACACTCACATCCGCCTCGTCTGCCTTTTTGGAGGCTGCAAGCCTCTGCTGTACGGATTGTGGCTCGTGACGGTTAACAGTTGCATTGTTTCTTCACATTTCTTCACTGATTGGGCTGCATCCACACCACACGTGAACTTTGCAGAACAAACGGAACTTCCATGCGTTGCACCCCACAGCCTCCACAGGCTGTTGGCCCACCGATGCAGGTCCAAGTGCTTCAACAGCTTTGCGCTGCAACATGCCCGCAAGCAAATGCAAGTCTGCATCCTGAATACATTGGCTTGGCAGGCAGCTCTTGCCATCAACAGCGGACTTCGCCACCATTTTGCGACCGTCTCGGACCACGTTAGTTTGCAAGATTCGCGCATGATTCTCGCATAACGCTCCGCCCAAACTGCTGCAGGTTTCGGTGGCGTTCTGGCCGAAATGATGTAGATCTCTTGCTTGGCCATGTCCCTGGCTGGGCTGAAGCTCGACTTTTCACTACCATATTCTCATCATGTTCCGTTACTATTGCTACGCCTATGCATTGTTCTACTTGCATGGTGTCACAGGTGACTTAAGGCTTCACTGGCCACGAGCCTCGAGCATGGCTTGGAACTGCTTGTGGCAAGCAGGGCTCAGCTCGCCCAAAAACTCATCCAGCTCCTCCTGGACAAGCAACACAAGCAACACAAGCAACACAGATAAAGCAACTCGTTTTTTTTTGGCGATTCCACGGAAGCCTAGCTCTGAGCGATGAAGCTACCAGCATGCATGCGAGACACTTCCCTTTGCTATCATTCTACTGCCGACATCAGCATCAGATGTTGCTGTTTTGCCAGGCTCACAGGCCTGAAGAGACTGAAATCTCTGTGGAACGGGGGTCATTCTCATGGACGCACCTTCGTGAGCTTTGTCGCGATTGGCGGTTGCAGGGAGGATTGGCCGTCAATGACCATGTTCGCATGCCTGCGTATGACGGCCGTGCTGGTAGAGCCTCTCTCTGACTCTCCGGCAAGCAAACTTCAACGAATGAGACGTTGCCTGTGTCCCTGCGAAACTTCTTCGTTGGCCACCGCTACATGGCCTCAGCGATGCTTTGCAACTGCGCCACAATGACCTCCCACATCCTCCCACTCTCATGATCTGGGCTCGGGGCTTCCTAGCATGGCAAAGTCCAGATTTGAAGGCATGTTCGCGCCGCGAGGACCCACATGGTGACCTCGAAGCTTTTCAAGCAGCTCCTGGGCTCAAGAAGATTCGCTTGTGCTCCCATGGCCCGACAACGGCAGCATCTGCTGCGCACATCTTCGCACACTTGTCAGCAGCGAGCCTCGTGCTGCTCTTGCAGTTTCTGTCTGTGAGCATGTACCACCTCGTCAACTCATGCTCATGCCTCCCAAGTCCAATGAGAGCTTTTTAGCAAAGCATGGGTCCAGCCTCCTGATCCATGCTCAGCGCCTCCTCAACAGCAGACTCGGAGTGCCGCAGCTTCCCTGCTTTGTCTGAATGCCTGGCAATGCTGACAACCTCGAGAAGTGAAAAACTTCACTTGGAACATTGGAACAAGTTCAAGTGCTTCTGGCTTCTCAGCCTGGACTTGTGAGACACGCCCAGCTTGTGGTCATGCTTGTGGTCATGCTTGTGGCCATGCTTGTGGCCATGTTTCTCGCCATGCTTCTCGCCATGCTTCTCGCCATGCTTCTCGCCATGCTTCTCGCCATGCTTCTCGCCATGCTTCTCGCCATGCCTCTCGCCATGCCTGTGGCTCTTGTGCGAGGCTGCCAGAAAAGGAATGCTGAAGAAGAGCACGAGAAGCTGCCTCAAGTCAGCAAATTCGGCTGTGATTTTGCAGATCAGTTCTACCAAAGCTGCCCGAGACATGAACTCTCTCAAGCCGGATGATTGAGTATCCAACGCAGTAAGCTTCATTGCGAGGTTGCTGCCTTCAGGAACAGCAACCCTGTCCGGTACCGTAGACGCTTCAAGCCGAAAGAGCCGGACAGAACAAGCGACACATGCAGAATGTTGTCATGAAGACTCTCCAGCCACACTGGCCATCAGAGTACCGTATCATGCGCGACAATAGAAGCAAACCTTTCCAAGTATCAGTGTGTTAGCGGTTTGGCACAGTCGGGTCAAAGAACTTGGACCAGAGTTGTTGCTCGAGTGGATCTGCTCGACTCTGCTTTTTCTCTTACGAAGTGACATATGATACTCCTGCAAAAACGAGTCTGGAGTCACAGAACTGTTTGCAAGATCCGGGTGTCTGGGCCACTGCTGTCAACGCTTGCTCCGAGAAAGATCCAAGCAAAGGCACGTCCTACAACAAAATGCTGTTTGCATTGCGCATGGAACGGCATCGTTGAACAAGATCGTGCAAAGCCCACACAAGCTATCGCAGGTTTGGCTTTAGGGGGTCCTGGACGTCCTTGGCGGAGGGCAAAAGCAATCGCAGTGCTTGCTCCCGCCTGTATCACACAAGCTGCACAAAAAGAACTTTTGGTTTCAATTCTGACTCAGAGCCCAACCAGTCGCCAGCCAAGGGGAGATTGGCAATGTTGATCTGCAACCCACTCCATTGAGCCGGGTTTGCACTGCTTCTACTTGGCTGCTGATGTCACTGTTGCTGCTGAGGGAGAGGGCGGGAGGAAGGAGAGGGGATCAGAGAAGAGGGGAGAGGGGGGGGGGAGGGGAGAGCGGGGAGGAGAGGGGGGGGAGAAGGGGAGGGGGGGGGAGAGGGGAGAGGGGCGAGAGGGGGGAGAGGCGGGACAGAGAGGTGGGTAGAAGCTGTCTGCTCTCTGAGGCCGCTGCCCAGTCTTCTGGCGCCGGCCAGCGACCAAAGATTCGAATCACTAGGCCACGGCCGCGTGCTGGCTCCTCAAACTGAAGGGAAGAATAAGCTGAGTAAGCTGAGTAAGCTGAGTTAACTGAGTAAACTGAGTAAACAGTATGAAGGACGGAAAATAAGAGAGACCACAAGCACGCCATCGCACAGAGTCTATGACAGTCTCTTGGCCGAGCCAGGACTAAGGTCAGGCACCTTGCTACCCATCTGTGTCGCACGACGGGCGGCATCGGCAGCACGCGAGGCTTCCTGCTTTGGAACATCCGCATCAGAACTTGCGTGAGGCTGCGGTGGCACCTCTCCCCAGGCTTTCACCGCATCGAAGGCCTTTGGAGAGCCGCACACTGCGCGGCAAAAGTGTGGAGCGGAGCAAGCCCAAAAACTCATTTACTTCCATCGTCCATCATCCACTCTCTACAGCTACCCTGACCTGGGGGTGTTTGCGGATCCTTCGCCGAAGGCTTCTGTGATTGTCGGCAGAATTCTGTGAGGGTGGGCCCTTCAGAGATACTGGGCATCTCCGGGAACTTTTTGTGGGGGCATACTCGACGGGACTGTCTGCGGGCTTGGGCACTCCAGGGATACTCGGTGGGACTTAGGACTCTCTATGGGCTTTCCTGAGGCGGGCACTCCAGGTACACTTAACACTCTCTGCGGGCTTTGGGCAGTCCAAGGACACACTCCGCCCCGCGGGGGCTTGTCGAGAAGCACTCCAAGCATTCCAGAAACTCGGCGTGTGTCTCTGGGGGAGGGCACTCGAGACCAGGCGCAGCCCCAAAAGTAAGTTGCTGGCGAAGTCTTTGACCACTGACTTGGCGGAGGTGAACCACCTGCCAGGATCTGCCAGGCACTGCAAGAGCACCGCAAACCAAAATGAAGACGAAGCGGAGATGGCTTTTTTTGCTTTTGCGGCAGTTTGCTTTTGCGGCAGTTTGAAAGGGATACCCCAAGACCCCCTCCTCCCCCCCCCCCCCCCGCCGCGCTTGCGAAAGCCCCCCGGCTAACAGCCAGCTTTTGGAGATGTCTAGAATCTCGAAATCTCGATTCCGTCGTGTAGCTTGTTAAATTGGATACATCTGAAAAACGAGTGCCTGGGCACTTAGTTTCTCTAAAAAGTACACGGCGCATGTTGGGCGTGATTGGGCCTCCAAACACTTGTCACGTTCCAACGCGAAAAACTGCACAAGAAGTCCTCCAGAGTGAAGGCTTGAGGCATCCAGAAGACGTTCAACGCCCTTCAAAGCCCTTCAAAGATCTTCTACGCCCTTCAAAGCTTTCAAGTATCAGCTGCTAGTGCTTGCATCTTCCCAAGGAGTCGTTACCCTAATGTTGCCCACCACCCTCGCCCTGTTTGCTTAGTTTTCGGGCTTTCAAGGGAAAACGGAGACATGCATGCGCTGGAAATTCGGCTCTTCGGCTTGTCAGCTCGTCCTGGAAGGGTACGGGCGGAGAAACAAGTCTTTCGGACCTGGGCCTTGTTTTGAACTTTTTGAAGCGGGGACTGAGTTGACTCTGGACCCCCTAGAAACCTCTCTTCAAACTCATTGGAAACTCTACATGCCTGCATGGACCAGCCTTGAAGCCCTAACCCTGAGAAAGCCTCTGCGTGCTGGACCGGGCCACAACGGGCGATGCGTAGCATTTTAATTTGTCCAGTGCACCGACCTGCGTTGTTGTCCCTGTTCGTCACTATGTCACTATGTCACTATGTCACTATGTCACTATGTCATTGTGTCACTGCGTCACTGCGTCACTATGTCACTATGTCACTATGTCACTATGTCACTATGTCACTATGTCACTATGTCACTATGTCACTATGTCACTATGTCACTATGTCACTATGTCACTATGTCACTATGTCACTATGTGTCATGAACCTTTTCTTCACGTAACATAACTTGCTTGCGCCAGGTGGATTCCCTTCTGAACTGTCATTTTCACTTATAACTCGCATATCCTAAGCCGCAATCCTCGTCTTGTTCTTGCTGTCTTGCCGTCTGTCGTTCCTTCCTTGGTTCTGTTAATTGGTTGTTCTTCATTATTTATCCAATTTGTTACTTCTTTTTCGTACACTTCGTTCTTTGTTTCGATATTCTTGTGTTGCTGCGCTTCCCAAAATCAAAAGAACGCAAAGCGCGCAGAAAAAATCAAAAAGCAAAGACGACTCCAAACCAGAACACAGGCAAAGCGCATAGAACGAAGCAACACTGCAAAATGAAAACAGGAACCATTATTCAATCATTATTCCCCACCCTTCGTGCGGGGTGCTAGTTTAGTCCACCATTCTCCTCGCCTCCTCGCCTCCTCGCCCGGTGTCCCGCCCGAGTCCCGCCGAGTATTCCTGGAAGGGCCACCTGTACAGAAGCCTGCAGCCGAGAGCAGCCGAGAAACCTGCAGAGAGTCCAGCCCGAGAGGGGCACTCCAGGGATGCAAGGAGACTTCACATCCCAGGACTCGACAATGAGGGTCGGGAACGCAGAAGGGGAAAAACCCATATGACAAAGCTCAAAAAGCAACAAACCAGACAAAGGCAGACAAAAACCAAGCCAATACAAAAAGCAAGAAGCAGAAAAGCAGAAGGCGAAAGGCGTAGGTATTTGATTTAATCCAGCACAAAACAAACAGCAAAAAGCATGAAACCAATAAATAAACTACACAACAACCAGAAAGCAGAAAGCAGAAGGCAGAAAGCAGCAGGCAAAAAGCAGAGCACAGTGAGAACAGGCGAAAAGAACTAAAAAACAAAATCACCACCCCGCCCATCCCCAACCCCAACAAAATACAAAATTAGTACACATGCTATAAGAATAACACATGTAAGTAATATTGATAATAGTAGGATTCAATACATATACATATATACATATACATATTTATTTCTTAATTTATGTGTGTGTGAACTGATTAGTGATTGACGATGTTGTTCGTTGTGTGTTTGGTTCTTTCCGTCTGTAATGATGTACTTATGTCATTCTACCGTTCTTCGCGATGTTATTTCGTCCTTCTGTTGACTTTGTTATGTGATTTGTTCTTTCCCGCCTGCTCTGGTAGCTGTCTTCCTGCCTTCCTAGTCCACCCTCTCCACTGCACAGTATAGCAGCTACTCTGGTAAAGAATAGTGCCTGAGCTGGAAATGTTCCCGAGATGAAGGCTCGAATTGATCCCTGCCCACAACCGCTCAACATCCGAACAGTCCCCATGCGACCCTTCCTGTCTCGTTCCTCTCTCTCCCTTGCTCTCTCTCCTCCATCCCAAAAGGCAAGCCTGTCAGCCACCCACTTAAACTGCTCTGAGGTCGATGATTGTGGCACCTTGTGTGTCAACACATCGCAGTCCGACCTGCACGAGCCAAAGCTGTCCAAGGCAGGGACGCCAGTGAAGTCGCCAATGTTGGCCTCCAGCCTGTATGCCTCCCATAGTCCAGCCATTCATGTCCAGGCATCAGACAAACCCAAGAAAGTCTAAGGCAAGCCTGTGGCCCCCAGCGCTCCCAGAATGCAGCAACTTCGGCCCGCAGGAGCTCCTCGGAGAGCAGAGTGCTTGTAGCTTCTGCCCGTGAGACAGTCTCCACCTCCCACGGCACCTCCCATGTCGGTTCTGACGCCCAACGGTTCGCAAAGTTCGCTACTTGGTCGAAGCTTTTGGCCGCCTGGGGCAAGGCCAACCCGAACGAGTGTGGATTCAGCCTTGATGATCCTGCCAACAAACGTATCGTGCAAGATAAAGCTGCCCCAATGCTGGCATTCCCAGTTGTCATCCCGTCAATTGAGAAGCTCCTGCCCTGAAGCTCAAACCAACCAACCCATGTGAATTAATGCTCGGTATTCTGCAGACTCACAAAGTGCCACGACACACGCATCGCAAGTCTCACCGTCACTGAGTCTGATTCAACGCCCACAAGCGACGACGGTTCTGCACTTGGTGAAGAGGGTCCGCACGGACTGTGGCAGGCACGATTTCGCCGGCAAGAATAAAGCTGAGTACGATCCAAGGCGGCGTCAAAGCGCAAAGCTCGTGAGGTCCAATATTCCACGAGGCAGGAACGCGTGTCCCTGCCAATTTTGCTCGACACTAAACGCCTAAACATGCACGGGGCATACGGGACTTTTAGATAGCAGGCACGTGATTGTGCACGCGACCTATACGAAAGCTTGATGCTGCAATATATTGCACATGCATTGGGCGAGAGCACGATGCGGACCACAACGACCCCCGGTGCACGCCGTGCAGACACGGCAAACAAGGCGTATAGCGAATCTGAGAACCCCAAAGCGTGTCTGCACGCAATCCGCACAGTCTGGTGAAAGATCTTCAAGTCTAAACCATTTCCTCTTTCAATATCACTGTGCTACTTCGATGCGATTCCTTTTCGCTGCCCCCCCCCCACTGATAACGAGAGACCTCGTATAATCAATCGCATGCAGCGCCGGAGGGGCGGAAGGGCCAAGAGCTGTCAACACCCGTTACCCCAAGCCGCATGTGCCCAACGCTGGCTTCAAGCCTGCCTGAGTGAACTGACCCTTCGCCAGATTCTCCAACGCACCATTGAAAACGCCCGTGAAGGCCTGAAAGCGGCGCTTCCTGAGCGGGGAGAAGAGGCCATGATGAGGACCCAGAGACGAAAAGCAAATTGGAGGTTTGAAGGGCCCCACAAAAAAGTACACAAAAAGAGTATTTGAAACAAAAATTGCCACATAGAGCTTTTGTGTTTGTTCCTCTCCTCTGCTCGAAGCGGAGCCTGTGCTTCTCGAAGAGAGAGAAAGAGTTCAACGTCTCTGAGAGCTGGAGGAAGAAGAAGGAAGAAGGAAAGGGGGAAAGCTTCAAAAGCCGCGAAACGCACAACCCGAGGTACCCGTCTCCCAACACCCAAAGCTTTCAGTCCCAATGCCCAACACCCAACAGCCCACATCTGAAGTTTGATTCTCTATCTGAGGCGGCCTAAGCTTACATCATGGAATACGAGGCTAAAGACCTTGTTTGGAACTACCAACAAGCCAATGCTTGAAGTAAAACAGGGAAACTTTCGATCGACAGGTAAGCGGGGGGTTTATTAAAAGACAAAAACCCATGGTCATTTTGGCTCGTTGTCTCACTCTCGGATGTTTCTTTGGAAGTAGGCTCCCTTCCCATCAAGGGCAAGCCACAGGCTTGCTTTGTTCGTGTTGAGGAGGTGATTGCTCGTCAGCAACTTTCCCTGCTTTTCCTGTCTCACTTGTGCAGCATCAGTTCACACGCAGTCTGCAACGTCTACCTGCTGCTACTTCGCAGGAGATGCGTAAGATACACAGAGCTCGTAAGATACACAACATCTGATTTCCAGCATCTCGGCAGTCCTAGCATAAACTGCAGGCAACATGAGATTGGGGCCACAGAAACTAGACAATGTTTTTCCGTCGTGCGCAAGGGCAAAGCCCGCAGTCCCAATCGCGCACACAGCCTGTAAACAAGAAGTAAAGAAGTACTGTGGGCCTTATTCGGAAGGGGGAGACCTGAATGCCCCCCCCCCCAATTAGGGTGGACGGGGCGGGGGGGCAAGAAGGCAGGAGACACTCTTTTCGGTGGGGCGCAGGCGGGGGGGGGGGGGGGCTTTAACTATTGATTCATCAACAAGGAACGGCCTCGAGTGACCCGTCGAAAAAATAAGGAGCTAGTTTTCATGACGGTTTCGCAAAGACAGCAAGTAGTGGGCAGCATGAGCAGTTGTAAAGCAATGATGGGCCCTGATCTGTTCGTAGATCTCCGATCAACCTTGAAGAGTTTTGCAAACAATATTGGACAATTGTAAGTTATGCTGTACCAGTCGGCCGAACGGCATCATCATAAATCCTGGTACCTCTTTGTCTCTTTCTTAGTGGAGAGAACAGCGTGCAGCCATCTCTGTTCTCAGGTACCCCAACTCTCTGACGTCGCTGCTCTTGATTGTCGTGTTTCGAGAGGTGGGAAGATGTTGACACGTTCCAATGTGGGAATCACTGTGCGATTTGATCCCCGACCAGGGTGTAGAATGTGCAGATGAGCTGCTGAATCTTGCGCATCCGCTCAGCTTTCGATTCTTCTCGACTGCGCCTCCATTCAGTCACCACTCGTAGGAATTGTCGGGAGAGCACGGCGACCAGGAAGGACGATCCAAGGATCACCACGATGGGGCCCAGGGACTGCTCGACAAACTGCGGCCACTCCTGCGGCATGACCCCCCCTCCCCCCCCTCCCCCCCTCCCCCCCCCGCATCCATCTGGAGCAAGCTCCCATTGAAAGAGCAAAGAGGCTCCCATCAGCTCCGTTCAGACATCCCTCAAGCCATGGCGCATTGGCGCATGACACACGCACACGTACACGCACACGCACACGCACACTTGGATACACAGGCCAAGCCTTACCCTGTGCTGTCCAATGGTCGAAAACCCCCAAGATGTGAACAACTGTACATGGAACCCAGCGCCTCAAGGAGCAGTCCATTGTTTGGGCGCTCAATTGACGGCAACGGCTCGTCTGCAAGCTGCCGCAGTATCCTTACTCGACGCATTTGTTTGACAAGGAACCAAGTTCCTTGGAGCCCAAAAAGGAACGATGAATGAAAGAAATTCTGCTGTGCTGAGCATCTCCGGCTTTTGCTGCAGCTTCTGCAAAACTTCGGCATCCTTATTGCCAAGAATTTCGAGCTGGTCCTTGCATGTTCACCAGAGCAAGTACTGTTCGTAGACATGGGCAAAAAGTGCAAGAGAGCAGTCCTCAATTCCAGCTTGCAGGTCACCGATCAGCTTTGACAGCACAACCTGATTCCAAGACAGGGCAAGGGGCGTAGCGTGCACTCGCAAAAGAATACTTCGCGCAACATGCATCTAACCAGGTGGTGCTCTCAGCATTTGCAGTTGCAAGCAGACCTACTGCAGCCGTCACAACAAACCTTTGCCTTCTATGCTGTATGGCAATCTTCTGTGACTGTAAAACTGTAAAACTCCCCTGATCTCCCCTGCGACATTGAGGTTCTGCTAAGCGCACGGCATCGTCGGAGCGCTCCTCATCTGGTCTCAGGAGCCTCTCTGCGCCCGAGCGCAGAGACTCCAGCTTGGAGCCCAGCCCTGCCAGGATGGTTCCCAAGGCATTGTTGGACTCCGTAACCTTGCGCGGCCAGGCAGAAATCTGGAAGTACACTCTGCCTTAAACTCTGCTGCATTCTTCCAAGTGGGCAACGTATCTTTCCTCTTGCAACTGACTTGCCACAAGGTCGGCATAGGTGGTGGAGTCCATCTTGAGACTCTGAGCCGGTTCTAAGTCGACATCCAATCCTTCCTCGCAGTGCTCGCGGATTGCTCGCAACATGCAACACACACGTTCGCTCTGCTCCGTACAGTACGAACTACAAACTTTGGTTTTCGCAACGCAAGCCACTGCGCAAAACACTGTGGAAAGTTGCAACACCGATGGGGAGCTAACCGCGCCAAACACTGGAAGTGTCCTCAGGTTGGCCCTGGCTGACGAGCCCGGCTTTGCGTAGAAACAGCGCCCAGCAGAGGAGGATGAAATTCAGGGACCAGCCCAAGGCGCCCGTCCATCGCCAGAATTGACGCCTTGGAGTCTTGAAATGCAAGGTACTTTCATGAAGACTTTAGAATGAGCTTCTGAGAAAGCAATGGAGTTGCAAGCATGCTTGCGCATTGAACTGCCTTAATGGAATCTAACATGCATCCAGAATGCTCACGCATGAAGCCATCGGTTCTGGCAGGCACTTTCTCTTCTTTCTCCTCCGTTTCCTCTTCGAGTATGTCCGAGATACGCAGCGTTTCACTCTCGTTGACTTTTGCCTCCAAGGTAATGACTGGCATCAGCAGCTGTACTTTACAGTAGTCTCAGTAGTCAGCGATGTTCGGAGTGACCAAGGTACTTTCGAAATAACTTTGTATTGCGCTGAGACCGACATGTGGCCTGGAGGTATGGTGGCGGTGGGGGCCAGGCCGTCCGGTCGAAGAAATCCGAGTGCACCTTGCCCTCTATGTCTGTACTCCCAATGCTCGGTGTCTTCCGTTGAAGAAGCCGTTTGAAGCCTCGCAGGAACTGAAGCGGTCTTCTATTCCGCACGTGATGCAACGATGTGGAGAGCTGTTTGACGAATTCTAGAGTACCGATGTATCCTTAGCTCACCAGGTCACCTTTGAACGTGAACCTGTCCACGCTGCGAATCAAGCCTAAAGTCGGGCTGCGACATTCCAGCGTTTCTTGGCGTGCAGGCCTTGCTTTGCATGTATTTTCCCAGGGTTTGCTACGTCTTCTCACGCGTGACCAAAAGCAAGACAAGTACGTGCATTAAAACAATGCTGCCGGCATGGACTACAACCACGCCGTTTCCCTGTCACAGACACACGCAGGGTATATGAACAGCCTTTGGACATCTAGACATCTAGTAGGAGCTGTGCAGGTCTGTCGATGTCTTAGCGCGATGCTCCGCACAGACACTGATCCCGAGGTTAGCCGGTTAGCCATGGGGCATCAAAGACAAGAAAGCCAGCTACTGTGTGCAGAAAGGTCTGATCGAAGAACATCCCTCATGAAGACAAAGTCGTGCACTCCCCAAAGCAAATCCTCCAAATCGGTGTCTGCACGCTTTACACTGACAAAGCTTGAAAGGAGGCCTTGTCGGAGACCATTGCATGCCACACTCCCCTGGCGATGAGACCAAACACCTTCACTCAGCATTGGGGTTGTCAAGCATAGGGCATCTGGCAGACTGCGTCTGTTCTGCGCGCGCACACCTTCTCAAGACTTCCCTCTTCCAGACACTTCACCGACTTGGACGTATGAATTTCGACGACATCGACGGCATGCTGGCCTCTGAAGTTGCATCCCCTGCGATACACAAGAAGGACGTTTCTGTCTTAACTGCGTCTTCGTGATGGGTGATCCAAGAGCCCCCACCTGCTCCATCGATGCACGCCTGACATCGGCCTGAGGTTGGATCAACTTGGATCAACTTCCACGCGTGTTGCATCATCAGGCAGATTGTAGAGATGCATTCAACTCGTGGAATGGGCGCACCTGTACGGCATGCGCGGGAGCTGCGAAAGCTGCACAACCCCGGCAGCCTTGCCCTGGCCAGCGGAAAGATGCAAACCGCAAGTGATTGCAAGGGTCATGATATCGAGGAATTGGAGATGGCCCAGATCCTGGAAGATCAGCACACCACCCAGCGCCCCCGCAACCTCAGACAGACTTGGACTGGTACCTGTGCAACGCAGTGCAACGCAGTGCAACGCAGTGCAACGCAGTGCAACGCAGTGCAACGCAGTGCAACGCAGTGCAACGCAGTGCTTCACAGAGATGCTTGTGCGCTTGGTGCCATGGCCCGCCGCGTGTGAAGGCGGCGTCTGTGGTGGCCCATAGGAACTTCCGGCATGATGCAGGCATGCCATCACTGCGCTCTGCGCATGCAGGTGTACGAAGAACACTGCTCAGCTCTGAAGAACAGTGTCTGTATATGCTTGTGTTGGAATCGAGACATGACTCGAGCACGAGGCCAAGCATAGTCAGACCACGTAACCATGGGACATGGTTAACTTGGGTCAGGTGTCTGCAGCAAGCTACTTAGGCCGTGCATGTTGGTGTGCATTTCGCAGAGCAGCCAGAGACATCGCCACAGGGGCACTGAAGTGTGAAGGGCTGCCATCCAAACAACATCAGCTGCGGGAGGTGATACCCTTCGCAGACCACCCTCCAAGTAAAGTCGGCGGTAATCTGCAAAAGGCATGCCTCGCGAAGAGACAGCATGACAACATTGAGCCTAGCAACCTGAAGCCCTGCAATGCTCTCAAGCCGCGCCTCTTTCTGGAGCTTCAACATCAGGATTCACGGCGATGAGGAGTTGCTGGCAAGGAAGCACATATGTAGAATCCAATGAACCTCCCCCCCCCCCCAACCCCATCGAAAGGAAGGTCCTGGATTCTCAAATCATTCTGGGCTTTGAAGGCTGCAGGAACCATGAGACCCTCAGCGCACAGGATTTTCGAAAGAACCACATGCATTCACACACACACACACACACACACAGAGACGCACGCATATGCATATATATATATATATATGTATATACACATATATCCTAACACCCCCCCCCACCGCCAATATGAACACAACATGTGCTTTCCTTACATGTCGCCGCCGGAGACTGTGGTGGCGCAGAGGCGTGGTCACCAAAAACCGAAAAAGCCTGTAGCAAAAGAAAATAGACACCAAAAACAACTACGAAAGAACAACAAACGAACGAAACCACAAGTACTCCAAAGCTGATAGTAGTCTCCAACTGTTTCGGAGGTGAATTCGGTTTACATGGCTGGTTTCGTTGCTTTGAGTTTTGTCCGTTTGAAGCACGAGGAGACCATGGTCTTCGATTTTTGTTCCGTGGTTCTCCGATGTTCTGGGCACGAGGCCTCCATGGTCTCCAATTTGCTTTTGGCTAGTCGGTTTGAGCAAACTAGACCCTAGCCATGAGGAGGCGGAGTAGTCTATCTAATGCCGAATTGCAGCCAAACAAGACATGTAGTCTCTACCATTTATACAAGTCTGCCCTCTCCATTTAAGTGCACTGACTGAAATTACCCATGTTAATAGCTAGGAAGCAGTGGCAAAGCTTCTCCTCATTGTACAAGTCTGCCCCTCTGATTAATAGCAAAGTGAGCAGGAAAGCTGATCCGCCCAAGGGCTGATAGTCTACCCCTCAGATGAGCAACACAGTGGTTTCGTATGGCAATGATCTTGTATCGTTGGAGTTATAGAGGAGAGCCAACTCCCGTCTATAAATACAACTGCTGCCTAGGACTTTCCAGCTTGGACCGTTGAGTAGACTAAACAAACTAGCCCCAGATTATCAGGAAGAATGAAAATCTAGCTCCAGCCAGCTGCAGTAACAACAAACCCATATTATATGAGGCGGCCCCTCAGAATGATAACAGCAGAGGCCACTCCTACGACTCTAGCTCGCTAAAATTTCTGCAACCCTTGAATCAATTGGTCTGACTTGGGGTCGACTGTACGACATGAACTGATTATCTTGTCCTTTCGCCATTTCAATAAGCGAAGACGTTATGTAACCAAAGAATTTGTTCAATTTGGCTCTTAATTGCAACCGTCTCACCCTTGCATGCAACGATCGTCTCTGCAATGTATTGGCATATGAGTGGGCTACACTATGTAGGAGCCAGATAAGATTCCTTCACACATAGTTTGAACTGGGTCATGTGGGAATGCTGTCGCGGAGACACAGAGGTATATGGCAAAGCCACGGAGAAGGGGTGTACTAGCGGCCTCAGGGCGGGAAGGGAAAGCCCACCCTGGACCACAGATACATATATATATATATACATATACATATACAGATGCATACGTACATGTAGACTCTACACACATATATATATATATATATGTATATGTGTGTGGAGAGAAACAGATATTGATTTGTCGGCTATTGATGTTTACTTGTTAATATTCATCTATTTTCATGTGCAGAATCAGAATGTTGATGTGTATAACATATGTATAAGTACCATACATACATACATATATATATATATATGTATCTCTCTATCTACGAATACAAGGCATATGTGTCTTCATAGTTGTAGAGATCTGTTTTCTTTTAACTCCATAAATTTATTGTTTTCATGTGTACTAAAAACAAAAAGTGGTGCTCGCGAAGTTCTTCAAGCCTGCAAAACACCAACCCGCCGCATAATGAGATGCAGCTCAGCTTGCGCAAGATTCGTGATCATCCTCTGGCCTTAAGCTGATCGGTGTTGTACATTGCCTCGCCGCCCTCGGTGCTGACTTGAAGCTCGTTGAACTCCTGAGGCGAAAGCGCGCACATTATCTCTCCGGGTTACGGCCCTTGCGTGTCAGTCTCAGCGCGCCTTCAAGTTCAGAATGCCATCCTTGTCGACGTCGAACTTCTCAAAAATCTAGCATGAAAACACGCTGCTGAATCACAAGTACGCTCAGTGGTTGCCTCATGGTAGTCTGTGCCACAAGCCACAAGCCACAAGCCACAACACACAGCTCTCGGCAGTGTGAGACACCTTTCTGGTCACATCGCTGTCCTCCTTAAAGATGCTTTGACTTCATATCCAGAGTCTTTGAGCCGGTGGAGTTCACTCCTTTCAGTGCGCTTCGCCCTCAAGCTGCTGAACGCTTCAACATGCCCCAAGAAGGCACAAAAAGGCATTCGGAGCACACTGCGAGTGCCAAAGTGGCTTGAAAACCCGCGATCATCTGCGCCAGTGCGGTACCAAGCCACACCAGTCCCAGCTCGGAGCTCGGACAACGAGACATCTTGGACATCTAGCACCCACTTCTGCTAGCCGGCTCACATCTTGTCCTAAGTTGTCCTAGTCATTTCTAATCTCTTGTTTGGCCGTCCAACAGGTGTGGGTGAGACACGAGGCAAAAAGGAAGGTATGTTTGGAAATCCCATGCTGCCCACAAACCAGGGCCTGTCAGTCCAAATGCCTAAGGCGGTCAGGGTGTGAAGACAATTCTTTGCTTCGAATAAATGCTTCTAAACATGCTAGCGACTTGCACAGGCACCTCAAGCCTTTGCCGGGAGCACTACGAACACAGGAAAACTGGGAGGGTGGGGATATTCTGCAAAAGCGCTTTTTGTACTTCACACGCTGCCGCGGGCCAGCATGCCCGAAGAAGTATACTAAGCCAATCTCATGGTTCTGCGTGCTTGGAGGAGTCACGCTTCCCTAGACAGCCATCTTTCAGTACCGGAATAACAACTTTGCTCAAACAATCTTGTTAACTTCCGAGACGTCTACTCAACCCTTTATATGCCCAACCCTATATACACCTTAGAGCTACTGGCACTTGAGGAAGAGAAGGCTGCCTTTAAGGGATCAGAAGGTCTTGTCAAAGCTCTCACGTCTGTCACTTCGCCCCGAAGGGCATCTCCTGAAGCGATCAAGAAAATGATGCTCGGTCTTCTCGGTACTCAAGCAGGCGCACATCTTGCAATTCAAGGAGTCACTTGGTCCTGGATACAACAGTCAATCTGTCCTCAAGGAGGCTCCTGTCCTGCATTCCACATGCAAACTGGAGACTCTTGGCAAAGAAGCCGGACCTATCCATCTGTCTGCACTCCAAGGTCTCCAAGGTCCTGGTTCTGTCCGTCTCTACCTGGAAAGCCCGAAGAGAGCATCACACGGCTCAGAAAAGCCAACTCGGGACACTGAACAGAAGCCAACTGTACATCACAAGCTGTCTCTACTGGTGCAATCCAAATCACTTGGCTTGTTCGAGGACACGCATTGCTTCATCCACCTACACGACAGTGAGAATGTCTTCGAAAGAACACGTCTCTATATCTTGGGCTGCAACACAGCCACAGCGCCTGCCTTCGCCTTGAGCTGGGGCGGGCTGTCCAACAGGATCAACAACTCAGAGTTGTCCATCTCGAGCATCATGCCTGCTGACGAGAAGGATCGCTTAAAGCTGATCGCAAATATTCGCAAACCCTCCGGTTTCCTCTCCGGATCCCGCCGGTCCTGTGATCTTGCCCGCCAGCTCGGGCTGGAACTTGGAGATGGCCGGGAAAAGCCGCTCACCGATCATTTGTTTCTGCACCTGAGCTTCGAATCTTGGATAGCATCAGCACGTGCAGCAAAAGCTCTCGAAGATGCGAACTCATACTCCTACTCTTCCGAGTCCAAAAGAAAGCGCAACAGCTTGGCGCTCTCAGCCTCCAAGCCTCCACAGAGAATGAAGGTCCCGGCACGGACCCAAAAGTCACGACCCGTGCATGAGAAGGTCGCACTGGAAGACGCAAGGCTACAGGATCTTGAGTCTTGAGCCTTGAGGCCTCCAGGAAAAGTCTCAAGGAGATTATGAGGATTTCGCAGTGGCGCTTTCACGTCGCCACATGTGTCGCGCTCATCGCTGGTCTTCGGATCCGAGAGGCACCCTCCACCCCGACTCAGGGAAGTGTCCATTCCACTGTCAAGGTTAATAGCAACCCTTGCTTAGGGTGCCAGCATCTTTTAGCGATCAGGGTGCTCTCGCCACAACCAGACTGGGCGTAGCACAAACCAAAGTCCCATCACTGTGGCGGAAACAAGCTTCTACTTTTCTGGCTTGTCGCGCTTCTTTGCCAACGTCATCGAGAAAACGAGGGTTCGGCTGCCCAGAGAGCTTTCTGGGTTCGGGCACCAGATACGACAGCATTCAATCTTTCAATCTACGAAGAATTTTACGAACATCCTTACGGTGCTTTCAGCGTGAGCTCAGACCCTGAAAAGCTGCGAAAATGCCCAGGCATCTGCCGTCACGACTTGGAGACGTTGACACGCTGTGCTCGGGCCAATTAAGATGGTTCTTGCTGGGGTGCGTAGTCCTTCGACGCTCAGCAAGATGACGACTTGTGATTGCTTTTTGGTAGGGTGATCCAACCTTCCCCGTGCGCTGCAGGCTACGAGTGCACTTGTTCATAGTGCTTGCCCTGTAAATACGTTTGTGAGCCCGTCTTCTCCGCGGTGGTTCTGCGCATGCGCTTTGCTCGGACTCTTCCTCTCAGACTGTGCTTGGCTAAGGCAAGTGCTGGTGGCGGAGCCGCAGCAAGGGCTGCTGCTGTCAGTTGCTGCCCAGATCCTTTGCACGCATATGTATATGTATATATATATATACATATCTATATATATGTATATATCGTAGAGGCATGAACACACATACCGATATACTCAAACAATCTGCAGGCACACATACATACATACATACATACGTACATACATACATACATACCTACGTACGTACTACATGTATACATACATGCAGAAACTCCGCCCGCCCACCCACCCACTCACCCACTTGAGGGAGGTGGGGCAGTTGTCGGAAATGAACCCGGGCACATTTCATAGGGTCGGGCTTGTCTGGCAGGTCAGACCACTCTCACAAGGAACACTTTCGCAAACGTTCCTGGGCCTGGTGACTGAGTCTGAGGGAACGGGCAACACATGGCAACAGCTACAGTGGATGCACATTCGGGCCGGTGGGATTTACACCCCGTCCGGGGTGGATTTGGAACTTTGTAGCTGCAGATACAACACAGTGCTGCGGAGACAATCCCTATCGCTTGCAAAAAACAGGAGCAACCAGCCTTGTGGGAGATGACCCGGACCACAAAACACCCAACGGCCGCTTCACAACCACATGTTCAAACGTCATGCCGCGGACTGAGTTTTGGACCCCACCCCACTCTCACAGAAATGAGCCCGGGCTGGTCCAAAATTGGCGATACCCATTTTAAAGCATACACACACATACCTCTACAGCTTATGGCGCAGAAGTGCAGATCGACAAGTTGAAGAGCTGCCTTGCCTGGGTTGTTGGCGGCAGGTGCTGGAGTCTGCTGAGCCGGCTGCGGCATCGGGGGCATGCCTCCGTCAAGTCGTCTGGAATGTTGAATGCAGTATCTAGTCCAGCGTGGGGTGTAGCTGCAGAGTCTCGCAATGCCACTGCGACTCAGCACCGACCAGCCTGGGCGCATCATCGGCATTTGAGGCATCGTCGGTCGCATCATTCCCATTGGCCCCATTGGGCCCATGGGGCCCATTGGCATCGGCATACCTCCCTTGCCCATAGCACCAGGCATGCCCATAGCGCCAGGCATGCCCTTGCCCATAGCACCCATGCCCATCATCTGCGGGTTCATCGGCATGTTTGGCATGCCCTTGCCCTTCTGACCCATCATTCCAGGATTCGGGCCTCCCTGGCCCATCATGTTCCCCTTGCCCATGCCACCCATGCCCATCATTGGCGGGCCTCCCATGGGCATACCCCCCATCGGGTTGCCATACATCTGGTTGCCACCCATGCCCATGCCACCCATGCCCATGCCGCCTTTTCCGCCCTTCCCTTTTCCTCCCATGCCCTTGCCCATACCACCAGGGGAATAGCGTTGACCTCAGCGGCAGCAAGCAGAAATGTCGGACGGCGCTGGGAGCCTCATCAAATCTCAACAGATCTCATCAGTGCATTCGAGCCACGCAATCGCTCAGCACGCACATCACGCTTTTCGGCCAGGCCCACGTACAGGGGCTTCCCCTTGACTACCTGCAGCACGCATGGTGCAAAGATCCAGGAAGACATCCCTAACCCGCTGCACCCTGCACCAATTCCAGCCTTTAGGTGCATCTCTGTCACTGCTTTCGTGGCTTCGTCTGGGGTTGAGAAGCAGACGAAGCCGAAGCCCTGTGCCCCATTCACTGCCGCCAATTCAACGGAATCACGAGCAACAAGCGCGTCTTTACGAGAGCGCCGCGCTCCTGGCCTTGCACTTGCCGTTGGGTTCCTGCAGCCCACGGCACCGGAACACAAGCTCAGACCCTTTGGCCCAGCGGCGTTCAGACTTCGACCCAAAGCATATTTGTGCAATGCCCAAACACTGGTGGCGAGCAAAGACGTCACGAACGATTCAGCCACGTGCAAGAGACGACACTCCGAAAATGTGAGGAGAACGTTGAAAATGACCCCACCGGAGCTTGGCAGAACCAGCAAAATTCCCCGATGGACCGCCACGAACCAACCAAAACAATGCAAAACTGGAGTGGGATGCCAACAGGATGTGCCCCCAGCGCAAGGCTGCACCGCTGAAGCGGGTCTTGCTGGGCTCAACTGGGCGTGGCGGGAGGAACGGGAGGCAGCGCGATTTTCTGATGGCAGCATTCACGGAATTCAGAGCACACGGCACGGTCCTTCATGGAGCAGACGGACGTGATGTTCCCAAAAGGTTCGAAGAGGGCCCTCAAGGAGTCATCATCCGTTGCCTCGTCCTTGGCGACTTGAGGCTAAGGCTGTGATGAAAAGGCCGATACGAGCTGGAAGCCGGACGCGTGCGCCCTTAAATCAACACGCAAGCTCTCGACCCGTCTCTCGACTTCTCTCTGAGGTCAAGGGGCCAAGTTCTTGATGTAGAGGTTCACGCCCTGCGACCGGGATGGGCCTCCGGGCGCTTCCTTGGGTGGCATCTTCTCCTCAGGACCAGGAGAACCCAAAAACCAACTTCCACCGCGGCCCCTCTTCAGGCTGTCGAGTCCCCCCCTCCCCCGCCCCGACCCTGCCAAAAAACATCTCCCAACCTCTAAACGCAGGCTGTGGCTGTTGAGGGGGCCATGTGGAGGGGGCCTTCAGCTCCATGAGGCGCTCGGATTTGGACTGCGCGCGGGCGACGTAGAGCAAGTAGCCTCGGGCTCTCTTCAAGTTGCTCAGCTTGGCAGAGCACAACGCGACATGTGCATCGATGTGCATCGATGTGCATCGACGCGCATCGACGCGCATGGAGCATCGACGTGCTGATCGTATTCTTGGCAGATCTTGGCAGCACTGGAGCAGGTATGGCGTGGTAGAAAACCATCTAAGTCAATGTAACATCAAACGGCTATAAAGCGAGTTCTGACTACAAGGAAGCTGCTCTTCTCTGTGCGATCCTTCTCTTCCTCCTCCTTTTCCTTCAAGGCTTGGACGCTCATTCTCGGCAATTGAAGTCGAGCAATGCTTCCCATGCCATCTGTCGCAGATACTTCACAAGAGGTGTCCTTGTCAGCTTCCTTTTGCTCATCCGAACGGAAGTCTTTTTGATGCATAGCATTGATCGCCTGCGAAACGTACCCCTCTCAGTCGCCCCTGCAAACCCGAGCAAGCCTGTGTGCTCTGTGCGCATTATTGGAAAGATATGGAAGCCTGCACGGCTTCCTCGTGAGTCTCATAGTTGATGAACGCGGACTTTCGCCCCTGACCAACAGCCAACAGTCCGACCCATGACGTACGGCAGATTCATGCAGAACATGCCTTGGGGTCGGTGGTCACGTGAGACGACGTAATCTGAGCATTGCATGGCATGCAGGAATTGCCCAGTTCCTCCCTATTTCATGTGAGCCATGCTGCGAATCGCTGCGAGAGTGAGCTGCCAGCGTTTCCGTGAGGTGCGAACTCAGCCTTAAGCTTGTCCTATGAAAGCAGGGTCGAGATGGAAGCGGTTGCCTCTCTTCGTGCGAAAATGTAGCGGGGAAGGCCCATAGACCACAACTGTCCTCGTCCCACTCGTTGGGGAAATTCTTGATGTAGATCTGAGCGAGAGAGGTTGCACTATTCCAAAATGAAAGCGCCACTGATCTTGGATCCCGGCATTGGTGAAGGTGTTCATTGCTGGCTTATCACCTCAGCTTCTGCTTGCCCATCCAATCTGCCCTAGGCCCTAGTCACTGACAGAGGTGCTTCCACTAAGGCTTCCAACGTTCTTGACGCTTGATGAAGCCGGTCACACCCACCTCTCCCGCAGCCCATGGCTGTGCTCAATCAAATCCGATCACTCCACTGACACTCTGCATCCTGAGGTCGGGAGCCGTCTTTTCTCCGATTTGCATGCCATCGACACGCTCGATGGCCTGTGCTTGGTTGGGACATGCTGGGACCCTTTCATACTGCGGCAGAGCCATCTGCGAATCCCTCTTGCATTCCCGAAAGAACTTGCAAGCGCAGCGAAGGACAAATTGCTGCTGTCAGGGTTGTAAAACGGTGTTGTTCAGTGTTGTGCGTTCTGTTTTCGTGATTCGCGACTGGGAAATTTCGCACGAGCCTGCTTGGCCGCCTCTTCGGTCTCGTAGTGCACCTCAGAAGCAGCATAGCACATGGCAACAGCATATTTTAACACTTAACCACGGAGCCACTTCTGACAACGTCAGCTCCGCTGACGACTTGAATCCAAGATTAATCCAAGTCTTATGGAACTGTAAGCAACACGCAAACAGTCTTGCAGCTCACGCGCGGCCTATCTCTGCCTCATTCTACGTCGACTACTCGACAAATAGCAAGGAAAGGAGACACGCGAGAAGCGTGCAGAGTGCAAAACCGAACCGTGCATCAGTCGCCGGCAAAACCGTATCCGCGGGACTTGCCTTCTGGCGAAGTGCAAACCTTCCAAGAGGGCACAGCAGACATCAGCAGACATGCTACATACTCACTAGGCATTGCTTGGCGACGGTGGCGTACATGATTGATTCCGCCAGTTCGGGCGAACACCGCATGTGGCAGACGTGCCAGTCGCACAGCAACAGCAACGTGAAATTGGCATGACTCCTTGCATATGTTCAACAAAACTCCCGCCTTGCACGAGAGAATGTTCCCGAAGAGGCTGAAGGTATCGTACAAGGCCTTGTTGTCGATGTTCCGATCCAGGTTTCGGACCTCAGAGCTTTCAGATGGCTCTCTCAGATGGCTTTGCTTCTCTTCTGACAAGAATGTGAATCGAATGGTTTCATATGTTTTCAGGAATGCGCAGCAGAAGAGTTCTCGTTTTGAGGTTGGGGGTCTGGGGGTCGCGAAATCCGCGCGCAGCGCCCGCAGCGCAAGCGCTGGCAAGCGTCCGCAAGCGCTCGCGAGTGTCGCGCTTCCACCCCCGACACCCCGGACCTGCCCCCCACCCCCCACCCCCCACCCCCCTCGTGTCATGTCTTCGTGTCGTATCGTTTTCTTCGTCTTCGTGTCGTGTCCTCGTGTCGTGTCCTCGTGTCTGTGTCCTCGTGTCTGTGTCCTCGTGTCGTGTCCTCGTATCGTGTCCTCGTGTCGTGTCATGTCTTCGAATCGTGTCCTTGTGTCGTGTTCTTGCGTCGTGTCCTCGTGTCGTGTCCTCGTCTAGTGTTATCGTGTCGTGTCCTCGTGTCATGTCTTCGTGTCATGTCTTTGTGTCGTACGGTGTCTTCATCTTCGTGTCGTGTCTTCGTGTCACGTCCTCGTGTCTCCTCGTGTCGTGTCCTCGTGTCGTGTCCTCGGGTCGTGTCCTCGTATCGTGTCCTCGCGTCGTGTCCTTGTGTCCCGTGCTCCGTTTCAGGTCTTCACGTCGTATCTTTCTTGCCAAAGTTGGTGACACGTGTCTGCTTTCGGGTTCGTGAATCCCATCAGGTTTCGTACTTCCTAAGCTGTTGATGATTTTGTTGGATGCTGTTGCGTGTCCACCTAAACCTCAACCTCAGGCGCTTCCGCGTGCAATACGAACGAACCCTAATCCTTGGGAAATGGGCACTGGAAAGGCCTGGGCCTGTGGTCTGTCTTGGGAGGGCGTGGAAACTTTCTAGATGGCTGGGAGCTACAAATTGCTCAAGAGCATCTGGCAGGAGTTACTGCAGCAGTCACAAGAGTACTTTGGGAAAACCAGCCCTGCCCTGAGACGGGTTTCGCGGTCACTCTCACACGAACAACCTTTGCAGACTGTTTCCGGGCGCGGGTGCTGCGCAGTGCGACGTGCAAGTAGCTCGATTCCGGGATCGCGCTTGAGCTGAGCGACGCACGCAGCATTAACATTATGTGTTGTCGTGTATTCTTGTGCATTGTCTTGAAAGTGACTCTCTGAGGTGCTTTGACAATGCTACAACGCTGCTGGATCACAGCTTTCAGCAGGCAAAGCTCCCGGCGAAAACATTGCCAAGGCCACCTCCCACGGCCGAAATTTGTTTGACATCCGTAGCACTGTAGCACCCTTCCCCAACTCCTCTCTCATGAAATGCACTGAGCATGGCGAACTCGCAGCTGGGGGCACGGCTCTTGCGAAGGCTAGGGTCGCGCTGGGACCACATGATGCGGCATGCCCGGCCCTGTGACAGGCTTTGGTTTGGCTTCCATCTGCTTGATATATGCAGCTCCGAGCTATCCGCACCTTGATGCTTGAGTAGTTCAGCGTGTCCAGAGCACGCTCAGCATCTGAGACGCTGTGGAAGTTGACGTAACCTGACAAATGCTTGCTAATTCGAATCCACATCAAGGGATTCAGGGTGCTCGCCGTTGAATTTTGCAGTCAAGATGCCATAACCAAGAGACCTGACATGCAAAAATGCAAAATTGCTGGAGTCGCTGCACGTGGCCACCAACAGAGCCTAAACGCTTTCTGGAGTTTGTTGGTTCTCTCCCTCTGTGCTCATCCCATCTCTAGCCAATATGGCTACAAAAGAACGACACTCGCTCTCTATCTGCCTTCCTTCCTTCCTCTGCACGTAACCCCCTAACGTTCTCTATCTGTTCTTCCTCTTAACTTTGTCTCTATATATATATATATATATACATGTATCTCTCTCTCTTTCTTTCTTTCTTGGGCGCATGGGGGCGAACCCCCGGGCGTCCTCGCCCGCCCCGGTATTCGGGGGGCCTCTGGTGTAGGCGGTTGTGGGGAGAGGAAGCACTGGACCGAGGACAAGCCCCCCTATTAAACCCCCTGACTCTCTCTCTCTCCCGCTCTCTCTCTCTCAAGCGTTCAAACTCTCCCTCCTCCCGGGCGCACTTGCGGGAGACGCTGTCGCGGCACACACGAATGGACGCAACAGGTCCAACAGAGTTAAAGATCTCGTAGAGCATGGCCTGCTTCGATGCTTTCATGTGTCATCGGTTCGTGCTCACCGCAACCCATCAGTCTGAGAAGGACTGACCGGCGGTGCCTCAGTGACATCCGGGTGTAGGTCACCCACGTACCTGGCTCGAAAGATGATGCTAATGGAATGCAACATGGTAAACAAATCACAGTAGCGTCTAGCATAGCTACCTGTCATGCTACTGCGCGTCTATTATTCTAACAGTTCATGGAAAGGCAGCAAAAAGCAGGACGGCGCGCAAGGATGCAAACTGAGGTACCTCAGTAAGCTCGTCTCACATTTCTGCGCTCAAAACTGGGTACATCGCACTTACAGTCTTGCAACGAACTTGCAGCGAAGCCACTCCCGCCATGTCTGCCTGTTCAACCATGCATCGCAAGGCCATCATACATCATCACATCACCCTGCGCTTCTAGTTTGCTTGTCGAAACCTGCTGCGTGCATCCCCTGAACGAGTTCCAGTCTTTTCTTTACGGCATATTGCTGCAGCTCGAGGGGCCAACAGGAGAAGTGAGTCGAGCGCTTTGAAGAGGCCTGCAAGTGCGCTTTGCCACCGATGAGGTCATGTACTGATCATGTGTCTGATGCTTTTCTTTTGTCTCTTGTGCTTTCGGCCTCAGTGCAGGGCGCTGCCTCGGACGCAGCACGCACAAGAGACTGGAGAAACCTCGGTTCAGTCTTGAGAGCGGCTGCGGCTTGCGAGCTGAGCGTGCCGCAGAACGTGCCAGATGTCTCAGCTGTCCAATGCTAGGCGTCGAGCAGATTCTTTTTGTGGGTTTATAGGGTTATGCCTCGGGCACACAGACACACACACACACACACACACACACACACACACACACACACACACACACACACACACACACACACACACACACACACACACACTTGCTGCTAGCAAACTGGTCGGAAGGCGTAGATTTCTTGGGGTGCGACGATTTTTAAGCAGACTCGGTGGGACGGCCCCCCTGCCCTTGTCCACTGCTTCTTTGAGCCGGCACACAACCCATGGTCAAGGAACATGGAATATGCAGGATGCTTTTGCTAGTATTCCCAAAGCGTACACTCAATATTTGATCCCGGCTCTCGGTTCGCCAGCCCCCCCCCCGGCATGGTATCCAAAACCTTAAAGCCTGAACCCTAAACCAACAACCCTATACCCTAACCCCGAGGAGGGGGGGGGGGCAGGGGTGGGGAAGGGAGGGGAGTGGGGTGAGGGGGGGGGGGGGGGGGGGGGGCGGAGGGGAGTGGCGGGCCTCCGAGGGCGTCATGCCCGAAGGCCGCTCAGGGGGCACGGGCTGTTGCGGGTGTTGCGGGGCCTGTTGCGGGGGCTCTTGGGGCTGCGGCGGCTCAACCGGCTGAGGAGGCTTCGGAAGCTCCGCCACGGCCACCGTCGGGGGCGGCTTCGGCTTGTTCTTCGAGCCCGGGGGGAGAGGGGGGTAATTCTCTCCCGTCCCCCTTCTAAATCATCCTCTCCGAAGCAACCCACCCGCTGGGCGGTACAGTGAAGGGTGAAAAAGCAGAAAAGGGACACAACCCCCCCCCCCTCCCATGCTATGCCCCGCCCCCCGCCCCCCCCCCCCCCCCCCACGCCACCTCAAAGCCCTCACGCAAACCTTGTACCGCAGGCCCTATACCCCAAAACCCTAAAACTTGCAACCCTCAACAAACCCTCAAAACCGTTAAAAACCCCAGGCACAGCCTTGAACCTCAAACCCTGCAACCCCAAACCCTAAAATCCTAAAACCCGAAAGACCCCGAAAACCCGAATCCTGAACCCGCCCCGACCCGCCAAAGAGGAATGCAGGGGGGGGGGGGGTGCTGCACCATGTATGGTGAGGGCTGGCGTGTGGCCGGGTTTAGGGCCCAAAGCCCTCAAGCCAAAACCCTACGTAAAAACCCTAAACCTTGAAACTGTAGAAGCATCTAGATGCCCCAAGCCCCAAAACCAACCCACAACCACACCCAGAGGGCCATACATGATCAAGTATGATTGCGGCTCGCAGTCCCCCCTCCTGCATGGATTCCCCCCGTCCCGGCCAAGCTATCCCTCCTTCCCCCTCAACCCCAATTAAACCCTAAACCTTAAACACCAAACCAAACCCGAAACCCCAACCCCCCAACCACACAACAACACAACAAAAGGGGGGGGGGGGGGGGCGGGGGACCGTAAACCCTCAACCTCAAATTTAGAAACCCTAAACCTTAACCCAACCCGCAACCACACCACGCCAGAGGGGGGGGGGGGGGAGGACCACACCACACGGGCGGGACCGAAGGGCCCCCCTGATCATATATGCTCTCACCAATATCTATAAAAACCCATACATCACAAAAACTGTAATATGAACCCTATTTCTAATATCCATGCTGGGGCAAGCATCAAGGCGACTCAAGACTCAAAACGCATTGGTCGCTCCTCCACAACCATCTGCTCCTCCTCCTTGCTAGGCCTCAGGGCATTGCTTCCCCTGCACCAGCTTCAACCTACCATTTGCATGTGGCCCTGACTCTTCATCCGTGCCCAGGCTGTCCTTCATTCAACAATGGCGATCCGCCATGTTGGTCGCGATGCCAGGATGCTGCAAGATCACTCTGCCACACAAAACCGGTCCATGAGGCCCTCAACGGTGTCTTTGAGAGCACCCTTCCATCCAAAAGGATCGAAGGCCTGACGTTGCACGACCGTCGGCACGTAGCCGAAGAATTACGGATCTGTGCCAGCCTCTGCATGTCTCGCCACTCGATCGCACACGGCAGCCTTCCATGCACACGCATGCTGACAAGCATCAAGCACAGACTCGCAATGACTCGCAAGCCATCAACACAATTCCCATGCATATCTAGCAAGCCATGTGCAGCCCGTGGTCTGCTGGTCTTCGGCATGGAGATCTCTCATTCCAAAGAGCACAGGGCAGAGCTGGTGACTCTCACTTCCATTCGTGGCAAGACAAAAAACAAGACAGAGACTTTTGAGCAAAGAAGCAAAGACCAAAGGCCGTGCCGATCCCTTGCCGAGCCTCTGTAGGGCGCAGCGTGGGTGCGCAGCTTTTCCTGGACGTAGCTCCGTGTCGCACAACAGAACTCGTATCAGGTCGACCAGGTTCCCCCTATGCTTGCCTGCTTGAGGTGAAAGCTGCCTCCTGAAGGACAGACATGTATCTGCATCTGACATCTCCCATCATCTCTCCCAGCTTGCACCACAGAGCATGTCCTGCACAAGGCTTAGCAGCAAGACCCCGGCGCAACCTGTCACAGGCTGACATACGTGTACCACGTCGCTGCCCCGTCCCGTCCCAAAGCAGCATGCCAATGTCCTGAGAGGGGAGATCTAAGGCTGCAGCACAGCCCCAAAATCCGACGCCTGGACGAATTCCGGCATATATCTATCTCCACAACAAGCGACATGGACTAGATCGAACTCCAAAAGGAAGAAAGAAGCCTGTATAAATTCGTATTGAAAGATATAGAATGTGCGCGGGACGGACCTGACCATGCTCCTGCGCTGAAAGCGGCTTCCCTCGCCGCCTTTCAGAATGAATTTTAGCACTCCTTGCCGATGCAAGGAGAGCGTCACTCCGTCAACACACGCCACCCGTGTGAGCCTCGCCACAGCCTGCGTCCCAGAAAGCTCGAGCCAACGGCAGCAGGTCAGAGGATCCGACTTCAGGCGTCCCGATGTGCGAACATTCTTGCCGACACAGCCGTGTAACAGATCACGCATGCAAAATCATGCGAGAGAGAGAGAGAGAGACGTGTATGCTGCGCATTGCAGCTTGCTGCATGCTGCCATATGTTGCCATATGTTGCTATACTTGCTGCCTTATTTGTTGCCACATGTTGCCAGATTTGTTGCCATGTGTTGCCATACCAGCGCGGAGGGCTCCTTCCACGCCTGAGTCGCCTTCTGCTGCTCGCCCAGGCAGACCAGCTGGGAATACCTTATGCTACCCCAAGCCCCAACAAAAGCAAACCAAGACCCTTCACATGATTTGAGCATACGTCGACATGGACTAGCCTCTCTTCAAAAAATTGTTAGACCTCTTCAATGATACTGCTCTAAAACTCCATTGTGGAAGGCCAGGCACACAGAGCGACAGAGATGGACAGAGAGTGAGCGAGACAGCGAACCGGACTCGCGTTCTGAACACAGTGAGATTCTGCCCAACTTGGCGCATGGCTCGGCCAAGCTTTCGAAGGCTGCCACAGAAAATCTCCAGTATCTTGACCTTGATAAATGATATATAAACCACTTCGAGAATGTTTTGGACTCCTATGACATAAAGGAAGCAGAAATGCAGAGCCGCTGACCACGCGTTGTGGAACTGCTGAATGCTGTCTAAAAATGCCACCTGCATCATTCATGGACACTTCCAAGGGGGCGCGCTTTGCAGAGCAGTGGATTGGAAAATGTGGTTTCTTGGCTAGTTGGGTAGTGATCCACAGAAAAGTTCCGATGCGGCCTACCTGTACCCACGCAATGTCGCCAAAGTCCGAACGCATGCATGCTAAAGAAAGTGCATGCCTGTGACGCGCTGCCGCGTATCAGGTCTTCTTGTTGGCCAACCTGTTCACGAAATCCTAATCATGCTGGAACTCGCTCTCAGCAGGTCGGCTGTTATGCATGCTCATGCAGCTGCCCTGGCACCTCCATCGGAAAACGCTCCGTGTGCAGCTTCGCAAGAGTCTGCAAGAACATGGAAACAAAAGAAGCAAATGCAACTTGGGTGTCTGCGACAAGGGTTCTGGGGCTGTACTGTTTTGCCAATCTTTCTGAAACTCTGCTTAGACGACTCCAGCTGGAATCCCAAGCGTGGCTTGCCAAACTCGGCTAATTACATCAATTAGCAACACCTGCAATCACCACTTCGGACATGCTGCTGTTGCTGGTTACATTTGCTTTTGGGTTCCCGGCCCGATATTGTCTCTGTCATTGTGTCTCTGTCTCTCTGTCTCTGTGTGTGTGCGTGGGCGCTCGCGCACGCGCGCGCGCGCGTGCGCGTGCGTGCGTGCGTGTCTCTGTCTGTGTGTCTGTCTGTGTGTCTGTCTGTCTGTCTGTCTGTCTGTCTGTCTGTCTGTCTGTGTGTGTGTGTGTGTGTGTGCGTGTGTGTGTGTGTGTGTGTCTCTGTGTGTGTGTGTGTGTGTCTCTGTGTGTGTGTGTGTGTGTCTCTTGGTGTTTGTGTGTCTGTGTTGTGTGTCTGTTTGTGTGTGGGTGTCTGGTGGTGTGTGGTTGGTGTGTGTGTGTGTGTGTGTGTCTGTGTGTGTGTGTGTGTGTGTGTCCTGTGTGTGTGTGTGTGTGTGTGTGTGTGTGTGTGTGTGTGTGTGTGTGTGTGTGTGTGTGTGTGTGTGTGTGGTGTGTGTGTGTGTGGTGGTGTCTGTGTGTCTGTGTGTGTTGTGTGTGTGTGTGTGTGTCTGTGTGTGGTGTGCCTGTGTCTGTGTGTCTGTGTGTCTTGTGTGTCTGTGTGTCTGTGTGTTCTGTGGTGTCTGTGTGTGTGTCTGTGTGTCCTGTGTGTGTCTGTGGTGTCTGTGTGTCTGTGGTTGTGTGTCTGTGGGTCTGTGTGTGTCTGTGTGTGTCTGTGTGTGTCTCTGTGTGTCTGTGTGTGTCCTGTGTGTGTCTGTGTGTGTCCTCTGTGTGTGTTCTGTGTGTGTCTGTGTGTGTCTGTGTGTGTCTGTGTGGTGTCTGTGTGTCTCTGTGTCTGTGTGTGTCTGTGTGTGTCCTCTGTGTCCCTCCTGTGTCTCTGTGTCTCTGGTGTCTCTGTGTCGCTGTGTCTCTGTGTCTCGTGTCTCTGTGTCTCGGTGTCTCTGGGTCTCTGTGTCCTCTGTGTCTTGTGTCTCTGTGGCCTCTGGGTCTCTGTGTCTCTGTGGCCTGTTTTCCTGTGTCCTGTGTCTCTGGTCCTGTGTCTCTTTGTCCTCTGTGTCTCTGTGTCTCTGTGTCTCTGTGTCTCTGGTGTCCTGTGTGTGTGTCTCTGTGTCCTCTTGTCTCTGTGTCTCTGTGTGTGGTGTGTGTGTGTCGGTGTTGTGTGTGTTCTCTGTTGTGTGTGTCTCTGTGTGTGTGTGTTTGTGTGTGGTTGTTTGGGTGTGTGTGTGTGTGTGGTGTGTGTGGGTGCCTGTGTGGTGGTTGGTGTGTCTGTGTGTGTGTGTGTGTGTGTGTGTGTGTGTTTGTGTGTGTGTCCTCTGTGTGTGTGTGTGTTTGGTGTGTGTGTGTCTGTGTGTGTGTGTGTGTGTCTCTGTGTGTGTGTGTGTCCTCTGTGTGTGTGTGTGTGGTCTCTGTGTGTCCTGTGTGTGTGTGTGTGTGTGTGTGTGTGTGTCTCTGTGTGTGTGTTTGTGTTGTCTGTGTGTGTGTGTCTGTGTGTGTGTGTGTGTCCTCTGTGGTTGTCGTGCTTGCTGTGCCTGTGCGTGCGTGCGTGCGTGCGTGCGTGCGTGCGTGCGTGTGTGTCCGTCTGTTGTGTGTGTGTGTGTGTGTGTGTGTGTGGGTGTGTGTGTGTCTGTGTGTTGTTTTGTGTGTGTGTCTGTGTGTGTGTGTCTGTGTCTGTGTGTGTGTGGTTCTGTGTGTGTTCTGTGGTGTGGTGTGTGTGTGTGTCTGTCTGTGTCTGTAGTCTGTGTCTGTGTGTGTGTGTGTTTCGTGTCCTGTGTCTGTGTGTGTGTCTGTGTCTGTGTCTGTGGTCTGTGTCTGTGTCTGTGTCTGTGTCCTGTGTCGTGTCTGTGTCTGTGTCTGTGTCTGTGTCTGTGTCCTGTGTCTGCGCTGTGTCTGCGTCTGTGTCTGTGTGTCTGTGTCCTGTGTCTAGTGTCTGTCCTGTCTGTGTGTCCGGTGGCTGTGTCTATTTCGGTCTGTCGTGTGTGTCTGGTGTGTGTGTGTGTGTGTGTGTCTGTGTCTGTGTGTGTCTGTGTGTGTGTGGTGTGGTGTGTCTCTGTGTGTTGTGTGTGTGTGTGTCCTGTGTCGGGTCTGTTGTGTGTGTCTGTGTCGGTTCTGTGTGTGTGTGTGTGTGTGTGGTGTCTTGTGCTGTGTCTGTGTCTGTGGTTCTGTTTCCTGTGTGTCTGTTCTGTGTCTGTGTCTCTGTGTCTCGGTCGCTTGGTCTGTGTCTGTGTTTCTTTGTACCTAAAGTGTGTCTTGCTGTGTGCCTGTGTCCTGTGTGTCCCCCCCTGTGTCTTGTGTGTCTGTGTCTGTGGCTCTGTGTGCTGTGTCTCTCTGTTGTGTCTCTTGTGTCTGTGCTCTGTTTCCTGTGTCTCTGTGTCTGTGTCTCTGTTCGTGTCCCCTCTGTGTCTGTCTCTGTGTCTGTGTCTCTGTCCTCTGTGTCTCTGTGTCCTGTGTCTCTGTGTCTGTGTCCTGTGTCTGTGTCTTCTGTGTCTGTTGTCTCTGTGTCTGTGTCTCTGTGTCTGTGTCTCTGTGGTTCTGTGTCTCTGTGTCTGTGTCTCTGTGTCTGTGTCTCTGTGTCTGTGTCTCCGTGTCTGTGTCCTCTGTGTCTTGTCCTCTGTTTCTGTGTCTCTGTGTCTGTGGGTTCTGTGTGTCTGTGTGTCTGTGTGTGTGTCCGTTCTGTGTCTGTGTGTCTGTGTCTGTGTGTGTGTGTCTGTGTGGTCTGTCTGTGTGTCTGTGTGTCTGTGTCTGTGTGTCTGTGTGTGTCTGTGTGTGTGTGTCTGTGTGTGTGTGTCTGTGTGTTGTCTGTGTCTGTGTCTGTGTCTGTGTGTTGTGTGTCTGTGTGTGTGTGTGTCTGTGTGTGTTCTGTGTCTGTGTGTGTGTCTGTGGTGGTGTGTGTGTGTGTGTGTCTGTGTGTGTGTGTGTGTGTGTGTGTGTGTGTGTGTGTGTGTGTGTGTGTGTGTGTGTGTGTGTGTGTGTGTGTGTTGTGTGTTGTGTGTGTGTGTGTGTGTGTGTGTGTGTGTGTGTGTGTGTGTGTGTGTGTGTGTGTGTGTGTGTGTGTGTGTGTGTGTGTGTGTGTGTGTGTGTGTGTCTGTGTGTGTGTGTGTGTGTGTGTGTGTGTGTGTGTGTGTGTGTGTGTGTGTGTGTGTGTGTGTGTGTGTGTGTGTGTGTGTGTGTGTGTGTGTGTGTGTGTGTGTGTGTGTGTGTGTGTGTGTGTGTGTGTGTGTGTGTGTGTGTGTGTGTGTGTGTGTGTGTGTGTGTGTGTGTGTGTGTGTGTGTGTGTGTGTGTGTGTGTGTGTGTGTGTGTGTGTGTGGTGTTGTGTGTGTGTGTGTGTGTGTGTGTGTGTGTGTGTGTGTGTGTGTGTGTGTGTGTGTGTGGTGTGTGTTGTGGTGTTTGGGCGTGTGTGTTTGGGTGTGTGTGTTTGGGTGTGTGTGTTTGGGTGTGTGTGTGTGTAGTGGGTGTGTGTGTGTGTGTGTGTGTGTGTGTGTGTGTGTGTGTGTGTGTGTGTGTGTGTGTGTGTGTGTCTGTGTGTCTGTGTGTGTGTCTGTGTCTGTGTCTGTGTCTGTGTCGGTGTCGCGGTGTTGCGGTGTCGGCGTGTCGCGGTGTCGGCGTGTCTGTGTGTCTGTGTGTCTGTGTGTCTGTGTGTCTGTGTGTCTGTGTGTCTGTGTGTCTGTGTGTCTGTGTGTCTGTGTGTCTGTGTGTGTGTGTGTGTGTGTCTGTGTGTCTCTGTGTGTCTGTGTCTGTGTGTGTGTCTGTGTGTCTGTGTGTCTGTGTGTCTGGGTGTCCGTGTGTCTGTGTGTCTGTGTGTCTGTGTGTCTGTGTGTCTGTGTGTCTGTGTGTCTGTGTGTCTGCGTGTCTGTGTGTCTGTGGGTCTGTGGGTCTGTACGTCTGTCTGTGGGTCTGTGTGTCTGCCCTGTGTCTCTGTGTACCTGTGTCTCTGTGTCCCTGTGGCTCTGTGTCCCTGTCTCTGTGTGTCGGTGTGTCGGTGCGTATCTCTGCGTGGGGTGCTTCAGAAGCTTTGAAAGGCTTAGGCGTAGGCTTGGAGGTCTTCGGGCTTGCGTATTGCGGGTTCATCGGTTTTTGGCCTTCAGGTAGACCTCGGTTTTACTCAGTTTGCCTTGCAATTTCAGGAAGAAAAGGCTGCAAGCGTTTCAGTTATAAGTTGCTCGCACGTTCATCTTGATGGTGGTACAGCGGACATGTTTTTGCGGCCCTGCAGTCGTGAGGTGGCAGATTCCTTGAAGGCGAATGGTAATGAACCTGTACTGGCAGCAGTTTCACAACACGTGCGTCCGTCCATGGTGCACGTCTGCCGGTTTCTCCCTCTTCCCACTCCCTAACTCAACTTCCCTCTGATGTTCAACATATTCAGCGCAGCTATTATGTAGCGGATCCTAAACAAATCGGGAAATCGAAAAACGCCGCTGCAGCGGACATGCTGACAGCAAATCAGTGCCTCCAAAGCGCAGATGGCCAAAGCAAAGCAGTCCAGATGCCTCGAGTACCTCAAACATCTCAAGTTCTCAGAATGAAGAAAAAAACAAAAAACAAACTTCATCAAACTTTCCAACATGGCAGCGACGGCTCGAAGGCCGGCCCAAGGCAAAGGCTGCACCTCCAGGCATCCCTCAAGAGCCTGCCGCGAAACGCCGCGAGAAACGCCGCGAGAGAAACGCCCTGAGAGACGCCGTGAACAGGCGTCAAACGGAAGGCCTGTGGGCCACGAAGAAAACGAATCCAGGATGCTGGACCCCAATACCTTCCAGAGACTCACTGAGCGGCAAAATTCAAGGCATTGTAATCGTTATAGCCTTGCCTTCAACCTGCCTCACAGAAGACAAAAAGTCTTCTGCTGCAGCACCAGCCTGGCATCTCCAGTCGGGTTCTCGAAGTTCCACGAGCCCTGGCTCGAGCGCTCAAAGTGAGAAGCGAGCGTTCATGTCGCAGCCAAGATCTCATGCAGAAGGGCAGTTTGGCAAACATTGGCAACCCATGTAGACGGGTGACTACATGAGTTTAGCGGCCGGTTGGCGGCGATGGAAGACTCTGCTTTCTACCCTGCATCCTTTTGCCATGTCGTTTGCAAAGGTTCTGCATGTGGCCCTCCTTCTTTGACTGTTCTTTCGCTACACATTGAACCCAACACATCTGAACTCTGCAGCGGGGGTATCCCCATAAGGAAGAGACGGAACGCCATTGTCATTCGTGTTCGGACAAAGTGAAATTCAGCGCATCCCACAGAATAGAATATCCCTGCAGTGCCAATCCCGGATGGTCCTACAATGCCCGTCAAATTGCATAAACAACTTTGCTTATTGGGGGGTTATATCATGAAATTCTGGAGGCTCGGAAGGGGGCGGAAATTGTAATTCAAAAAACGAGACGGTCTGCATTCGGATGTCCACGATTCTTTCGGGGGGAAAGGGAAGAGAGGCACATTGTCAAGATACTGCAAAATGTCGGGGGGGGGGAGGGGAGGCCGGCCACCTTCTGAGAGGGTCGGACTTGTATCATGAAAAACAATGAACTGGATTGAATTGGTTTCCGGGTCGGGAGGGGAAAGGCGGAATCGCAATTCTTAACAATCCGGGCTGTGCAATTGGTTGTTCTGAAAGGAACTATGGACAGTTTAGACTGTTGGAATAATGAAATGGTCTCCAGATGTCTCCGTTTGGGGAACCAGTAGTTTAGCAAAGCATCTTGGGCAACTGCTTCGTACCGTTGCCACCCGTTGCCTCCATGCCAGAGCCGCTGCTCCACGCATCGAAGTCGACGCTGGAGCCGAAGTCCAGCAGGGTGAACTCCGGACAATCCGAAGTCTCTCAATTCTTCATTATCAGAAATGCTCGCAGCTTGGCAATGCATGGGACAAGGTTTGTGCACATTTGGGCACTGCCTCCAAAGCCGAAGCCTCCGAGGGCGCCACACCGGCCTCTTCAACACTTCCAAAAAGACTGCGACACAAGGGGAGACAAACCGACACACCTCCCGAACTTTGATCTTGGGTTCAGCCTGTGTTACGTGAAACTGCAAGCTGTATAACCATGGAAGCATCAATCTGGCTCCTAATCCTCAAACCTCTCAGATCTTTCGAGTGGCATACATCAGTTTGTGAGCAGCAAGGTCTACTCAAAAAACTCAATTGGCTGACCCACATTTACAGTTTCATCTCATCCCATCACCTTGCCAGGTCGAGCTTCGGAGCATGCCACGAGAAGGTTCCTGTCCGTCCACACTTTGCGCTCAAGTCTCAACTTGAACGGCTTGAAGCTGAAACTTCGAAAAAGTTTCCAGATGTTTCACAGGTTCTGAATAAGGCCGCTCTAGCGAGGGCATCTCTTCATGGATCCATGTGGCTTCCCCGGCCTTGCATTGACGTCACGGTGCATAGCAATGCGACCTCTTCGAACGATTAACAGATGAGTGTACATATCATGAATGATGCAAATGGCAGGTCTGCCATGAAGAGACCGAGCCAAGACAGGCCAAGAGTGTCCGGTGACTCGGTTGCGTGCCGTTCAATTCCTGGAAGGTTGGTGTAAGCTGGCAGAGCATCTCCTGTCAAACATGCACGAACAAGGACATCACATGTTGCCACAGTAGGTGCTGGGATTCTGCAAGCGCCTCCACGTCAAGCTGAGAGTCTTACAGAGCGGATCACAAACAACAAACTTTATTCTTGCCAGGTGTCCCTCGCAGCAGCTGCAGCAAGCAAGAACGAGGTGCAGTACCTGTACAGCTCTGCATCTTCAGTGGGAAAGCTGTGGGTCCTTCATACACCCCAATCCCTTGTGAACCGAGAGCAACAGCCAATGAGCTTGTTTCCATCCTGCATTCCGATTTATCCCACCAAGACCCTTAGGCCACAGCAGGCACAGCCCTCAGGCAATTGCTGAGCACTTGACGAATCGGCGCTGGGAAAGCCAGCCGGATCGTGCAGAAGCGCTCGCTCCTGGCACTTTTTTGACATGGCTCTTGCATTTGCTTGGTTCGGATATGCGATATCAGGTCTGGTTTGCCTCGAGCCACGATATCAGGGCTTGCCCGCTCCGCCGTGTCATGACAACCTTCAAGAAAGCAGCAAGTCCGAGACTCGCTGCGCGACATACTTACTGAGCGACATGGATGCTGAAGTGATGGCTGGGATGGATACACGACAGAGGTATGCGCCAGGTTCGGCAGGTGATAGATCCCAAATCCTGGCGCACACAAATCGTGGAATACTGCTGGCATCTTCGAACAGCAGTGCTGGGCATCGAACTGGTGATCAAGGAGACGTGGAACCCGCAAACCACCTGGTGCTGCAAGGCCAATCTCCCAAGTTAGTCGACAAAATAAATCTGACTTCGATCAAGAGGCCATCGTCCGAAGCCTCTGTCAGATGCCTCATGACCTCACTGGTGGCTAGCCCTATAAGAGGCACCGCATGCGCAGTATCAATCATTGTCAAACCATCACGACCCAGAGCGTTGCCTTGATCTCGAACATGGCCCTTTCGACACTTGCGTCTGGAAGTATTCCTGCTCCTCTTCCACAGCGCATCTCTTTCACAGCAACCTCAGGAGCTTGAAGACGCCAACAACTCCAGAGAAAGAGAGGGCCGGATGAGTGCGTCCAGCCTCTTGCCGGCTCTCCTGGACGAAAGCACCGAAGACCTTGCGAGGCCAAGATCATGAAGATCATGCCTAGATATGATTCCAGGTGTATGTCTGCTGAGATGAGGACCCTGGCATAGGCTCCTTCGCCAATCGCCTGCCATGTGGGCGCCCATACGAAGCAGGAAACACAGTACCCGCACAGCACTATGAGTGCCGATGCTAGCCCAGCCTCTCCTACCCGAAGCACCATTTTGCCCACAGTGATCACCTGATCCGAGCCAGGACTCGACGGGCACCGCTTCTGATTGCAACAGGCAATAGCCATCACCACTCACTATTTTGCAACACAAGATCCTAACCTCTTGACAACAAAGAGATGCCTGCCCATTTACCAGCGGGAGTGGGTCACAAGGCAGTTGTGGCGGTTGCCATTTGAGCTCCTCCGCTTGGAACACGTGCCGTCAACTCACCCGTTAGTTTATGGCAGAGGCTTCAACGGCTAAGGAAACTGTTGAGGGGAACTGGTGAGAGGAACTGGTGAGGAACTGGCGAAGAAGGCTAGTGGCGACAAGGATCCTGAACTTACAAGCTGCGACTTAGAACTTCAAGCTGCGCTAGCGAGTTCTCGCAAGACAAGTCCAACCTTTGTCTTTGGAGAGACCGCAGGAAACCAGACTGTTGATGCTTTGCAGTACTCGCACAGGAGAACGTTTTACTGGGGCGTCACGGTCTCCAGTCCGAGCGATTGAAAGCATTGATGAGGAATGAATCCGCTGAGTCGAGCAATGCTTCTTCGGTGAAACCCAGCTGCCAAATCCAGTTGACCTTCAAGTCAACCCCTCATACTTGAGACCTTCTCCAAAAGGCAAAGAGGCCGATGATCAAAACAGGCACTGCCAGAATCACGCTGAGATTGTTCAGATACATCGTGGCATCGTTCGTGGCGGGAATTCCAGTCTGCACCTCGAAATGTGTCTGAGCACAGAGATCTTATGTCCATGTGTGCACCTGTCTGCCGGCAGCCAGGGTGCTTGCTTCTGGAGCTTACCCAACTTCTCCATGGCATCGGGCAACTCAGCTTCTTCCAACGCTCGGATGAGTGTCTCGGGGCTGTCAGACACGCAGACCATTCTCTGTGATGTTGTGGAAAGAAAACCTGCTATGCACGCGCACTCAAAAACAAACACCCACGGCCATGAACAGATTTGCTCATGCCAGGTGCTGATTCAGATAGCAATTACATAGTCCCCACACGTTCCAAGATGAAACATGCGACATTTGTTTGCACATGGGCTTCTCACAAGCCCAAAGTTGCCCCACATACCGACAGAGATAACCCAGTGAGTCGTGAGCAATTCTATATGTTACAATTCAATGTCATCATCAAAATGAACGCCCAGACGTGGATCGTTGACTCAAGAAGTCTATTCTTAACACGCACGGAGCACAAAAAGCCTTGTTTGTTTTCCCATATGTCTGTGCTGAAATATCACCACAGGCTACTTGTTCACGATCTTCCTCAAAATATGAACGTGATGCAAATGCAAGCGTCATAGTTTGAGAAAGCACTCACATCGGTCTGCGGCCAGACTTCTGCAAGCACGCCTTCCACTGTCCACCACAGCCTTTCACAGTCCATGATGGTGCTGCACGCTGTTGCACGCACAAGTGCGCCGTGCGGAGGTCACTGTCTTTGCGCACTTTCGAAGCACGAAAAAAACACGGCGCTAAAGGCTCCCTATTCAACCTGCTTCGAAATTTTAATTTTCGGTGCCCTGCCTCTCTTCTACAAGTACTATTGCATGTCATCGCACATCAAGAAACGGGTGGGCCCAGCAACACCCTCACAAACCACATGCGGCCATCACCAAAGACACTCGAGCGCAGTCACGAAATGGCAACAAGAAAGCCGGCAATCCCAGCAAGACAACCTTTGTTTCCCCTCCATGCTAATTGGAAACCCTTCATTTCCACTGTGTTTTGAAAGGGAACGCTCTGTTTCCTCTGTTTGCAACACTGGATTGCGCTTCGCCTCGCACTGACGAGGTAAGTCTGAACAAGGGCGAAGGGTTCATGATCACTGTAATGCAGTGTCGCGGTTAGTAAGGCGGGGTTCAAGGGGTCAAGGGCAGAACGAAAAACGTCATTGGCAACTGAAAAGGCAGCCATCCTTTTGGCAAAGCTGGAAGTGCATCCAGCTTCCAGGCAGGACTGCATGCAAGACATCAATGGTGACAGGGAGCCAACGGATCTCCAAGCGCAGATCTTCACGGCCCAGAAGGTCAAGACTAACAAATTGGAGATCGTCGGAGACCCAAACTCCCGGAAGAGGCATTCTAGCAGCCTTTGACGTCGGCCCTGCCAGCTAAAAGGGTTACCTTCAAGGTCTGTGCCCCTATTCTAATCGGCACTTTCCCTCTTCTGACCTTTCCCTCTTTGAGGGCAATCTTGTTTTGACACGTCGAGCATCGCAGCCCGCCCGACACCTACGTTCATTGCCCTGCGAGGAGACCACCCGGTGCCTACTTTTCCAAGGCTCGTTTGCAACTGCGGAATACTCAGGCGTGGCGTGGGAGTATCCCCTTTTCCAACTGGTTGGGTGTTGACATGGGGTGACAGAAGACTCTGACGAGGAGCGAGAGTTCGCCTTGTTGCTGAACCACAGAGACGTCTGCCTGCTGCGGTAGGACAGTCGACGATATCAGGAGTTTCTTTTGTGAGGCTGCTTAGGCTATGACGAGGTCGCGGACTTGTCCCGAGGAAGAACCGAGAGTGGGGCACCACGCCCCACTGGTGACGTCTTTGTCGGCTTTGAATGCTCGTGGTACATATCCATCTTCAGAGCCATCTTCAAGGAGAGTCTTCTCAGCTGTACAAGTCCATGCCCAGCCGGAGCACCCGTCCAGAGGGGTGTGATCAGTGTAGCCTGGTCTTGAGGAGACAGCGAGACACCCTGGAAGATGATGAAGCTGACTCAGGCAGCGACGAGGGGGAGCACGACCACCAAGCCCAAGCCGTCCTCCAATCCAAACTGAATCAGATATTACCGTCAGCGGCCTGCATGCTGCAATTGCAGCCAGACAGTTTGATTGGCGAGTCTGCAGCCTTGAAACTGCAGCTCCAGTGCTCGAATGCTCGAGCTGCTTTGGCTGCTCTGCATCGTCATGTCATCTTGGAGATCTTGAAGGGGCTCGGGGAGGTCGAGACTTCAGCGAAATCGGAGTTCCGATGGAATGTTTTCAGAAAGCTTCTTCGAGCTCATGAGCAGCTTGTTGAAGATATGAAAGCAGAAGCATGGGCACTCGGTTTTTTTTGCACTGGCCTTGAGGAGGAAGGGTGTCCTTTACCATGCTCGAGAAAGGTTGCCAGGTGTCGAGACAGCTGAATGGCCTGGTGATGCTGCCGAAATCGTTTGCGCGGGCGTCACGGGGTGACTCACACAAGCCATCCAGTGAGCACTTCGCCTTACTAAATCGTGACTTGCTAGTTTTGTCGTATGTGTCTCGCGGTTGCTTACATGCCTTCAGGCTTGTGCAGCCTCTGTCTACCTGCCGATGGGCACGTATCCCACAGGGCTGAGCGTGACCTACCTGCAAAGAGTAACTGCTCAGAGGTGGAAAAATGACGGACATGCGTGCCTTCCACACGACAAAATGCCTGCTACATAGAACTACCAGTAGACTACCATAGGAATACCATACAGCACGGAACATGTCCGTCCTGCTTGGCGTGCATGCTCCACCCATCTCAGCAGATCATCCCAAAAACCCCACTTGTTCAGCAATCCGACTGGCTTCAAGTGAATGTTCAACCTCGTCAGGATTTCAGTCGCCGGGCGATTAGTCAGCTCTCGGGAAGCAACTTGCTGATTTCAGATTGTTCAATCGAGGAACTGTGTCCATGTGGCAACTTCGGCAAATTCTTCAAGTGTACCCCATCCTCCAGGAAGGGCGATGAATGCGTCAGCCAGTTCGGCCATGAGAGCTTTCCTGCATAGCAAAAAATACATTGTACAACTGTTTGTGCTTCATTAAAGCAATGGAATGGGAGACGCGTGGAGACCCTCTTTTCGACGTTGTTGGGCCCACTCCTTTCGTGCATGGATTCCACCACCCGCAGAGAGGTGCAGCCAGTATGAGCGACTTCCTTTTCGACCAAACTCCTTGCGGAACACAAAGGCGAAGAGGGTTAAAAGTAGATCCTGGACACTAAGCTTGGAGGTCTGCTGGTTTTCCGTGCATCTCTGAGTTTCCTTCAAGGCCAGGTGACATGGCCCAAAAACAGAAAAACAAAAAACAAGAATCCCCTACTTCTAAACAGTCAAGCCGCGAAGCTTCCGCGTATTCAATCTGGTGGCAAAACTAATCTGAACACCCTGCCCTCTCCACGAAATGAATGGGACTTCAAGTCTGCTCTGTTTGACCCTTGCCCTTGCCTTGGGATAACACCGATGACTTCGCCACCCTTGGCGAGTGCCGCATCTGCCATGGCGCCCATCATGCCCGCCTTGCCACCGCCAAAGACCACACCAATGCCATGCCGGGCCAGGGCCGCTCCCAGGTCAGCAGCGCACTTCAGATACCTCGATCACATCTACTGGCCATCACTCAAGCAGTGTCGTTTCGCCACATGCATTCGCGAAGCCTAGATTTCTTTGCAGTCCCCGAGAACAACGGAACCGAAACCCTCAGAGAGTTCCTCACCGGGTGGGGCACACCAAATCCAAAAGCCAAGGCGATTCTTGAGAAACGAACCCTTGATAAAGGCCTACAGAAGGGTTTGGGGGGGAGGGAATGCTCTGCTTCCTTGCTTACTGGATGACAGGAGACCAGGCCGAGACGGGGTGGGGATGGGGGGCGGAGATGTAAGCTGTCTTCTAAGCCCTGCCACGCTCCATCCACTTGTGAGCTGCTGCCACCATACACACAGATCCGGTGGAAGCTCCTCCTCTCCTTAAATGCCGCAAACCGTGCAGCGAACCCACAAAAAGGACTGGCCACTGACCGACTTCTCCAAACTTTTAAAGAGCAAGCCTCATCTGCCATGCTGCTCCTTGCCGGTCATTGAGTCATGTCAGCTGGCTGAGGCTGGCTAAGGCTGAGGTACTCATCTGTTCATCTGCTGAGCCGAAAAAAGCTCACCAAGGCAGAGTCACTTTTTGTTCCATTCCGTCCATTCCCTCAGCAGCCTCTGCTCTTTTACGGGGCTCAAGAGAAGCGAATTTCGCGTGCCCCTTCTCTCAGAGATTCGAGACATCATGTTCTCAGCTCCCCCCTTCTCCCCTGCATGTCCTGTCTTGGTTTGGCCTCCACGGAAGGTGTGTCAGATGGTTGTCGCCTTAGCGAACCCTTGATCCAGACACGTGATGTCAAAGCCTTCAAGCTTGACGCCAAGATCACATCGAAACTTCAATGTCATTCAAAACATTACTCCTCCTCATTCGGGTAGCTTCTCTGCCCCCCCCACCCCCCGCCCCCCCCCCGCTAGCTGTACAGCCTCCTCAACAACCTTGCACCGCCCCTAACGAACCCTGGACCCCCTGCACCTCGTCCCTAACCAGCCCTACCCCTGCACCTGGACGACCCCTGCAGCCCCCCTGCACAGAGCCTCCCCGCAAAGGCCTCCAGGACCAGAATCGGCTGAAAGTCTATTTTCATTCGATTTTCGGGCGGAGAAGGTGACGGATGAAAAAAGAACTTCAAGCCTTTTAGAAGAAGGTCTCAACAGGCGGCTTAAACTTAATCTTAATCCCCTGGATCTCTCAGGCGGATGAAAATCGATTTTACACCGGCTGGCAAGTTGCACGGATAAAGTCGATTTTGTGCCGATGGACGAAACAACAGCTTAAAATCGATTTGAAACCGGTTTTGCCGCTGGCACAATGAGCGGCGGGGCTTGAAATCAATTCCAATCCAGCCCAGCTCAAAACCGATGTTAAGCAGCCAGCCAGTGCCGGGCTAGAACGGATTGAAATCGACTTCAATCCGTTGATTTGGTCGTCGGTTACGAGTGAATCTATTGGATTACAACTGATGTTAATCGAAAGTGAAGATCGACTTCCAGCCATATTCGGTAGCTCCATCCCCCCTGACCACAGATGATCTACAAGTAGTACTGACATGTTGTGGCCTTGGCCGCGCAGTATGGAATGTGCAAATACAAGCCAGAAAATTTTGCTGCTGCTAGTGCAGCACAAGTCACACCATCTGCAAAACAGGCCTCAGCAATCCCGTGCAAACGTCAGAACTTTCCCAAGTACACGACTTGAGCACCGTACATGGAAACAGGCCACCGCTGCGATGGCGTCGGGCTGCTTATCCTCACCAATGGGGGAGCCTCCGTGGCACAAGCAAAAATGAAATGCCACACTATGACGTGTGATGACACGTGGCTCTGCCGGCCCTGTGGCACTAAACAAGCTGTTGCACCAAGCGCTTGATTCTTTACCAGCATGCTCCAAAAATTCCGGCTGTTGGTTGGAGAGAACTGGCAGTGTCTACGCGCATGTGTCACAAAACGTGGCATTCATGCAGGCCTGTGCTGGAGTTGGCACTGTCATGGGTGAACGCACAGGTGATACTGTCCGAGGGTAGAACTTCCTCTGGCAGACTTCGTGGGCAAACAGACGTGCAGCGGATGACAGATTCGTCCACGTTTCCTTATCTGCCCGTCTTCGTTGTGCGCCGGCATGGCCTGCATGGAAAGGCCAATGCTTGCCCTGCTGCGCATGAAACACGGTGAAACACGGTTCAGGGCGCAAGAAGATACAAGAAGCATCAAGAAGCCGGCTCTGGGGACTGCTGCCGACCTTGATGTGCTGATCGATGGGCAGAAGCGGCGGTCGCAGTAGCGTGGCACCAGGAAAAACGATGCCCCTGCTGGCACTGTGAAAATGACGACGCAAAGAAAATGCAATCACAGCACGTCGCAGGGAACCTGGAAGTTCGCACGGCAAGAGGAGAGCCTTGCCTCACTTCAGAAGTTCAAGTTCCATCGCTGGCACAACAGAGACGACCGACTAGGGCAGGCAACCTTCGCACTCGTTGCTCAAGCATGCTGGCCACATGTTACAGCTTAGCAGCTGGGCCAAATCCAACGAATCCAGACGGAAGCACAAAACCAGTCTCCCACCGGACTAACATCGCACAACGCCAATGACAATGCCAATGCCAGCACACTGGCAGCAAACAACCCATGGAAAGGGAAGATTGAACAAGCCTTGAAGGCGAAAATGCCCTCACAGCCGGAGGGCCTGCACCTGATGATTCGGGGACATCGTTTTCCCCCAGGCCCATACTGCAACGCTTTAAACGCCTCTTGCGTGGCATTAATGTTTTTCTTGGTGCCCCTGCGCACGTGCATAGGCGACACCCAACGCATCGGAACTGGAGACATGGCTCGGCCTGACGATACGAGTGTGACCTCATTTGTGGCCTCATGTGGCCTGTCCAATCTGCACAAGCCCGACAACAATAACTCAGCTCAACTCGTTCGAGCTGGTATCCTGATGGTGGCAGTCCTATCACTGATTGAACACTCGTGAAAGCCACGAGGATGATCAATGTTACATACTCGAGTAGAAAGAATGCCATGGAAAGCCTCCACGAAACGTGGACACGGATCTCGTGCCATATTTTGTGGCCTGCGCATGTTGTTGGAAGCGACCACGCACACACAGCACTGGCACCCCCCAGCAAGCTGGCAAACATGCCAGCGCTTCAGGCTGCAGAACGAAGGGAGCTGCTGGAACAGCGAACCTCTAGCTGATAATACACTTGCAGCTCTACAGATCTTTGCAGTTCTTTGAATGTTCTTTGCAGATCCTTGCAGTTCGTTGCAATTCTTGCAGTTCTTGCATAGGTATGTCATCCTATCAAGCTCCAAGTTCCCCGGCAATGCCGGCCGAGGGCCGGCATCTGCAGTGGCCTTGGCTAACACAAAGAACCTTACACAACATGCAACTCATGTGATTCATATGTGAATCACATGCGACTCATGTGAGTCACGTGCACCACACTGACGGCCGTGCGGGAAACACTTGAGCTGCTGACATGGCTCACGGACTTAAATGTGCTAAAAAACTATAGGCTGGCCCACGAAGATGCGGGCGCTTCCTTATCATACTGTTGCACCCCATTGCTCCATTGACCACGCCTCACGCTGAGCTGTGCCAGTGTAACACATGTGATGTGAAATTACATATGACAATGCATCACAGACCTCTTACTTAATTGGTACAGCCTCTTTGGACCATGTTGGGAACCTGTTGTACATCAGCCAGAAAGACAGATGTACACGGAAGGCGCAGGTGATAGCAACAATCGTGCTAGAGCATGTGTCGACACATCAATTGTTGGATGGGACGTAATGAACCTGCCTTTTTGCGGATTGCCATAATCCACGGAGGTTTTCGACTGCTGGCGCTCCTTCGAATGCCGCGCGCCTTTTGTACTTCACACGCTGCCGCGGGCCAGCATGCCCAAGAAGTATACTAACCCAATCTCATGGTTCTGCGTGCTTGGAGGAGTCACGCTTCCCCTAAACAGCCATCTTTCAGTACCAGAATAACAACTTTGCTCAAACAATCTTGCTAACTTCCGAGAAGTCTACTCAACCCTTTCTATGCCGAACCCTACACCTTAGTGCTACTGGCACTTGAGGAAAAGAAGGCTGCCTGTAAGGGATCAGAAGGTCTTGCCAAAGCTATCACGTCTGTCACTTCGCCCCGAAGGGCCTCTCCTGAAGCGATCAAGAAAATGATGCTCGGTACTCACTTTGCACGCACATCTTGCAATTCAAAGAGTCGCTTCGTCCTGGATACAACAGCCAGTGCATCTGTCCTCAAGTCCTGCATTCCACATGCGCACTGGAGACTCTTGGTAAAGAACATGGAGCTGTTCGTCTTGCTGTCTGCACTCGAAGGTCCTGGTTCTGTCCGTCTCTACCTGGAAAGCCCGAAGAGAATGAGCATCACACGGCTCAGAAAAGCCAACTCGGGGCACTGAACAGAAGCCAACTGTACATCACAAGCTGTCTCTACTGGTGCAATCCAAATCACTTGGCTTGTTCGAGGACACGCATTGCTTCATCCACCTACACGACAGTGAGAATGTCTTCGAAAGAACACGTCTCTGTATCTTGGGCTGCACCACAGCCACAGCGCCTGCCTTCGCCTTGAGCTGGGGCGGGCTGTCCAACAGGATCAACAACTCAGAGTTGTCCATCTCGAGCATCATGCCTGCTGACGAGAAGGATCGCTTAAAGCTGATCGCAAATATTCGCAAACCCTCCGGTTTCCTCTCCGGATCCCGCCGGTCCTGTGATCTTGCCCGCCAGCTCGGGCTGGAACTTGGAGATGGCCGGGAAAAGCCGCTCACCGATCATTTGTTTCTGCACCTGAGCTTCGAATCTTTGACATCAGCAAGCGCAGCAAAAGCTTTCAAAGATGCAAACTCACACTAAGCCTCCACAGAGAATGAAGGTCCCGGCACGGACCCCAACGTCACGACCCGAGCGAGCAACAAAGCGTGTGTTTGGCATGAGAAGGTCGCACTGGACGACGCAAGGCTACAGGATCTTGAGCCCTGAGCCCTACAGTAAAGGTCTCAAGGGGATGAGGATCTCGCAGTGGTGCTTTCACGTTGCCACATGTGTCGCGCTCATCGCTGGTCTTCGGATCCTAGAGGCACCCTCCACCCCGAGCTTGTTCTCAGGGAAAGTGTCCAGGCAAGGTTAATAGCAACTGGCGTTGTCGCAACACCAGGACATTGTGACTGGGGCAAGCAGGCTGGGCGTAGCAGGGCGTAGCACAAACCAAAGCTGGCTTGTCGTGCTTTGTCCCATCGTCATCGAGAAAACGAGGGCTCGGGTTTGTCAACCAAAAGGCACAAAAGTAGGCACAAGCGATCTAACGACGCTCAGCAAATACTGATGACGACTTGTGATTGGCTTTTTGGTGTACTTCATGCAGTGCGGAACTAGGCTCTGCAGCGACGCGCTCCATATTCAAAAGATAGAGTCTAAAACGGATGTGGCGACTTGCATTTGGCGCATGCTCTGTGTCGAACTTCTTCCGCCGGGTAAGGGAAAAGCAGGGTGATCCCCCTGCCCCATGCGCTGGGGCATAGGCGTGCCCCTGTTCGTCGTCTGTATACTGTAAACGTATATGATGGTTGGCCCTTCTCCTTAGTGGTTCTTCGTATGCACTTTCCTCGTGGCTAAGGCAGCTACTGGTGGCGGAGCCGCGGCCAGGGCTGCTGCTGTCAATTGCTGCCCAGATCCTTCGCACGCATATATGTATATGTAGATGTATGTGTATATATATATACATATATATATATGGCGCGAAATTTAAATGCACTAGCTGTGGTTTTTCGCGATTGCTGGGGCATTCCCCGTGGCTCTCCCTCCCCCTGATCTTCACTGTATTCCTGACATATTGACCAAGCCCTAAAGCAGGGTCATCCCATCTTCGTCCTTGAATCCCTAAATCCTACAGGGCCTAGATTATTCGCTAAATCCTAAACGAATACGGGATCCCGCTCTTTAGGAATTTTCGACAAGAGAACAGGATTTTTGAGAAAAGCTTACCGGCTAAAGAGAAGAGTTTGCTTTACTCCATAAAGGTAGAAAGGCCTAAATCGCATTGGCCAAGCCCTAAAGGGGGGCTCCCAGACCTTAGTCCCCAATCCTATATTCACCAAGTCTAAATAAAAGGAATCCTTCAATCCTAAAGAGGACTTTTTAGTTCCCCCTATTGACTGAACCCTAAATGCATGGGATTTAGGAAGAGGATTGTGGGAGACTTAGAGAAGATTTAGATCCCGAATTGGAAGATAGGGAGGGGGGGAGGGTAAAAAACTGGCAAAACGAATTTGCGTAATCATTCTTGGAATCGGCCCACTTCGGCCCAGTCGGGGCCCAAATCTTATTCGCTAAACCCTAATCGAACAGGATATAGGAATAGGATCTAGGGAATATGACTTGGAGAAGAAGATGTCGGGAGAAGAAGATGCAGGGACCAAGATCTAGGGATTAAGGGAACAAGATGTAGGGAATACGATTTAGGGATCCCGCTTAAGATTTCGGACTGGCTTGGAGAATAAGATTAAAGGAGTAAGACTTATGGAACAAGACTTAGGGATCCCGCACGTGAAAGGATTTAGGGAAAGGGATTTGCTTTTTTGGGGCTTAGGAGCCCTCCTCTTTTGGATTTAGGAACGACCCTTTGTGGCTTAGGGAGTAAAATTAAGGGACTAAGATTTAGGCCCCTTTTAGGATTTAGCTACAGGTTTTTCGGAATAGAGTCAAATAATTTATTAACGGCTCTCCTAGGGCCCCTCCTCTTCAGGATGGAAGGACACCCTCTTCAGGGCTTAGCGAATAGGACTTGGGGAAATTAGTAACGGCACCATAAGATTAAGGGATCCTGCTGTTTGGGATTTAGCGAAGAAGACTTCGGGTACAGGATTTGTTCCTTAGGATTTAAGGGATCTCCTCTTTAGGATTTTAGGACGGCCTAAGATTTTGTTCCCGAATGCGTAGAGTCAAATTTTTATGCCTCAACAGTGCAGTCACGAAGATGAGGCTTCTCAGGGTTTTGGAGGTGCGTCATCCTCGTGACTATTTTTGACTGTCGTCTGGTGACGGCCTCACCGTTTAAGCTTGGTTTGCTGCGCACGGCTCAAAAGTGCAGACAGTCAGGAGAATGAGAACCATTCTGGGATCCTAGTAACTGCTGTTTAAGAAGTTTATATCTCATGAACACCCGTACCTTCGAGTTTGTCGGTGTTCTGTGGTTTTGGTTGCCACCTGTGACCAGAACACCCCCGACAAAAGAGGAGAAACCAAAGGACCAAAAGACCTAAAAGCCAAAGCTTATTCACTTCGAACATTGGTTGAGATACTCTGGAGTTGGGAACTCCAGGGACACTCTGGGGCTGGGCACTCCGGGGACGACTCTGGGGTTGGAACTCTATGGGACTCCGGGGACACTTTGGGGTTGGGCACTCCAGGGAGAGTCTGGGGTTGGGAACTCCAGAAACTCTGGGGTGGGCACTTTTAAGGTTCGGGGTTGAGGACTCCAGGGAGACTCTGGGGTTGGGCACTCCAGGGAGACTCTGGGGCTGGGCACTTCGGGGACAATCTGGGGGTGGGCACTCCAGGCAGACTCTGGGACACTGTGGTGTTGGGCAATCTAGGGAGACTCAAAGGGTTTGGGCACTCCAGGGACACTGTAGAGTTCGGCGGGGACACTTTGGGGTTGGGCGCTTCAGGAGTAGACCGGGCGAGGAGAAGAGTTCTGGAAGAGGAGAAAAGTTCCAGGCGAGGAGAAGAATTGATAACAACCCCACACCGAGGGTGGGGAACAACACGAGTTCTGAGATTCTCCTTGGGGGTTTGTTTTCTGGATTTCGGTTCTGAGGCTGACCGGGCAGATTGGCACCTCTCCAAGAATCATCGGCTTTGGATGTCGGAGAATCGTGCTTTATTCGGTATTGACTGTGGTCTCAAAACCGTGTCTATCGTGGGGGCGGGTGTTGTTTGACACACGTGCGTGCTTCGCACGCACGGGCGGTGGGATGCGCCCCGCGAATGCAGTTTGAACTTAAGTGAATTCGCAACACGAAAAGTATCTTTCTACAAGTCCTGCCAGCAAATCACGTAAGTAATTTTCTTAAGTCAGTCGAGGCGAGTCGCCAATGCAACAATCCTGATACACATAGCAAAGTTTCGAATACATGGCTTACCACCATGAAACATCAAAATCTCGACTTTTAACTCAGGGCTAGGCTGTTTTCGCAAAATAGGGGACTACTTGCATGAATTGCAACATCATGCAACTAATTGGCCGGCCTTTGAAACCTGTTCTCCTTTATTGCATGAACAGCACTTCTAGAAGTACACGCTTGACGGTTCTACTAGCAAGTCAAAAAACTAAAATGATCTAACTCATTTGATTAACATAATTGCAGGCCAGCTATGTTCCCTGCATACAGCAGGGGACATTGAAAGAGAATGAAGGACAGCTATTGGGACAAGCGATGGGCCAAGTGAAGTTCGGTGCTCGAGACGGAAGTATAATGGCGCCGTTATTGTATTTTCAACGCCCCTATCGACAAGAAATAGTCATTCAAGGAATAAAAACTAGCACACTGATTGTAATGGCTACGTTTGTTGGAAAACTTGGGTGCACCTAATACCTAAATAGTACAAAGTACAACCTGAAAGTTCCATTTTGTAGTCAAGATTGCATTTTCAAGTTACAAGCCATTTTCATTCAATGAACAGAAGTAAATCTAAATTGCAAGCGAACATGGCCTGTGCTCCATAATCGTCCAGCCAGAAAATGCTGCAACCTTGCCTACGACAGACTATGGCAGGCGACTGGTTTCGACGTCTGTCGTAGCAGGTACGTAAGGTACACAACACAAAAATGTCAGGTGCCCTGGCGTCTCCGGACCCCTAGAAGGGTTTAGGTTTAGGGTCTAGACCCTAAACCCTTCACGCACGCCCTAAGCTCAAACCCTAAAAGCCTAAATCCTAAAAACCCTAACCCTAAACCCTAAGCCCTGAAACCCCAGCCCTAAATCAGAATACCTAGACCACAACCCTAAAACTGCCCCACAAGCACACCACAAAACTGCCCCACAACCACACCACACAGCAGAGGAGGTGGGGAAGCATTAGCATCACCTCTACAGCTACAGCTTGTGGACGTTGAAGAGCTCCGCGCCTGGGTTGTTGGCGGCAGGTGCTGGAGTCTGCTGAGCCGGCTGCGGCATCGGGGGCATGCCTCCGTCAAGTCATCTGGAATGTTGAATGCAGTATCTAGTCCAGCGTGGGGTGTAGCTACAGAATCTCGCAAGGCCACCGCGACTCAGCACCGACCAGCCTGGGCGCATCATCGGCATTTGAGGCATCGTCGGTCGCATCATTCCCATTGGCCCCATTGGGCCCATGGGGCCCATTGGCATCGGCATACCTCCCTTGCCCATAGCACCAGGCATGCCCATAGCGCCAGGCATGCCCTTGCCCATAGCACCCATGCCCATCATCTGCGGGTTCATCGGCATGTTTGGCATGCCCTTGCCCTTCTGACCCATCATTCCAGGATTCGGGCCTCCCTGGCCCATCATGTTTCCTTTGCCCATGCCACCCATGCCCATCATTGGCGGGCCTCCCATGGGCATGCCCCCCATCGGGTTGCCGTACATCTGGTTGCCACCCATGCCCATGCCACCCATGCCCATGCCGCCTTTTCCGCCCTTCCCTTTTCCTCCCATGCCCTTGCCCATACCACCAGGGGAATAGCGTTGACCTCAGCGGCAGCAAGCAAAAATGTCGGACTGCGCTGGGAGCCTCATCACATCTCAACAGATCTCATCAGTGCATTCGAGCCACGCAATCGCTCAGCACGCACGTCACGCTTTTCGGCCAGGCCCACATACAGGGGCTTCCCCTTGACCACCTGCAGCATGTATGGTGCAAAATCCACGACGAAATTCCTTGCCCGCTGCACCCTGCAGCGCAAAAAATTGCAAAGACGGGGCCAATTCCAGCCTTCAGGTGCATCTCTGTCACTGCTTTCGTGGCTTCGTCTGGGGTTGAGAAGCAGACGAAGCCGAAGCCCTGTGCCCAATTCACTGCCACCAATTCAACTGTCTTTTACGAATGAACGAGAGCCCTGCGCTCCTGGCCTTGCACTTGCCGTTGGGTTCCTGTAGCCCACAGCACCGGATCACAAGCTCAGACCCTTTGGCCCAGCGGCGTTCAGACTTCGACCCAAAGCATATTTGTGCAATGCCCAAACACTGGTGGCGGGCAAAGACGTCGCGGACATCCCCTCGTCGCCCAGCGCAACAGAGGTGAACTGGGAAACATGCTGGTTCACGACAGAACCACCCCCCAAGCCAGCCCAAACAGATGCCCCAGCAACCTGACACCGGCCCGCGGCCGTTTTTGCCATGAGGGCCGGCTGCCACACCCTCCAAAATCACCGATGCACCACCAGTAACCCGCCAAAACAATGCAGGAGCGCGATGTCGGGGCAAAACAATGAAACAATGCGAGCATCTGTGCCCTCAGAGTAGGTTTGCACTGCTGTGAGGGAAAAGCAGATATCAGTATCGTTGTTGCCCCCCTTTCTAGCATACCTGATCATGACACGCGCAAAAGTCTTGCTGGGCGTGGCGGGAGGAACGGGAGGCAGCGCGATTTTCTGATGGCAGCATTCACGGAATTCAGAGCACGGCACGGTCCTTCATGGAACAGACGGACGTGATGTTCCCAAAAGGTTCGAAGAGGGCCCTCAAGGAGTCATCATCCGTTGCCTCGTCCTTGGCGACTTGAGGCTAAGGCTGTGATGAAAAGGCCGATACGAGCTGGAAGCCGGACGCGTGCGCCCTTAAATCAACACGCAAGCTCTCGACCCGTCTCTCGACTTCTCTCTGAGGTCAAGGGGCCAAGTTCTTGATGTAGAGGTTCACGCCCTGCGACCGGGATGGGCCTCCGGGCGCTTCCTTGGGTGGCATCTTCTCCTCAGGACCAGGAGAACCCAAAAACCAACTTCCACCGCGGCCCCTCTTCAGGCTGTCGAGTCCCCCCCTCCCCCGCCCCGACCCTGCCAAAAAACATCTCCCAATCTCTAAACGCAGGCTGTGGCTGTTGAGGGGGCCATGTGGAGGGGGCCTTCAGCTCCATGAGGCGCTCGGATTTGGACTGCGCGCGGGCGACGTAGAGCAAGTAGCCTCGGGCTCTCTTCAAGTTGCTCAGCTTGGCAGAGCACAACGCGACATGTGCATCGATGTGCATCGATGTGCATCGACGCGCATCGACGCGCATGGAGCATCGACGTGCTGATCGTATTCTTGGCAGATCTTGGCAGCACTGGAGCAGGTATGGCGTGGTAGAAAACCATCTAAGTCAATGTAACATCAAACGGCTATAAAGCGAGTTCTGACTGCAAGGAAGCCGCTCTTCTCTGTGCGATCCTTCTCTTCCTCCTCCTTTTCCTTCAAGGCTTGGACGCTCATTCTCGGCAATTGAAGTCGAGCAATGCTGCCTATGCCCTCTGTCGCAGATACTTCACAAGAGGTGTCCTTGTCAGCTTCCTTTTGCTCATCCGAACGGAAGTCTTTTTGATGCATAGCATTGATCGCCTGCGAAACGTACCCCTCTCAGTCGCCCCTGCAAACCCGAGCAAGCCTGTGTGCTCTGTGCGCATTATTGGAAAGATATGGAAGCCTGCACGGCTTCCTCGTGAGTCTCATAGTTGATGAACGCGGACTTTCGCCCCTGACCAACAGCCAACAGTCCGACCCATGACGTACGGCAGATTCATGCAGAACATGCCTTGGGGTCGGTGGTCACGTGAGACGACGTAATCTGAGCATTGCATGGCATGCAGGAATTGCCCAGTTCCTCCCTATTTCATGTGAGGTATGCTGCGACTTGCTGCGAGAGTGAGCTGCCAGCGTTTCCGTGAGGTGCGAACTCAGCCTTAAGCTTGTCCTATGAAAGCAGGGTCGAGATGGAAGCGGTTGCCTCTCTTCGTGCGAAAACGTAGCGGGGAAGGCCCATAGACCACAACTGTCCTCGTCCCACTCGTTGGGGAAATTCTTGATGTAGATCTGAGCGAGAGGTTGCACTATTCCAGAATGAAAGCGCACTGATCTTGGATCCCGGCATTGGTGAAGGTGTTCATTGCTGGCTTATCACCTCAGCTTCTGCTTGCCCATCCAATCTGCCCTAGGCTCTAGTCACTGACAGCGCTGCTTCCACTAAGGCTTCCAACGTTCTTGACGCTTGATGAAGCCGGTCACACCCACCTCTCCCGCAGCTCATGACCACAAAAAGGCAAGCACAAGGATGTGCTCAATCGAATCCGATCACTCCACTGTCAGACACTCTGCATCCTGAGGTGGAGAGCCGTCTTTTCTCCGATTTGCATGCCATCGACACGTTCGATGGCCTGTGCTTGGCTCGGATGCTTTCACACTGCATTCACACTGCAGCAGAGCCATCTGCAGAGACCAAAGTGACCAAAGCCCTCTTTGCATTCCAGAAATTTCCAGAAAGCACATGCCAGGACAGCGAACGAAAAGTTGCTGCTGTCCCAGGGTTGCAGAACAGTGTTGTTCAAAGTTATTCTTTCTGCTTCCTGATTCACGACTGGGACATTTCGCCCGAGCCTGTTTGGCCGCCTCTTCGGTTTCGTAATGCACCTCGGACGCAGCACGCTTACACGCAAACAAACTGTCTTGCAGCTCACACGCGGCTTATCTCTACCTCATTCTATGTCGACTACTCGACAAGTACGAGCGCAAAGAGACACAGGAAAAGCTCGAAGAGGGCAAGCCGAACCGTGCATCAGTCGCCGGCAAAACCATATCCGCGGGACTTGCCTTCTGGCGAAGTGCAAACCTTCCAAAGGAGCACTGCATACATCTGCAGACTTGCTACACACCTGCTAGGCTTTGCTTGGCGATAGTTGGGTCTATAAACTGAATCAAGCCTTTAACCCTCTTTTCTTTGTCCGTCAATGCTTCCGGTCTGTAGATTGAGTCTCCAATACTGCATGTGCAAACCAAAATGTTGTTGGGCATACCCTTACAAGCATCTCGCGTTGAAGCAGCAGATGAAAAATAGCCCGTTATGATTGCGGGAGGCTCAGTGAACCACCTGGACTTGGACGCCGTGTCTTTGAAGGGCTTTGTTTGGCTGCGAACAATGTCATAGGCCCGCCGGCACAAGCTGTCTTTGAGTGCTCTTCTGTGCACAAGTTCCAAGCTAACCCACTCAGCCTGAAGTAACGGGCTCGCGCCCCAAACACTGTGCCCGGCAACATGCAAAGGGGAACTTGATTAAACGACAAGTTCCCTTCAAACCGAGGTCGCCTGAGGTCCGAGTGTCGCATGGTGTACTATGTAGTTCGTGCGATTGGCATGATTGGCATGACTCCTACATAGTACAGCAAAGCTCCCGCCTTGCAAGAGAGAATGTTCCCGAAGAGGCTGAAGGTATCGTACAAGGCCTTGTTGTCGATGTTCCGATCCAGGTTTCGGACCTCAGAGCCGATGGCTCTCTCAGATGGCTCTGCTTCTCTTCTGACAAGAATTTCAATCGAACGGTTACATATGTTTTGTTCTGATGTCGTTGCATGCTGCTGCGTGTCCACCGAGACAGCCTCAGGCGCCTCCGGCGTACAATGCAAACGAACCCTAATCGTTTTGGAAGGCACATGAAGCCCCTGGGCCGGTGGTCTTGGGAGGGCGCGGAAGCTAAACGCCTGGGAGCGACATACTGCGGGAGTTACTGCAGCAGCCACAATAGCACTTTGGGAAAACCTGGCGAAGCCCTGAAAGGGCTTGACCAAACTTAACTTTTTGTCCCGACCTGCACGAAGAGGTTGGTGCTTGCGCATGGTGGCCCGAACTTGGGCACGTGAGCGGGGGTGGCGGGGGCAGCTAGGCGGGAGTGGCCGGTTGGCAACGGGTTTCGCGGTCACTCTCACACGGACAACCTCTGGACAACCTTTGCAGACTGTTTGCGGGCGCGGGTGCTGCGCAGTGCGACGTGCAAGTAGGTCGATTCCGGGATCGCGCTTGAGCTGAGCGACGAACGCAGCGTTAAGATTATGTGTTGTCGTGTATTGTTGTGCATTGTTTTGAGAGTGACTCTCTGAGGTGCTTTGACAATGCTACAACGCTTCTGGATCACAGCTTTCAGCAGGCAAAGCTCCCGGCGAAAACATTGCCAAGGCCACCTCCCACGGCCGACATTTGTTTGACATCTGTTGAACCCTTCCGCAACTCCTCTCTCACGAAATGCACTGAGCACTGCGAATTCGCAGCTGGGGGCGCAGCTTTTGCGAAGGCTAGGGTCGCGCTGGGACCACATGATGCGGCATGCCCGGCCCTGTGACAGGCTTTGGTTGGTCTCCAGCTGCTTGATATATGCAGCTCCGAGCTATCCGCACCTTGATGCTTGAGTAGTTCAGCGTGTCTAGAGCACGCTCAGCATCAGAAACACTGTGGAAGTTGACGTAACCTGACAAAGTTGGTAATTCGCCTCCAC
>CAJNDS010000058.1:272500-412500 GCA_905221605.1 Symbiodinium natans
GCCACCTGGGGAGACAAGCGGGAAGTTTTTTACCGCACACTTCGGCAAGAAGGATGGGGGAGTCCCTCTTTCACCTCCAACTCTTACTCGGGCACCATTGCTAGTCTGCAAACGCGCGGCTTCGTCCTGGAGCCCCTGCCCAATGCGGTGTATTGTGTCCCCTTCCAGCCGGTGAGGGAAGGAGATGGGGTCGCCCAGTACCTCACCTGCTTGCTAGGGGACACCAACATTAGGATGCCGCCCAAGCGGGGATCTGCTCAACGCGCTGACCCGGCTTTCGAGCATAAGGCCGGCATAATGCGAGCCCCCCGCGGTCTTCACCTCCTACCTGTTCGCACGAGTAAGGCTGCCTCCGAAACTGCGATTGATGTGGACTCCCCGGGAAACAGCCCTGTGCCCGCGGGTAGTAACAGTCCCGACGTGGTTGCTGCTGCTGCAGTCGAGGTTCCTACGCCGCAGCAGTCGCCAGCCCAAGGCGAGGCTACCACCAACGCGCGCCATGGCGAGCGGTGGGGTGCACCATGGCTCAAGCCTCGGGCCGCGGGGGGCTCCATTGCGGCAGCTGTCAGCCCGCCTCCGCCAGCTAAACGGGACGTTTCCCGAACCCCTTGCGGCACCCCAACGCGCGAGAGAGGACAACTGACAAAGAAGCCTGCAACGAAAGTGCCGGCCGCGAGTCCTACTGCTCTGGATGCCTGTGGGACGACTCCCTCCCTCAAGTGAAGTTGCTCACAGGATCGGAGGGGGTAGCGCCGCCTCATGTCCACCCCGTAGTGGCGGCAACATTAGGAACCCGCCGCCTGGCGTACGACGTCCACCCAGCCCCCGGGACACGGCCCACGCACGCATAATCACTAGGCCTGACGGAACCAAAATCGTATCTCCGCCCGACGCCCAGCCCCGCCAGGCCTGTGCCCGCTGTCCAAGCTCGCAAGGAAAGTCGGCCTCTCGCTTTGGACAAAGACGGCTCTTAGCAGCTGGAACCACCAAAAGCCAAGCCTCGAGGGCCTAGCAAGCCAGCGGCACCCGCGATCCCAGCGCCCCAGCCTGCGCACCCATCATGCAGAGCGGTCTCGGTCTGTGATCTCATGTGGCGCGCACTTGCAGCGGGACATCACTTTGGTAAGAATGTCAAACCTCGGCCCTACATGAACCTGCGTAACTTGCAACACCTTACAACACACTGCCAGCAGCTTCGGGCATATCGGGCCTATGAGGTGTTTTTGAGCGGCATACCGAACCAGCTGCAAAATTCGGACATGCTAATCGGAATCGCTGACACGCTACTGCATCTGCCTGAAACGTTTCCGGCAGCGTACTTGAAGGTTTATCACCCTATTATCACGCAGTGCCTTAGATTGTCGGGGGCATTGCAGCATGTCGACCTTGCTGCGATGTTGGATTGCCCGGTCCCGCAGCTGGACCAGTACATTGCGGACCTTTTCTCTGCGGTGTCGGACTTGCCAGTGTCATCAATGCCAGCTTTCCTGCAATGCTCAGCTACGCTGACCCAGATTATTGGCTGGGTGCACTTCTGCTCGCATTCGAGTTCCACCAAAAAGGTCCCCTGGAGCGTACGGCAGGGCTGCCCATTGTTATTGGTTTTCCTGAATCTGACAATAAAATTACTGACCTGCAGATCAATGTGCCGCCTGCAGCCATGGTGGCCTTCTTGGCTGGCCGAGCTTATCGGTGTCCCAAGTGCCCCACGACCAAATATGTGATGGACGCGCACAGTGGACTGCCACAAGTCACTGGCCAAGCCTCCCAAGAAGCCTTGCAGGCATGGGCCGCAGCTGCTCAGCACACGGACGTGAAACGGCCAGGCTTGTCCAGCCCAGCCTGAACACGTTCCCAGGCATCACGCTGCAGGGCACAGAGACACTTGGGAAAAGGCACTATCAAGAATTTAGGCTGGACCTCCCCCCTGCCCATTTCCTTAACGCCATCAGGCTTGCTCTTGCAGCCTTGGTGGTCGTCAGCATCTCTTCCAAAACTAACAAAGGCTCTCTCTGTCCCGATGGATGACATATCGGACGCGGAGGACGAACCCGAGGCACAGGTGAATGATTGGCGCTTCTCGAAGCTGCGAACCACTGACCTTGCAGCTTTGCGAGAAGTGGCCGCCAGTCATCTTTGATGTGCATTGGAAAGGGATCAGCACTACACCCACCAAGCATGAGCCCCAACGTCCCCAAAATGCGTGGTATGACGCAGCTACTGCTTATTGGGCTGCCATTAAGGGGCTCATGCGAGCCAAACATCCAACCAAGCAGCAACTCAACAGCTTCTGGTTCAAGATGTACTGTCATGGCACCTCCAAGGACCCTGATCCTTCGGCTCTGCGTGCGGCACTCACCTCCTTCCCCTTTCAGTATAAGGACGAAGGTGTTGTGCAGCACAGGCAAATCCAGAAAGCTGTCCGGGTGATGTGGCTTGCGGCCCAAACCTCAATGACAAGATACAGGAGTATCCCCATTCCGGACGGCATCCCTGAGTGGGAGGTTGATGAGCAAGAGCTGCCTCCAATGCAGCAGTACGCGTTCCCATACTACCTCAGATGGCCATCGCTCCCGGCGTCCGGACTGGCTCCTGGCAATAGACAGCAACCTGTCATCTAAGGGCTCCTACTGACGCCATGCGACGCGCATGGCATGCTGCCCAGCGTGATGTGAGCCCTCACATCTCCTCGCCGACATGCCGCAAGACTACCTCGGGATATTCTTGGTTGGCAACCCTCTCGTGGTCTATGCCACGGATTGATCGTGCTTGTCTTTGTGTGCTTACAGCTTGCAGCTGTGAACACCCTTCTGTGTCGGCCCCGCGGTGCCTGTGGGAACGGGGGGCCTTTATTTCGTGGTTGCTCCACTGGCCAGCCACGGTCCTACTTGGCTGTTCCAGCTTTGTCATTGGTAAAACGGCCAATCTTCCTTTTCTCTGCCCCCTCTAGGTGGGCAGGTTGCCCGCTTCTAGTGTGCTACGACCGTGTGTGAACCCCTCGGACTTGAGTGTTGACCATTTCTCGTCTGAACGGTGACACTCCGTGTCGTACAACGGCGTCATGCCAATTGGGAGAGACCAGCTAGGCTCTGCTTGCGTCAAAGCGAATAACGCGCGGTTTTGCTGGTGGCGGCGCTTGCCTGCACAGGTGAGTGGCCGCAGCTCCTGCCTTTGCGAGACGCTTGCCTGCGCAGGTGAGCGTTTGCCGGGGCCTGCACTGGCCTTGCCTTCAACCCTAAACCCCAAACCCTAAACCCTAAACCCCAAACCCTAAACCCAAAACCCTTAACCCAAACCCTAAACCAGCCCAGAGACCCTTAGAAGCCCTTCACTGCCCTTCACTGCCCGCCCAAAGGTCCTTAGAGGCCCTTAGAGGCCCTTAGAGGCCCTTCACTGCCCTTCACTGCCCTCAGCCCAAAGACCCTTAGAGGCCCTTCACTGCCCTTGACTGCCCGCCCTTAGAGCCCTTAGAGGCCGTAGAGGCCCTTAGAGGCCCTTAGAGGCCCTTATAGGCCCTTCACTGCCCTTCACTGCCCTCAGCCCAGAGACCCTTAGAGGCCCTTCACTGCCATTCACTCCCCTCAGCCTACAGACCCTTAAAAGCCCTTAGACGCCCTTCACTGCCCTTCCCTGCCCTTCACTGCCCTCAGCCCAAAGACCCTTAGAGGCCCTTCACTGCCCTTCACTGCCCCCTAGAGACCCTTAAAAGCCCTTAAAGGCCCTTCACTGCCCTTCCCTGCCCTTCACTGCCCTCAGCCCAGAGACCCTTCACTGCCATTCACTCCCCTCAGCCTACAGACCCTTAAAAGCCCTTAGACGCCCTTCACTGCCCTTCCCTGCCCTTCACTGCCCTCAGCCCAGAGACCCTTAGAGGCCCTTCACTGCCCTTCACTGCCCCCTAGAGACCCTTAAAAGCCCTTAAAGGCCCTTCACTGCCCTTCCCTGCCCTTCACTGCCCTCAGCCCAGAGACCCTTCACTGCCCTTCACTGCCCCTCAGCCTACAGACCCTTAAAAGCCCCGAGACGCCCTTCACTGCCCTTCCCTGCCCTTCACTGCCCTCAGCCCAGAGACCCTTAGAGGCCCTTCACTGCCCTTCACTGCCCCCTAGAACCCTTAATAGAGGCCCTTCACTGCCCTTCCCTGCCCTTCACTGCCCTCAGCCCAGAGACCCTTAGAGGCCCTTCACTGCCCTTCACTGCCCCTCACTGCCCTCACCAGAGATCGTTAGAGGCCCTTCACTGCCCTTCACTGACCCCTAAAAGCCCTTAGAGGCCCTTCACTGCCCTTCCCTGCCCTTCACTGCCCTCCGCCCAGAGACCCTTAGAGGCCCTTCACTGCCGTTCACTGCCCTCAGCCTAGAGACCCTTAAAAGCCCTTAAAGGCCCTTCACTCTTCCCTGCCCTCAGCCCAAAGACCCTTAGAGGCCCTTCATAAAGGGTCTCAGAGGCCCTTCCTTCACTGCCCTTCACTGCCCTTCACTGCCTGCCCTCAGAGACCCTTAAAGGCCCTTAGAGGCCCTTCACTGGCAACCCTAAACCAAAACCCTAAACCCTCAACCCGAAGGCTTCAGGCACTCACGTCTTGGCATTCCGCAGCTTTTGCTTGCACCGAAATAAAAACATCTGACTTCTGATTGCATCAAAATAAAGACATCTGACTATCGCAATAACACAGCGTCCCAAATCATCCCGCAGCCGTAAACAAGGGTATCAAATTTCCGCACTTTTTCCTATCCGTCAAAGCACATGTCCAAAAGCCACAAACACAGAAAACAATCGGCTCCTCAAACCATGAACGTGTTGCAGGATCAAGGCGAAGGAGTACGCATTTTTTTGCGAAACTCCTCGGTTCGCCTGTCCCGCCGTGGACGCCTGGCTTTGAGAATCTTGGGGCCCCTTGCAATGGGGTGCAGATTCAAGCTGCCTAACACGGATTTGTAAAAGAAAGCCTGCTCGCTGCAGCTACTGTGCACAAAATGTGGATGTTCATCCACGACACGGCCCGTGCTAAGCACATACATCACAGTGTACTTGTAGAACAATTTTTTATGCATGGAAAAGGACCACTGCCTTGGGTTTCCCAAAGCAGTGCGAAAAGCAGCTTCACCATCTTCATACAAAGAACAAAGTGCCAAGTCCAACCGCTGCACCATGTCCCTTTTCTTGTTCTTGGCATACTCCAATTTGTACTTTGGCATAACGATGACTGAAGTAATGTCCACCGTCCGACAGTCTACCATGATGCGGCCCGCAGTCTCGTACTTGAGAAAGGTGTTTGCGTCACCTTGCGGCATACACTACTGCACTGTTTTAACCAAGCACCAACACTGCTTTTAGGAACACAACACATGCCGCATGCCTTCCTTATCTCGCCACTGCTGCATCAAGTCCAACGTGAGCCGGTGGGATTGGGTTCCTTCATCATCTTGCTCGGACTTTAACCTTTTCGCACTGTACGCAAGTGACTCAGGAGGCTCCTCGATCTGAAAGCATGCTTTGGCATACTGTCCTCCGTGCACCAGAGTCTGCAGGGTCACGGCTGTTTCACGCACCAATTGGCTGACATCCTGGTGTCGGAAGCCTTTCTTGAAAAGACCTTTGATCGAACGCCAAGCCCGCTCTTGGGAATTCGACACATAAGTGCCGTAACCCGGGCACACTTGACCGAGACCACTCTGCCAATCTGCGCTCCACCACAAGCCTTTCTTCTGCAAGACCCACTTCTCCAAGTAATCCGCGAATTTCTCCTCAAACAAACCTACAAGCTCCGCTGCGTTACCCCAAGGCAGCTTTCCCAGCAGCAGCCTTCTGGTCTATCAACCCAGCGCTATCAAGATCGAAAAAAATAGTCTATGAAGCCAGCTCAAGAGATCGAAACCATGTCAAACACACACAGACACACACACACACACAGCGCGCTGTCCTGATTCCAGTCTTCGGGGTCACGCAGCCTTCGCAACGTGTCTTCCCAGATGACATGGAACTGTAATGGATGTGCGATTTTCGCGCTGAACTGGATGATTTCCGTTATCTCCAGTGTCAACTCTGAGTCAACTTTTTTTTTGTCCCTGTGCGCTTGACGTCTTTCTTTATGTGTTCTAAGTCCCGGTGCAAAGTAGCGTCTGGAAAGCATGCACTTGTCGCATTGATGGCACCGCCTGCACCATCCATGACCACATTCGTCACCAGTTTCTTCCAATCCAAACCCGAAGCTTCCAATAGCTTCTGGAAAGATCGACATAAGAGTGCATAACACGGTTCATCTTCCTTGTCACACACAGCACAAACTACCGGCCAGAATCGATTGCGCACCACTCCGCCAACCTGGTGCAAGACGACCAGTCCGAGGCTAGCTAACACAAGATCCTGCACATTGGTCTTGAATGTGGCATCCATGACGAGCACACACCGATCCTGTGTGCCAAGGTAGGCAATCACGGCATCCAAGTTCTCTTGCTCGTAAAACAAGACCCGAACCGTTTCTTCTGAAACCAGAGGTGTCTCTTCCGTGTGAAGCACAGCGACTGGCAAGGGTGGGTGCTGGCAAAAAGCTCGAAATGTGGAAACAAACTTGCCGTCATAGGATTTGGCCTCTTCCAAATGTCGGTGTCTGACACCATCTAAAGCTCGATCACTTGGAATGTGCTCCGCGGGAATTCCCAGCTCTGTCATAGCCTTCTTCGCCTGTTTTGCTGGAAGGTGGCGTCCAAACTGGTGCTTATTCAAATGCTGCTCGACCTCTGCAATGACCTTCCCGTCGTGCTTGCGACCCTCCCGAACGGATCTTTCAACACGCAAGTAAAAGACTTCCTCATCCAAATCAAGCAAGTCTGGTGGAAGCGCGGAACCTTAGCACTCTCCGACATCGCTTCCCAAGAATTTTGAGACCGACTTCCCAAACAACAACAAAGTTTTTTTTGTTGCCAAACTGCCTTCTTCCTTGTTGCTCACCAAGGAAAACCGGAACTTCATGGAGCATGCTTCGTGCCTGTGACAGTAACCAATCTGCGTCGTCTTCTTCTTCAATTGAGAAGATACGAAGCGAAGTTTGGCTTCCTTTTCCTTTTCGCTCCACCTCTTACAGCATTCCAACAATCCTTCGCGTGGGTACTGGCAGCAACGAATCGAAGTACCACACTTGCTCTTGTTTTGGAGGCATGCCGGATTGACTCACTGCTTTCCGTCTATCTCAAGTCCAAGAGCAAGAAAATCCCGCAAACACAAGCCAAATGCAAGCCAAAAAACTCACCAAAAGCCAAACACAAACGCAAATGCAATAGAAGCTCAGTCCCCCCAAAACCCTTCTCTGTGCGAAAATTCTCATAGAAGCACAGTCACCCCAAAACCCCGCCTGCTTCTCTGTGCGAAACTTCTCATGGAAGCACAGTCACCCCAAAATCCCGCTGCATCTCTGTGCGAAAATCTCATAGAAGGACAGTTCCCCCCATAATCCCGCTGGCTTCTCTGTGCGAAAACTTCTCATAGAAGCACGGTCACCCCAAAACCCCGCCTGCTTCTCTGTGCGAAACTTCTCATGGAAGCACAGTCACCCCAAAATCCCGCTGCATCTCTGTGCGAAAATTCTCATAGAAGCACAGTTCCCCCATAATCCCGCTGGCTTCTCTGTGCGAAAACTTCTCATAGAAGCACGGTCACCCCAAAACCCCGCCTGCTTCTCTGTGCGAAACTTCTTATGGAAGCACAGTCACCCCAAAATCCCGCTGCTTCTCTGCGCGAAAAATCTCATAGAAGCACAGTTCCCCCAAAATCCCGCTTGCTTCTCTGTGCGAAAACTCACACACACACACACACGCTCTGCGGAGGGAAAGGTCAGACGAGTCAAGCCTAACAAACAAAAACCCCTCAGAGAACAGCCAGAAGCCGTGATTCGCGCTACAGCGCGGGCTACGGCCCACTGACCTAACAGCTGAACGCTACGCATGGAGAGCCATACAGCGCCAGCACAAGGCACGCCTGCCGCTTCGCAAACGTGACAGTCTATACAAACATTCTGCAATGGTCACTTAGCACTTCCACTGGCATCATCCAGAAACCTTTGAAGCTGGCGTTCGAGATCCCCTGCCGGTGCCACCCCCGGCAACTCCCGCACTCCCTGATCTCGGCGAAGATCTGCTTTGATGATGGCCCACACTTTGTCTGACGGGCTGTTTTCCATCAGATTGATCTCCAACCGCTTGAGCTCTGGTCTGAAGTTTTTTTGGACGCGCGCGTACTTCACTTCGTGGTGGATGGCCTTCCACCCCTGTTCCTGGTACTTGCTGGCATACTCCAACAGGACCGCGAGGGACTCTTGGTGGGAGGGATCTTGCTCTTTCGCACGTTGCTCCAAGTTGCGTGTTGCGACCGCCAACAGAGCGTTCCAGACATGGATGTGAGGAAGGCCGAGGCGCTCCTCTTTGTCCTTTGGACTCATTTCCTTGGCTGCCTCCGCATACTTTTTGGTGGCTTGCATGGCCTCCTGGATGTACGGGTTGGCTGCAGGAACTTGGTGCACTTCCAAGAGGATGCTGCGAAGAGCCCTGATTTGCATTGCGTTTGACAATGACAACTTTGCCAGTGTTGACAGCAGCTTTTTTGTCTCCGCATCCTCCATGCCCTGTCGCGCGACTGCACGAACCTTGGACGGCCGCTCGCCCTGATTTTGCTCTAGGCCGAGGTTCATTGCTAACTTCGATGTGGGGGGGGAAGGTGAGCCCAGAAGTGTCAAGAAGTTCTATGGAATGCTGAAGATCCGGAAAATGACTGCGAACATGCCAATGATAAGCATAATGGTCAGCGAAGGCGGAGTCACATAGGGGGCAAATCACATCATAACACGGTGTGACCTCAACCGGCAAAAAAGCACTATCAGCAATGCAACGGCCATGAAACAGAGCTCTTCTGAAATGATTTTTTGCAGAAGCGATACTGCTGAACGCCGATGAGCAGAAAGGACACTGGTTGGTGACCACAAGGGTAGCTGCATGTACCTCGGTGCCATGTTCTCCATCCTGCGCAAACCTTTGATGCGCAAACAAAGCCTTTTGCGTCTGGAATCTTTGGCCACATATACTGCCGTCCACACGGAGTAATTCACACACATGCCCATCTGCAAACTCGGTACGTGTAGCAGCGGGACTCTGAGTTGTGCCGTCGGTGAAGCCAGGCGGCGGGATTTGAACAGATATGGACTTTGCCCTAAGCTCCGAAACATCTACAGCGCAAAATGCTTCACGAAGCACAGCGTCATGCAGTAGGTGTGCAGGGTTGTCTTTGACACTGTTAGATATCCATGCAGCCTCCTCGATCTGCGAGAGGTCACTGAGATCACTCCGTAGTTGTACAAGCCACGGATGGTCCGAAAGTGTTTTCTCGAAAGGGAACTGACCAAACATCGCAGCAAACATTTGATGATGCTCGCGGGGTTTCGCAAGCATGGTTTGAAGCCATCGAAGCCGTGCGACTACAAGCTCGATGCCAACTGGAGCCACGCGAGCCCGAACGTGAACCTGTTGATTGGTTAGTGAACGGTATCTGGTGTTTCCATCCTCTAGCTGCTGTTTAGAACAAGCTTGTCCTTGGAGAAGTTTGCGAAGCAACCCCACCAGGAAAGAGTCCATCTTGTTGATGAAGTGGTCGTTGACGTACCAAGCCACCAATCCCGATAAGAGAGTTTGAACCACCAAGCATCGGAAAACCAACAATTTGAAACGCATATCAATCCGCTTGAACCAGAACCCACGAAAATCGTACCATGCACGTCTAGCAGCGTCAATGCGTCGTTGGCATTCAGGAGCAAAAGAACAGTCCCAATGCAAATATGGCCCCAGGTAGCGAGCTTCTTTTTTGCAGCCTGGCACCAGTTGACCATAGAGAAAAGCTTCACGAGTAAGCTTGTGAGCTCCTGGGCCTCGAAGGTTAAGCAAGGCTTCAGCTTTGGATATATTCTGAACCATTGAAAGCCGATCTAGCGCACCATCCAAGCGGGCAGCAGAGTCTTCTACTTTTTGGAATAGAGCACTTGGTTTGTTGTCTGCGACCCGAGACGCGAGATCGTCAACGAAAACGGTAGTGGCCACCGAGATCGCCGTCGGGCAATGCTCCATGTTGGTGGTGAGAAGCTCATTGTGCGGCATCAGCTGGTCTTCGAATTGGCGGATTGCGCCCCAGCACACCAAGTTGAAACACTCAGTGGCGATTGTGCTTCCCTGCGGAATGCCAGAACCAGGCTGCAATAAGACTGACCCATCACATGCTTGGAGTTCACACCGGTGGTTGACGATGTGCTGTAAAAGAATTGATACATCCTGAGAGGGAGGCAGTTGTTGGAAAATGCTTCGAATGTTAGAATGCGCAGGTGAGGGGAAAGCATTCTTCACGTCGTAGAGCTTGAGCGCGGATGAAACCCCACTTGTGCGAAGTCGAAACGCCATGATGTTTTGCACTGCAATAGCCTCTTCTCTGCGCTTGCCCACAACACCACCATATGCAAAGGCAGGGGGAGAGGGAAGGTGCGGCACTACTGATCTGCGCCACAGCATTCTGTAGTACTGCTTGGCCAGTGCCCCAAAAGCATGTACAATGCGTACATCACTGCATAGGTTATCTTCCCCTACGTGCGGCTTGCAAGCTTTATGCACACAATGACCAGCACTGAGCTGGAATTGACACGGCGCATGTCCTGCAGAACGTATACTCGCCAGAAGTTGTTTTAGCCAGCGTTGAGCAGTGAAGGGAGTTGGAAAAGACCGCTCGTGACCCACTCCAAATCTCTGCTGATCTCTCACCTCCTGTGGAAACATGACCAGCCGCCAGATTTCCAATGGGATTCACCATCAGGAACACTCTTTCGGAACGCACCAAGTTTGACACAGCGCGAAAGATCTCTGCAGTCACGGACAGCATGTTCGCGAGTGTGTTCGCGTGACCAGGCAGTGTGCCATATCAAACCTTGGCGGAGTAAACGCTGACTGACAGCTGTTGCGCTCCACCCACCCTGACGCGCATCTTGCGCGAGGTGTTTCTGCCATTGTTGGATTGATGGCATAGCAGTGAGAGGCATGCGGCCTCACTTCCTGCGAGACCCCTTGTGGACTTCCGCTATGCGCCTGCACAGCTTCCAGGCCTCCGCCAACCTTCGTTTCCTCCACGCCGTTTGCAACTCAAGCCGAAGATGCTCCCAACGAACCCTCCTGGAAGTTAAGAGTCTACAAAACAGTCATACAGTCTGTTTTACTCTATGCAATGGAACATTGAGGGCTTGACGACACGCCAGCTTTGCCTCCTAAGTGGCTTTGTCAAGGCGAATTTGGGCTTTCCAGGCCGATAAAATCGGACCCATAGCCTTCAGGGCAATTGTAAGTTGCAAGCACTTGCAAGATTACAATGCTTGTATGCCAGAACAGCATCGTGTAGCACACCAGCATAAAAAAAATTGCATGAACCACCACGCACAGTACGTCTTTGAACAAGAGCTGTTCGCCGCAAATCACGACAGCGAGCAACATCAGGATGAACAATCGCAGCCTCTTGAAAAACCTGTAAAGCGGCGCGGTGAAGGGTACTACGAAGAACATCGTAAATATCAGTAGGGTTGTTACGCTGCACAGCCTCTTGCCAACGGTCCCAGTTGCTTGTACACTGTTGTTGTACCGCCTCCACGAAGCTGTCACGAGAATCACCTGCAGTGATACATCTGACAATTGCATCGCGATCCAAATTGACTTGGTCATGCGCTTCACATTGCAGATTTCTAGTGTGCAACCAGATCCCCAGTGGCCGGTGATCAACCCGCTTCACACAGTTGACGAGTTGTAGCCGATCACCTTTGAGAACAAGGACGTGCGGGTTCTGCGCCAACCGTGACCAGCCTTGTGGGACACATATGCAGTCGATGCGAGAAGTTGTGCGAAACGTTGCCAGAATAGAATGTTGGACCAGCACTAACCATTGTATTGCACGCCACAAGGTGGTATTGCTCCAGAAACTGTTGAAAAATTGGCCCATTGTCCCGCTTGCTTCTTTGCGAAACTTCTCATGGAGAGTTCCCCAAAACCTCGCTGCTTCTCTGTGCTAAAATTATCAGAAAAGCACAGTCCCCCAATAGTACCTTCCAGTGTGTCTGTGTGTGTTTTCCTCGTTTTTTCATTGTGAATGGGTGTGATGTGTTGTGGTTTTGGCGTTTTGGCAGAGAGTCGTGTCTTGTTATGTGGGTGCAAAGTGGCTTTGGTGGGTGGTGTGCGTTTGCGTGTATGTCGGCTGGGTTCTGCTGGTGGTTCAAGTGTGGAAGTGTGTGGGTGGTGAAAGATGTGTGGAGTTGGAGACACAAAAAGAGGGCAGAAATCAACGAGAAGCCGAAGTGATCTCCACAGTGTGAGAAAGATCGCATGCGAACAATGCAAGACTGCTTTGTCTTGAATGCCGCTAAAGACAAGTTTAGCAAGCCAAGACGGCGTTTTTTGTTTTCTTGAGTGTTGTTGAAACAGTATCGAATAGAAAAAAGTCTTGTTTGTCTGTGAGTTGATTTCAATTATTATTGACCCTAAATGGATTCCAAAAGCAGCTCAATTCTGGACACCGAAAACGGGCCCTAGATTTTGGATTTCCGGTGTGAACATACAAGGCCACCCAGGTTGGAGCCTCAAATTGGAACCCAAGTTTTAGGAGCAGCTCCTCGTTGCGAGTAAAACAAATAAGCCTCTCAGTCGGTTCCAGTCTAAGTCTTGTGTCAGTCTTCCCCAAAAATTAGAACAGCAGGCAGCAAGGCGGCAAAGTGTAAACTTGTTTGGAACCGTGAGCGTGCTGTTGCGCGGACAGGCAAGCCCGTTGCAGGTGCACGAAGGCCATGCGTGCAACGCTAAGATACCTAAAGACCGTCGCCGGGTACTACGTTGTTTCCCCGACAGTCGAAGGACGAGCTGCGACTTTGCGCGTTTGTTGATGCGTCTTGGGGATCGGAGCGGTCCGTTTCCCGCCGATCGATATCCGGCGGATGCATCATGTTGGGCAGGGCGTGCATAAAGAGCTGGAGCAGGCTCCAACAAGCTGTGGCTTTATCTTCCGCCGAGAGTGAATGATATGCTTTGGTAAGGAAGCGTTGGGCGTGAGATGCGCTATAGGACATATCTTCGACAACCTTGTAAGCTTGAAACCCCAGATCTTTTGTGATTCCGAGGCTGCGGTAAACATAAGCAAGATGGAGGGGCTCAGGAAGCTTAGGCACATAGAGCTCCGTTCATGCTTTGTGCAGTCTGAAGTGCAGATGGGAAATATCTTGGTGGTTTCGATCAAGGGTGAGCACAATCCTGCGGATCTATCCATACGACCATGAAGCACATGAAGTCCATTGGTTTGGTCGAGTTCACCCTTCCCAAGTTCGAGAAAGGAGCAACTGCTTTTGCCTCGGCCTTGCAAGCTTGTGTTGCGCGTGGTGAAGTTACGTCTTTGCTTGAGCGTGGAAAGTGGAAGAAAGGTAGCTGTAGGTGGTTGATGATCGAGTTCTGTGCACCTCTTCTGTCCACGTTTTCGCGAGTTGCTGTCGACGAGTCCCCTTCTGTGCACGTGGTGACGGTGACGGAGTCGGACGACGCCAGGAGAGCAGACACGGTTGCAGCCTTGAAAAGCTTGTGCGTGGAAGCGATTCGGCAGAACATGCGCGTGTACCTGTGGAGCAGCGCGCCCTGCGCCGGTGGTTGCCCATATCAGCGAATGTGGTTGCAGAATGGCGGAGAAGCACACCGTGCGCGCATAAGCAGTCTGCTTGACACACATAGGAAATTGTGGAAATCGCTACTGAGCTTGGTGCCGTTTGTGCATGCTTGGAGCATAGAATGGCCCTGGAGGTGTCAGTACTGGACATGGAACCAAACTCGAAGCTGTCGAAGCTTTCTGGAAGGTCAGAAGTACCTTATCTATGAGTGTATGGTTGAAGCTTGTGCACTTAACATGCGAGGGAGAGACGAGCTGTTGATCCGAAAGCAGTGGAAAGTAGTCTGTACTCTTCCCCAGCTTGCTAAGGTCCTCGACGTCATTAGGTGCACCAAGGACCACCGCCACTCTGAAAGGTTTGACCTGAGAGCTACCCAGCACTACCCCGAGTCTTTGTGCAAGATCGTTCTTCGCATTATTTCCGGTTTGTAAAGCCGTTTTACCTCAAGCAAACCCCCCATGTGCAAACACGATGCTCGCATTAGGCTTCTTAAACTGCTGCCTAAATCCTCCACCGAAGGCCCAGCAGGTATTAAGCCTCTTAGACGTCTTAAACTGCTGCCCGAACCCTCCACAAAAGGCCCAGCGAGTATTCGGCCTCTTAAACTGCTGCCTAAAATCCTCCACAGAAGGCCCAGCAAGTATTACGCGTTTTAAACAGCTGCCCAAACCCTCCACAAAAGGCCCAGCAAGTCTCAGGCCTTTTAAACTGCTGCCTAAACCCTCTGCAGAAGGCCCAGCAAGTATTACGCTTTTTAAACTGCTGCCCAAACCCTCCAAAAAAGGCCCAGCAAGTATTAGGCCTCTTAAACTGCTGCCTAAACCCTCCGCAGAAGCCCAGCAAGTATAACGCCTCTTAAATTGCTGCCCAGAGGCCCAGCAAGTATTAGGCCTTTTAAACTGCTGCCTAAACCCCCCACAGAGGGGGGGGCTTGGTTGCGGCTTCAGGGGGGAGCTTTAGGGGGGAGCTTTAGGGGGGGCTTTAAGGGGGCTTAAAAAGAGGGGCTTAAAGGGGGCTTTAAGCCCCTTAAAACGGGGGGGCCTTAAAGGGGGGCTTAAAGGGGGTTTTAAAGGGGGGCTTAAAGGGGGGCTTCAAGGGGGCTTAAAGGGGGGCTTCAAGGGGGCTTAAAGGGGGGCTTCAAGGGGGCTTAAAGGGGGCTTTAAGGGGGGGCTTAAGGGGGGGCCTTAAGGGGGGCTTAAAGGGGGGGCATTAAGGGGGGGCTTAAGGGGGGGCTTAAGGGGGGGCTTAAGGGGGGGCTTAAGGGGGGCTTAAGGGGGGGCCGGGCTTTGACCCTTTGCCCGCCCCCCCCCCCGAAGGGATCCCCTTTGCAGGGACCCCTTTGAAGGGGGCTTAAGCAGGGCTTAAAGGGGGGCTTACAGGGGGGCTTAAGCCCCCCTTTGCCCAAAGGGGGGGGGCCCATTTTCCCACTTTTTGCCAAGTTTGAGCTGCTGTGTGTACAAACGTATGTTATGCCACGCAGCGGCCAAATCCACACAGACGCTGCAGTCTAAGCGTGGCATTTGGATTCCAAAAGCCAGAGGTGCCCTGGCAGCTGTTGCGGCCAAATGTCGCTCTGTCTCACGAGGGTCCTGTGAGTCCACTCGTTTTAGCTGGTCAAGTGCCCGTTGTGACTGTCTGTCGGCGTTTGCTGAACCTGGGACGCCTGGCACAACACCCACGGCCGTCTGTGCTGCAACGGGGACCTGAGACCTGGCATCTGCTGAAACTGGGACGCCCGGCCAAAGAGCTTCGGTGGTCCATGCTGCACAGCGCGAAAGGGCCCGTGCACCTTGAGCCTGGCTAGGGGGCGCGGCAATTTAGGCTCCATTGTTGCAAAGGGATACCTACACGGGTGGGAGAAGCAGGCTTGCTGCTGGGTGTAGGGCAGTTATTCGAAAGCCTAACCTTTGCTGCGTTCTCGCTCTTAGTAGCAGACAAAGGTCAACGCAATGCGCAAAGCACTTCCTTGGCGCGTTCTCACTCTTACTGACCAGGGAAACACCTCCTTTGCGTTCTCGCTCGAGTGACGTTGCCCTGGCTTACTCCACTGGCGGGCCAGCATGGAGCGCCCAGGGCCCTTGGTGTTGCTCAAGTGCGCCATTGGCTGACTGTCCAGTCTGCTGATGAGTTGGAGTGATGCGCAATGCTCCTCATTTCTCTTAGCTAGCGGCGCCCGCGTTTATGCAAGTGCCAGGTGTAGACCCGCACCGAGCAAACGACCTCGTAACAGCACTCTGACATTCTGACACGCAACGGCTTTTACGATCTCACTGCACTACCTGGCGGTGCTCTCGAGTATTTCATGGGTGAAACTATGCGGAATCGGTAGCCGCTGGCTGCTCATGGACTGTCCCAGTCGCCAACCACCATGGGAAGCGATTGCGCGTGAATGCCAAGTCTGGCGTCTGCTGGATCGCTTTGGTGATTCCTGATATAATGTGGTTTGCTTGCTGAGTCCTTGGTGGGTGAGCGCTTTCAATACGTGGCTTCTACATGCTGGCACTGTCAGTTGCAGGCTTCTTACAGTGTGGCTTTGCGATTCCTACAGTGTGGCTTAGTGAAGGAACTGGGCACGGTGTGAGCGCTCTCAATACGTGGCATCGACATGTTGGCACTGCTAGCTGCAGGATTCTTACAGTGTGGCCTTGCGACGGAGCCCAACGCTAACTCAGCTTGGGCACCGCTTGGCGCTACTCAAGTGCGCCGCAGGCTATCGTTGTAACTGCGGCAATTCGGCCTATTGCTTGTTTGCTCTGAGGTCGCTCTTGGCATGTCCTAGATGTTGATCAAGAAGTCCCCACTGGCTAACCACCATGGGGCATCGCGGGTGCACCCTTCCGTCCGGAAGGGTGTGCCCCCGGCCAAATTGTCTTCTCTTGTGACCATTTGATGATTGATGGACACTGAAATTTGCTGAGCCAGCACTTTCGCTCTTGCTAGGCTGACATATACGACTGCAGCTCGCCAAGAGCATTACCGACCGGCTCTGCGCAAACAACTTTGAGATGGTGATTTTGACTTCCTGGCATACTTCGCATTTTGCGACCTCTCTACGAGCTTGGTGCTACAAGGATCCGCCCTTGAACTACAACGACGAGTTTGAGTTCTGAGCGCGTGGGGAGTTTCTTAGCTTTTTCGCCTTTTCTTCTTGGTTTCCTTGTCTGCTTTGCTTGGTTGCTGGGTGGTGTGTTGTTGTTGTTGTTGTTGTTGTTGTTGTTGTTGTTGTTGTTGTTGTTGTTGTTGTTGTTGTTGTTGTTGTTGTTGTTGTTGTTGTTGTTGTTGTTGTTGTTGTTGTTGTTGTTGTTGTTGTTGTTGTTGTTGTTGTTGTGTTGTTGTTGTTTTGTTGTTGTTGTTTTGTTGTTGTTGTTTTGTTGTTGTTGTTTTGTTGTTGTTGTTTTGTTGTTGTTGTTTTGTTGTTGTTGTTTTGTTGTTGTTGTTTTGTTGTTGTTTTTGTTGTTGTTTTTGTTGTTGTTGTTGTTGTTGTTGTTGTTGTTGTTGTTGTTGTTGTTGTTGTTGTTGTTGTTGTTGTTGTTGTTGTTGTTGTTGTTGTTGTTGTTGCTTCGGTTGGTGGTGTTGTTCGTCTTTCTTGTTCTTCTTGCTTCTCACGGCGATCTGTTTCACACCTAGTTGCGAGATCCACAAGAACGGCCTACTGTGCTACTGATGTAGTAAAGAGGCGTCACTGAGGCGTCCGCACTTTTAAAAAAATACCGCCGCGGTTGTTGGGATCCCTGCTCGGAGTTGGCTCGTTAGAACTTTGTGGCGAAAAACTCCGAGCAGTGGCCTAGCAAAATGTCTTCGACACGCCCGTAGCAACATTCTCGATGGTGCAGTTCATAAATGGTTCGAGGTCACGGCACTGGCTGAGCTGGCACTTGCCAAGAGCCGTCGGCAGGCACGCTGCGATCAGCAAAGATGCGAACGGGAAAAACGAAGCCATTGCGGGAAGGGACAACTCAGACCCTAGCTTTAAGAATGCTTGCAAAAGAAAGTCAAAGATTCTGAATTGCAGGGCCTTTTGTAGGACAACACATGTCTACGTTTGCCTTGAGCTCGACCAGAGGGAGCAGCATCTCACCCGTCGGTGCCGTCACCGCGGCAGCTGGCTGACGTTCGCAAAGATCCGAGCCGCGGCAAATCAGCGCTGCCACTGCAACGCGTGCTGAGTCGACGAAAAAGAATTCTTGTGTTTCCGCCCAACTCCCCAGCGCAGCAGTGACAAAGCTCTTGTGGCTTCGCGCTCGCTGGCAACAGCCCCGCTTGAAAAAAGCTGTCAACCTTGTCACCCCTCTGCGGTGCTTGCGCGCGGTCTCTGCACGCGAGGAAATGGGTGACCTGAGTGTTTCTCCAAACTGGCTCCGAGCTCCCAGGTGCCACTGGCAACACCTGTACATTTAAATGTTGTCAACCTTGTCACCCCTTCTGTGGGCCGTGCATGGGGCCTGACCGCAAGGAAACAGGCGACCTGAGTAGGGTTGACAGTCTCTCTCAATGGGAAAAACGCGGCTCCTGGCAACACCCAAGCTTCCAAAACTTGTCAACCTCGTCACCCCCTTTGCGGGCCTACTGGCAAGGAGACGGATGTGACAAGACAAAGAGAGACGGGGGGTTGACGGGTTGCCGGGGCTTGCCAAGAGTCTTGAGGGGGAGGGGTGATAGGGTTGGAGGTTTCTGGGAATTGCTCCCCCAGCTTTGAAGGGGGAAGAGGGGTGACGGGGTTGACGGGTTTTCGGGAATAGTTCCCTCAGCTTGCGATGAATATTTCCCCGAGCTTGCTGCAGTCGGGGAGGAGGGTGACAGAGGTTTCCGAGAATAGTTCCCCCAGCTTGCCAGCAGTCCTGAGAAGGAGGAGGGGTGACAGGGTTGACGAGTTTCCGGGAATAGTTCCCCAGCGTGCGCAGTCTTGAGGGGTGAGAGGGTTGACGGGTTTCCAGGAATAGCCTCCCAGTTGCCAGCAGTCGTGAGAGGAGGAGGGTGACTGGGTTGATGGGTTCTGGGAATAGCCTTCCCAACTTGCCGCAGTCCTGAGGGGGGGAGGGTGACTGGGGTTTGAGCTTGCCGCAGTTCTGAGACGGGAGGAGGGGGTTGACGGGTTTCTGGGATCGCTAGCCGCTAGCTCCCCCAGCTTGCCGCAGTCCTGAGGGGCGAGGAGGGGTGACAGGGTTGATGGGTTTCGGGAAGAGTTCCCCAGCTTAGCTCGCCGCAGTTCTGACAAGGGAGGAGGGGGTGACAGGGGCAGGGTTGACAGGTTTGGAATAGTCCCCCCAGCTTGCCAGGGGTGACAGGGTTGACGGGTTTCCCGGAGTTGCTTCCCCAGCTTCCCGGCGGGTTCCTGGTTTTACTCTTTGTTGGGTTCTCGTTTGTCCCGCCACTGCACAACACTGCTGCTGCGCACTCCTACTCCGAATTACCACGCAGCACTTCTACTCCTACCGCGCTCCTACGACAATCATACAGCACAAAGCTCTTACCACAGGAAGCCCTGCAAACCGTCAGGAGCAACTGCACTTGCGCTGCACTGAGGGGCCCCCGCGCGCCACGAAGAGGGCCGAGATGAGCACCTGGGCAAGGAGAACAGGCGCTACCGCAACACTCCTTACGACAGTTCTACGAAGTTGCTTACCACACAACAGTCCTACTCCTAGCGCACAGCACTCTACCACGCACCACGCTTCTACGCTGACTGCACAGCACTCCTACCACACAGCACTCCCGACCACAGTCCCTACCACAGTCCCTACCACAGACCCTACCACAGTCTCACAACACTCCAACCGCGCAAACACTCCACCAAAGAAAGCCCTCAAACGTCCCGCGCAGAAGATGTCCACGGAGAGCGGCCTGGGCAGAGAGCTCAGCCGAAAACCCTTTTGGACTTCAGACCGCATCAAATTCACAGCAACGCTGGCGCAATCAGCCCGTGAAAGCTCCAAAACTCTGAGACCACTGCCACCGGCCCGCCATGATCAGAATGAAGAGAGGAAACCGTGTGACCAATTATGATAATGTAGTTCGCAACGTTGCACCGTGCTGGTCTTCTGCCTTATCGACACTGCCTGGTGAACTGTGTTGGAATGTCGCCTTGCAAATAACTCTTAAAGAAGCTATCTTGGCGCTTTTTGGCTGCGCGCATCATTGGCCGATCACTATCGTTTAGTTCTGTGGCTAATTACGAAAGACCCCACTGGCTGATCACCATGGGGCACTTTTGGCCTGCCCTCCGTGGAGGCAGGCCCGATGGTGCATTACATCACTTCGGTTGCAACAGTCGAACTTCAGCGTTTGCGAAGGCTGCATTTTACGGCTCCCACACGACTTGGGTGTGTTGACAAGATGGGATGCCACTTCTCGGCGAAAGTGTCCCTGCTCCTGCTCAATGACGCACTATCCGTGATTCGGAGCAGAACGGTGGCCTTCAAGCTGCGGCATGAGGCACGCCAGTAATTGACTGCGGCGCAGACCGGCGGGCACAAGGGTCACTGAGAGCTGATCTGAAAAGAGGCAACCAGCGTCTAGGCGAGATCCGGTTGCCGTTCAGCATCACTGGTTGCCAAGTAGCCTGCTTTGGATGTTTCGCCCGGGGTCCACTGGATCTTCTTCCACGACTACTACTACCACTACTTCCACTACTTCCACTACTACCACTACTACCACTACTACTACTACTACCCCAACTACCGCTAGTACCACTTCTACCATTACTACCACTACTACCACTACTACCACTACTACCGCAACTACCAGAACTACCACTACTACCACTACTACCACTACTACCACTACTACCACTACTACCACTACTACCGCTACTACCACTACTACCACTTCTACCACTTCTACCACTTCTACCACTTCTACCACTTCCACTACTACCACTTTTACAGAACCACTATTACCACTACTACCACTATTACCACTACTACCACTACCACCACTACCACTGCTACCACTACTTCCATTACTACCACTATTACCATTACTCCCACGACTACCACCTACCACTACTACCGCTACGACCACTACCACCACTACCACTGCTACCACTACTACCACTACTACCACTATTACCATTACTACCGCTACTACCACTATTACCACTACTGCCACTACTACCGCTAATTGCTGCCACTACTACCACTACTGCCAACTACTACCACTACGACCACTACGACCACCACGACCACTACTACCGCGACTACTGCGACTACCACGACTACCACTACAATCGTTGCCACCATCACGACCACTACCACTACCACTACCACTGCCACTGCCACTGCCACTCCCCCTGCCCCTGCCACTACCACTACCACTACCACTACCGCTACTACCATTGCCGCTGCCACTGCCCCCTCCGCTGCCATTGCCACTGCTATTACCACTAACCTTGATTACTTGGGACCCGGCAACACGAAATGTGTGGTTTGGGTTTTGGCTGGGGTTTCAGCATCCAGGTTCAGGGCCAGAAACTCATTTTTTGTGACTCATGGCTTTCGCCGAACAATCCCCTGAGCCAAACAACTGGCGCACACTTTTTTGTCCTTATGTTTCGTTCGTGACCAGACACAGCCTTTAGGGGATTGAAACCCCCAAATTTCTCGGAGAAAGCGTCCCCTAAACCCTCAATCCTGAACCACCGAACGCTAAACCCTAAACATGAACCGCTCAACCCTGAACCCAGTCTTGAACGGAAGGGATCTGGCTTCGACGCATTCATCACTTCGGGGTTAAGGGGTTGAGGGTTGACGGCTTAAAGCTTAGGGTGTAGGTGTGAGATTGAGATCCCCGGATTTTCCGGAACAAATCCGGAGATTTGCGGATTTGAAGGTTGAAGGTTCCCTGAAAAGTTCTCCTTGAAAAGTTGTCCCTGGCATCTCCACTTTTCAATCCTCAATCCGAAATTTTGCGAAAACTTTGTGGACATTTTTTTCAGGGCTGTTGACGTAAGGACGCGGTACCATGAAACCCGTTAGCGCGATCGGCGGAGTTGCGTCGGGTGTTCGCGACACTTTAGCTCAATTGTGACGGCATGAGGGCGCTTGTCGAGACAGGGTTCAGCATTGCACGTGATGTTTCAGAGTACATTGTTTGTTGCTTGCACAGTTCGAAGATGGCCAGCAAGTACGGTGATGAGTACAAGCGTTTTCTTGCCACGGTTTACCGAACGAGGTTGGTCCCTTTGATGCCTGTCATGTGCATACTTGAAGAGTCGACGCATGCCGTGGGTGGTGAGTGGAAAATCATGGTTCAGTTACCAGAAAGTTTACTTGCACCGAACGCACGCTTTCTCAGAGTGCACATTTCGCGCCGCAGTTTTTTGAGCCGTAGCTGTTCAATGTGTGGTCACAAGCACCAGTGCATCAATGTGTTTGTTACGTTCTTCGATGTGGGCCTTCCATGTATTTCTCCTTGGTCTTCCACTAGCAGCCTCGAGGGCCGAAAGGTGTGTTGCAGGCAGCGAGCTGCACTTCAGTCGAGCGCAAGTCACTCAGTAAGTGTGCAGGTGCAGCACCAACAAATAGGTCGAGTTGCGTGTGTTTTCATCCATTCTGCCAACATATACCAATCATGGGAGCATGTGTATCCAAGGCATTGACCATGTCGCTGGCTCGGAAGAAGCTGCCCTGATACAAAGTCACCGAGTGGGCAAGCAGCATGGCGCAAAGAGCAAGAAGGTGCCAAAGAATTCTGCTTTGCTGGTAATAGACATGCAGAATGATTTCATAAGTGGGACGTTGCCCGTGGCTGGTGCAGAGTCCATTATCCCGACCATCAACAACCTCACTGCGTTAGATTCGTGGGAGGTTGTTGCTTTCACTACCGATTATCACCCTGCCAACCACCTCTCATTTGCTTCCAACAGTCCTTTCAACAAGCAGCCGTTCATGTCCGTCAACGTTTCTTACACCGACTATCAGAAGGTTTGCGGGGAAGCGTACAAGCCAATTTACAAAGAATCTGCAGCTGGAAACTGTACGGCCAACGATGTGGAGGTCCAGTTTTCGCAGGAACTTTGGCCGGACCATTGCATTCAGGGCACCTGGGGGCAACAGATCCATGACGATGTCCTAGTACCCAGCAGCGCTTTCATCATTCGGAAAGGGATTACGACCGTCGTCGACAGCTATGGGGCCTTCACGAACAATTATGGCATGTATGTGACCGACAAAAACCCTGAGATCATCAAACGGATCGAAGAGAACTCTTTAGCAACCTCGCTCAAAAGGCGTGCCATTCAGCATGTTTACGTGGCTGGTCTGGCCCTGGATTATTGTGTTAAATACACCACGCTGCAGGCCTTAAGTCGAGACTACAAGACCTACGTCGTCATTGATGCAACAAAACCTGTGGCTCAGAGTACAGGTACGGAAGCCGTGCACACTGTCACAGCTGCAGGCGCAACACTCGTCGAATCCTGTACAGTTTTTGGCACCTGTTGAAGGTGCTTCTTCTCACACTTCGGCAAGCTGACAAGCTGTCGGTGGTTTTGCGATTTGCTCGGCCAAGTTGCCAAACATGTGCGATGCCATTTGTGGTAGCCTTGGCCAAGGCAGAGGTTCGATTCATAGGCTGAATCGAATCGAGATCTCGAAATGTGGCTCCATTAGAAAGTTGGAGTCTTAGTTGCAAAAGCGGAAAGCCAGAAGCGCTAAAAAGAAGCATCGGTTCTTTGTGTGAAGGCCTGTGGGTCAGATCTCGTCAAGTAAGAGTTTGGGAATGCTAGAGGGGTGTGTTTAGTGTTGAAAGTTGTTGCACAGTGGGAGCCGGCGAAAGCTCTAGGTTGCTTCTGTCTGCTTGAGACTTTAGGCCGGCAACGCCGAGCTTGAGCTTGACTCTCAATTGTCCGACGAATTTGGCTCCGTAGTTGGGGGGACGGCGTCATGTGCGCTGATCCACGTCCCTCCCTTGCGAAAGTCCTTACCTAGGCGATGACCTCGGAAGACTTTGGCACAATATACTGATTGTGTCACCTTAAGTTTCCTGTCCTGTTTGGGCTCTCCACCTGCAGGTTACCACACCGGTCATTTGCTTGATAGCTATCCGCGTGCTGGCAACCTTTTTATCCACGTTTCGCGTGGCTATAATGCGCCCCCTGTCATGTTACTTGGAAGTGCCGTGCACGACCGTGCTCGACGGAATTCGTTGCCAGGAAGCTTGCGGTCTCCTTTGTTCTCTTCCTGGCGCCAGCGCTGGCGTTCAAAGGTCTTGGCCTGATGTCTTTTTCGGCTTGGGGTTTCGAGTTTTGTTGTGAGCTGGTACGTTGCATGGTGCTGCATTGGGACTTGTGCCTCGGAACGTGCCACAGAGCGAGTTCAACATGTGCACGTGTACTTGCCCGTAGTCTTTACAGACCTGGCGTGATTTGCTTCTCCATATTTGCACCCCGCGCACGTTGGAGAAATTCTTGCACCAGGCAGTCGGCGCCATGCAGGAGAAGCTTCGATGGTCAGCGCCTCGGAGCGTGTCGAAGTCAGCTCTGCAGGTACAGTTCTCAAGGCTGTCTCGAAAGGAAGCTTACTGAATCTTTGGCTCAGGAGCTCCCAATTTCCAGAAGTTCTGACACTTTTTTGCAACTAGCGCCGGCACCTCAGAACTTTTCAGAACCTTTCAAAGCCTTCACTTGCAGCGGCTTGCCTGAAACGGGGGTCGGCTTCGGACCGGTGCTGTTGAAGGTCAGACCGGCTCACCCTCAGTAGTGATGGCGCAAGCGGGCGCCACAAGGACCCACTGCTTCTTTTGCCTTCCTTTCGTGTGGTGACGTGGCAATGTTTGACGACGTGAGCCCGTGCAGATCGGCGGCCAATTCCACGAAGACCGGATGAAGGAGCTGCAGAAAGTCAAGCATGTCCAGAGCTCAATTTTTTCCATCCTGTCTGTGTTGGCATACTGGAGAGCTACCGCCCGATGCCAAGGCTCTTATAGAAATGGCTCGCCAAGAGGGCACTGACAGAGCTGTCCCAGCGGGAAAGAGTATGGACTTCTACATGTCTACGGCCCCTCGAGTCATAGTGGGATGGGCCGAATGAGTAGGGCGAGTAGGGTTGTGGCAAGAGAATTCTTAGGACAGCAGCTTCTTTGCTCGACCCTCCAGGTTGTTGAGATGATTAATACTACCATGCGATCGTCACTCGGTGAGCAGCATGAAGCTGACAAGGCCATTGACAAGCTCCCAGCTCCCCCCGCTGTGCAGGATTTTTGTTGCTCTGTTGTCGTTGCTAGGCCGTCATGGCACTCGGCATTAAACAGTTCGACACCTGCCTCTCGACACTGTCGTCAGGCACCATCTTGATTCCGAGGACTGTGTCGCTGTGTGTACTTTCACTGCTTGGGGTGCTTGCAGGCCTTTCCTGGCCTAACGCAGTTTGGTTCTCAGGGCTGGTGTTCCCATGTTGCAGCATTGTCACCATGCCATTGTCACCATGCCCTTCCTGTCACCACATGCGAACATATCTGCTTGCTTCTGCTGCCTTGCTTCTGCTGCTACCTAGATTCTCGTTGGTGGCAGCTTTGCTGGAGAAGCCTACAGTGACCTCGCTGCAGCTTTGATGCTGAACTTGGATGAATTCTCTGTTCCAGTTCTGCGCCTGCTGGGCTAGGTGGTCTTGACATTGACAAGAAGGCTCACAATGACTGCCGCCAGACGCAGGCATCATGAAACATGCCCGTGTTGCTTCGAGCAGTGCTTGCGTGCTTTGTTTTGCTGGATTGCTACATGCACGCTGAGCAAACGTAGCACCTTACATTGGACGGCGGGGGGGCGGGGCGGCTCTTCTTGTCGCGCCCACGCAGCAGGTGGAAGAAGCAAAGGGCATTTTCCTCACGGAACACAAGCTCAAACCAGGGTTGACAGTCGCGGTTTCACAGAGAGCCACTTCGGGAGGATGCACAAAAGGCAGAAAGTGATGCCAGGACCAGCACCAGAATGCATTTAGATTGTCAAGACACAGGTGGCTGTGGAGGTTTGGGTTAAGGGTCTGCAGTTTTGCAGTCTTATTCGTGTGATTCCGCGGCGCGAATGGGGGGGAAGGAAGTCCCCAAAAACACTGTCGCCCTGGCATCTTCAGCTAGAACACTGAGTGAAGAAGGCTAGGCCGGAGGCACAACAAAAAGAGTGCGCAGCGCACGCCCAAAACAGTCGCAGCAGCTAGCCGCAGCTTGCATCGAGCGTGCTTTGCCTCGCCTAAGCACACTTTCCCGACCTCGAACTTGAGCAGCAGCCCCTGTGTCATCGTTCGTGACGTCGCAGAACGACAAGAAGCTGCTGTACGACACGTGCGTCGACGACGAGAGGATGAGGTGCCAGCCCTGCTGCGGAGGTTTTCAATCAGGAGCTGCAACTTCCGCAGTTTTTTCTCTGACTTCGTGCAGCTGGGAGCGGGGCGTTTGTTTGTGCTTACTGTGCTCTTGAGGTGGGAGGCTGTCAAGGCTGCCTGCGACGACAACTTCACAAAGTTCTACAGCTCCGTGTCGGCAGCCAAGCCGATCAGACCTTCGCTTTGCACTGCCTCGAGCTCTGCCTCGAGCTCTGCCTCGAGCTCTGCTTTGGGCTCTGAGCTGAGGTCTTCCAAGTCGACAGGTGCATGGCTCGGGGCTCAGTCGGGCAGAGACCGGCGTGTAGCACGGGCGTGTAGCACGGGCGTGTAGCACGGGCGTGTAGCACGTCTGCTCTCGTGCTCAAGGCAGAAGCAGTGTGACAGTCAGCTCGAGATTTTCGCCAATACAGCCGACACCTCAGCAAGGGAGGTTTCACCTTTACGCCAACTTTGCTTAAAATTTCGCAACCCCATCCCTGGCACCGAGGCTCCGGACGCCGATCCGTCTGGTTTGGTGGACCTCGGAGACCAGGAGCCCAAGAACATCCAAGATCCCCAAGCGGAGCTTCTGCTGTGACTGTCTGTGTATCGGATTCTTGTAGACTTTCAAGGACACGGAGGGCTACCTCCTTGCCTTGGGCTTTGGAAAGACTAGACATGGCAAGTCCAAAACGACATGAAAGAACAGGGAGGCATCATGAGACACACCGAGGCCCAATTCAATTTCTGGGACAAGAAGCTTGAGGCCTACTTGACTGCGGAGGCCGGTGCCCTCGACTGTTGTACTTCGTGCACCTCTTGTACCTCTTGCCATTACATTCTTTAGAGAAAGAACCAGAGGCCCTTTGCAAGAAGGCCACGGCAAAGGCCGAGGCCACCCCGAGCGAGCAATTGGGGGAGCTGTCTCAGGATTGAGTTGTCGGGTCCGGGCTTTGTGGAGAGGCCGAGAAAGCCGATTGCAGCTCGAAGCTCGAGGCAGCATTCGTTTGGATTCATGTGTTTGAGGATTTTGCGATGATTGTTGAACCTCGTCGCGAGGATTTCTTCAACATCTCCAAGCAGTGCGATGCTCTGCAGGACCTTCGACCGCCCAAAAAACCCCAGCTCAGCTTCTGGAGTTCCAGCGCCTGCAAGCATTCTCCCTGTAGCTAAACCCTGTTTTTTGTCCCAGGAACCTTTCGTGCCATGTTAGTTTCGTGTTGCGAGCGCTTGCAAGGACAGCCTGGATGGTTTGGCATGTCTGAGTCCTATGGTCCTACAATGTCTTGCATAGCTGACAAGAGAGGTGTGAGGCTGAAATGTTCAAGGTCAGCAGGCCTTGGCCAGACATACCAAGTGCTCTGACTACGACACGTGCCTCCGGCACTGGTTATGTCCTAGGACTCTAGACGCTTTGAGACGGACTCTCGGCCAAACCGCTTGATGGGCCTTGTATATGTCTCGCAGGTGCTTCGCAGCCGCAGAATCGTCCTGGACAGCTTTCCTCCTTGATAACATCTGCAAACACACGTTCCTCACACCATCTTCACACGTGCTTCACAGATGCAAACTCAGGGCTGCTTTCAGTGTCGTGCTGTCCAGGAAAACGATGAAGCAGAGTATGTGCGGCAGCTCTGGGAAGGAAGGGGCCATGCCCTCAGTATTGCCATTCGGAACTTTGGAGGTCCCGTGTTCGAGTCATTTCAATACTATCATACAGTTGGAAGCTTCGCAGGTCCTGCAAGAGGAGCAGATCATGATCGAGCAGTCCCGGACTTGCTTGAAGTTGGCAAGTAAGTCAAGTGCTGTGTACTGCTGTTCCTTTATCCTGGCATGCAGCGCCGGCTTTCTCTCGGGCATGGCATGTCAGCCCAGGATTGAATGCATCCTGTCCTCCGTTACAAAGCCGGATAGCACTACAGAAGTCGCAAAGCAGCGGGCCCAGCATTCAACACAGTAACGCAACACAGGCTGCAGGTATCATTCCTTGGCTGCTGCCTTCTCCAGGTGTCTCAACAATCCTCCAAAGCGTCCGCTGCCTGAAACACGAGACATGCTGGTGTGAATATGTCTCATTGGTGTCAGAGACGCAGGCAGCCACACGCTACTCTTTCCACAGTGTTCTGAGGAGGGGCCTGTGCATGCGGTGCACTGTCTGTTTCGATCACTTTGAAAACCCGACTGCTTGGGCTTGTCTAGGCCGTGCCGGCCAAGAACGACATCCAAAACTGTGGCAACCACTTGAAGCCTGCCGACGATGCGGACATGCCTGGTACCAAGCCTTATGCGCGGATCTTAGAATGCTTTTGCGACCTATCTCAAGTGTTTGAGTTGTAGTTCGAGATGTTTCTCCAAAAGTTGCCGAGTGAGAAGTGCTCTCAGGTAGAGAAGTACTACACAGGCCCTGAGTCGAGCCCGACCGGCTACCCGCTGCCAGCGGTGAGCGAGCACGAAGACTCAAACCACGCCCCTCCGGTGGATGTGAAGGTGGGGGATGTGGGTACCGTTAAACGGGATCAAAGCTACTTCTGCAGTGGCAGCAGGCCTGCGTGGCAACTTGCTGTACAAAGCCGCCGGCCTGATTCTCAGCTCAGAGAAAGGCAGCCAAGCTCGCGCAACGTATTTTGAGTTGAGCTCGTCGCAGGCAGCTGCCAACAACGCCCGTGGTTTGGACAAGCGCCCCCAGGTCTCACCCCATCCTTCTTTACCCGCTGCAGTCAATGCCGCAGCTTTCAGGACTGCGGCTCTTGTGGTGGGTTGCCCTGCAAGTACTGTGATTCAGAGGCATCTGCTCTAGTGGTTTCTGTGTGTCACAGAATGTTCTGGCATGTTCTGGTGGACCGTGATGTGCGACTTGCTGCAGGGCTGCTGTTCAACCCAATCAGACGGTGGACAATGCAAGAAAAAGAATCCGTACGCGGCCGTTACGTGCAAGGCGGGGATGGGGGGGTGGAGGAGGGCTCACAAAGAAGTCCACTGCCGTGTGTGAGCTGCATGCCGCCTTGTTCAGGATGAACGCCAGGCCTGCGATTCGCAGTGGGCTAGCTCTCCAAACATCTCAGTTGTTCTCAAATGCAATCTCTTCTTTCATCTACAGGATGCAAGCGAAGCCAACGCAACGAACGTCACGATGCAGGCCACTTCGCAAGCAATGTTGGGTTGAGTCGTTTGTTGGGGTCTTAGCTCTCCAGCTCAGGTCCGTGTGGCGGCCATTGAGGCTGCGCTCATGGCCAAGCAGCGGGGCGAGATCCCCCGAGACCAGGCCGCTATAGCACCCGTGAAAGGAGCTGCGGAGCTGCGGAGCTGCGGCTCTTCCTCAGAAGTCTCGTCGCAGTTTTTGTCTCGTCTTCCGCGCCCCTTTTGCCTCATGCAGTCGATTGCTCTGTTTCTCGAGCTGCCTCCTATGCCGAGAGTGGAGATATTTTGAAAAAAGGCGAGTCACACAGGGATTTGCGACGAGCTGAATCAAGGGCGTGTGGCTTCAAGCGAGGCCAACAAGATCTTAGGGCAACTGGTTGCCCTCCAGCAGGCAAAGAGCTTGTCGGATACAAGCGAAAACATTGAAGCAACAAGTGCAACAGATCAACTTAAACACGACAAAGATCAGAGACAGCCAGGACCTGTCAATCCTTCCAGGCTGCATTTGATTGGTGTTCTTGTCAGGACCCCAATGCTGAGGAGATTAAGGCCAAGGTGAGAGACCTTGTCGCCGAGATTGAGGCTGAGAAAGAAAACGTGGAGGTTTTCCACAGGATGATCCGTGACAAATGCGTGGGATGGGAGTACCTGGAGCTCATGAACAGGCACGTTAGCTTTAAACGAGCCCTTGCAGCTTGCCATGGTGCACTCCCCGACACAAGTCTGCAGAAGGTCGAGGTTCCTCTCGTGGGAGTACACCATGGCAACGGGGGGCAGCTCGTTTAAAGCTAACGTGCCTGGGTGATTCTGTCTTCCAGGTGCTCCCATCCCACGCATTTGTCAGGGATCGCCCTGTCGAAGACCTCCACGAGTCTCTTTTTCTGCCTCAATCTCGGCGACACGGTCTCTCACCTTGTCCTTAATCTCCTCAGTGTCGGGATCCGTGAGACTCCGAGTTGTACCGTTCAGAAGCTAGAGATTTTCTGATCTCGCTCTTCGGAGAGACCTTCGGCATGACAGTGGAGCAATTCCGTGCCGAAGAGGTGGTAAGAAAACAGTCATCAACCAATGGCCCAAAGTTTGTCTCGTCCGTCTTCAGCGATGATGCGCAAAGACACTGTACAGACTCCCCACCTGTGTCATCAATATGACATCTAGACGCAACAGACCGCATTGGCTGCTCTTGCAAAAGGTTAAGCATGCTGAGCTGCATGCGGCACTCTTGTAGAAACATCCTTGTGTCATGACGATGTCGTTGTTTTTTCTGCGCAAAGAGTCATTGTGCATTCATGGCGGTGTCGCTTCCTTGCTGCCAGGCTGCTGCTGCCGGCCGGGCTGCAGCGCAGATGGCCCGGTCGCTGGGCCTGAAGGTGGAGGAGCAGGCCGCCTTGGCGGCCTCCGAGGCTGCACTTGTGGCTGTGAAGGCAGCGCAGACCCCACAACAGCAGATGGAAGCAGCAGCCAATGCGGCCTATGCTGCTGTGGAGGAGGCGGCCAGCAGTTTCTTTGGCCCCACAGCTGATGCCGAAAGTAGTGGCCACAGTAAGGCCACTGCCAAGATGGCCGAGGAGGCCGCCTTGACGGCAGCCGTGCAGTCGGCCCTGGCGGCAGGTATGAGCAAGACCGAAGCCGAAACTGCCTCGGCGGAGGCAGTGACCCAGGATGCTGGCAACTACGCGGCCTCCAAAGCAGCCGCCGCCGCACGTGCTGCCAACAAGCCGATCAAGGTGCAAGTCCAGGCTGCTGTCGAGGCCGCGGTCAAGGCCACCATTCAGAGCAGTGAGGCCGAGGCGGCCGAGGCTGAGGGCAAAGGCGAGGGCAGTTCTTCCACAGCGTCTGTGGAAGAGCAAGCAGTCTCTGCCGGCCTGGCAGCCTCCGATGCCTCCCGCGCAGCGGGCCAGTCAGTCCGAGATGAGGTGCTTTGGGCAGCAAGGCATACGGTGGACCTCGGAAAGAACAAGGGCCTTAACGAGCCCAAAGCCCTGGCACTGGTCAGGCATGTGATCCTTAAGGTTGCCAAGGCCCACGGAATGTCTGAGGAGCAGGCCGCAGCCATGGCAGACATGGCCATCGACCAGGTGGCGGAGAAGGTTTGCATCACACCAAAGCTCGAAGGGTACGATGTGACCGAGGAGTCCCTGAACCAGACCGAAGCCTTCAGTGTCAAGGTCGCCTGCGCGCCCGGCTTCTATGGCACGCCAAAGGCCAATGTCTGCACTATCTCAGGTGCTCCGTACCAGGTCTTGGGCTGTTTCCCGATCGTTTGTTCCACTCCCACTAGCATGGATGGTTATCAGGTGACAGAGCTGTCCAGGGCCATCTACCAGTGGAACGTGTCTGCAGCTTGCGATGAGTACTTTTCGGGCACCCCAAAGGTGACGCCGTGTTCGGTTCATAACACGCCTTATGGGCTCACGGGCTGCGTGGAGAAGCACTGTGCAACCTCCAAGAAGATCAAAGGTCATGGCTACGATGTGACAGAGGTTTCCACAAGTATGCGCAACTTCGAGATCTCTGTGAAGTGCCACGAGTCCTTCAAGGGTGACCCAACCGCGCATGTTTGCAAGAAAATGAACGAGCCTTATGATCTTCATGGCTGCACGCATCGTGAGTATTGTGTCAGCCCCAGTTCGAAGAAGCGCATCGGCTATGATGTGACTGAGATCGACCTTGAGATTCCGGGGCTGGCCGTGAAGGCAAGCTGTTCTGAGAACTACGTTGGAGCAGCACTCGTGGAAGAGTGTGATGATGACGACGGGGAGTACGTCTTGTCTGGCTGTGAGCCCATGACATGTGCATCCCAGACAGCATCCCCGCCGGTGGGCTACAAGATTACTGCGGAGAATCTGGAGGTGCCAGACTTTGCAATCAATGTGGAGTGTGCCCCTGGCTACATGGGAACTCCAGACGCGATGGCCTGTAACACCCAAGGTGGATCTTATAGACTCTCTGGGTGCGAGCCGAAGAAATGCGTTGCGCCAAAGAACCAGGAAGGCTACTCGATTGCGAAGGAGGCTTCGCTGGACATGCCTACGCTGGATGTGCTCGTGGCTTGTGAGGACAAGTACATGGGCAAAGCAGCGGCACATGCCTGCTCGGATCACCTCGCCGAGTATTCCCTCTCTGGTTGCTCCCCGCAAACATGCCTCGAACCACTTGACGTGGTAGGTGGCGGCCTCAGTCTGACTTCAGCGGTCCAGTATTCCGAAGCACTGTCTCATGCCCAGCAGAAGAAGAGCCCGCCATAAAGCATGCGCAAGAAAGAGAAGAAGAGAGGGGAGAGAAGAGAGATGGAGCAGGAAAGAGGGAGAGGGAGAGAGGGTCAAAGGAGTCAAGATGTTTCTGAGGCTACGTGACGCAGGTCGAGTCGCTGCAGCGCCCAAGCTTTGCAGTGACCGCCAAGTGTGCCCGGCTCTACGAGGGCTCGCCGGAAGTCACTGCCTGTGCGCAGCACGACCGGGTCTTCACTCTTGCTGGGTGCAGACCCTCCGTGTGTGCCCGTCCCGCGCAGCTCCGAGGCTACACGATCACGGCGGAGAAGTCTCTGGAGATGCGCAGCTTCAACGTGGAGGTCAACTGTGCTGTTAACTACACAGGCACTGCAAGCGTGACGGACTGCTCCAAAGCCGACGAGCCCTATACCTTACATGGTTGCTTTCCCCAGGTCTGCACCAAACCTAGGAAAGGCGCCACAGAAGGCTACGTGGTTACAGAGACATCCTTGGAGCGGCCTAGCTTTCAGGTTTCCGCGGCCTGTGCTGTGGACTACATGGGGAGTCCAAGTGTCTCAGTGTGCGGCGGCCATGACTTGCCCTTTTCGGTGTCGGGCTGCCAGCCCCAAACTTGTACGGAGCCGACAGATGCGGAGAAGGAAGGCTACACTTTCACCGTAGCCTCCTTGACCAGGCCCCACTTCAGTGTGGAAGTGGACTGCGCGCCCGGCTACACTGGCACGCCCAGTGTCACGCGCTGCAGCGCGCATGGGAAGCCCTACACCTTCGGCGGTTGCCATGAGATTGAATGTAGCCCTGCCCAAACATCAAAGGGGTTCTCGATCGTCCACGAATCCTCCCGCAGGCTCACAAGCTGGAATGTCAGTGCCAAGTGTTCGCCGGGGTGGTACGGAGAGGTTGTTGTGGAGCCGTGCTCGGAGCATAGGAAGCCTTTCACGCTCTCTGGGTGCGCGCCTATGGTGTGCAACTCCTTGAAAGGCAGTCCTCCAGAAGGCTACGTGGTGACAGATGAGACGTCGCTCACAGTGCACAGCTTCGGCGTGAAGGCCACCTGTGCAGCAGGCTACCACGGAACGGTCCAGGCAACACCCTGCTCGTCCCACGAGACATCCTACACCCTCACAGGCTGCCACCCCATTGTCTGCGCTTCCATGGCACTGGCACCACCCACCGGCTACACCATCAAGGTGGAAACTTCGCTGGAGCAGCTCACTTTCGGTGTCAAGGCCGAATGCGCAGCCGGTTATTTTGGCACTCCAGTGGCCAAGGCCTGCAAAAGCGAGGGCCTGGCCTACACCCTGGAGGGTTGCAGCATGAAAGTTTGCAAGTCCCGTGTGGGCAACGTCCCACGGGATATCGTCTTGAAATCCGAGGGCTCCCTTGATGTGCCAAGCTTCAGTGTTGATGCGCACTGCCATCCAGGATACATGAATGAGTCTACAGTTCCCAAGGGCAAGATCAGTGTGCGTCCCTGCACCAAAAACGGCGAGCCCTACAAGCTGGAGGGTTGCGAGCATGAGGTGTGCGAATCCTTGAGCAAGAGCCCTCCAGCAGGCTACAAGGTTTTCGCCGAAGAATCGCTGCAAATCACCACTTTCCAGGTAGACGCAGGCTGCGACGAGGGCTACACCGGTGTTGCCAAGGCCGCCGTTTGCCAGAACCATGCGATGCCATACAGCTTCTCCGGCTGCCAGAAGATCATGTGCACCTCTCCAAAGCTTCCAGATGGACATCGGGTGGTCGAAAATGTGAAGACCCAGCTGGACTTCCAGGTGGATGCCTCTTGCAAGGACAAGTACATGGGCACTCCCAAGACCGCGGCCTGCACAGAGGATGGCAAGCCATACGCCGTGTCTGGCTGCGAGCCAGAAGTCTGCAATGCACCAAAAACTGACGTTGGCTATGCAGTCGTGGAAGGCTCGCTCGAGCGGCCGAGCTTCCAGGTCACAGCCACATGTGCTGCCGGCTTCTATGGCACTCCTGTCGTGACACCCTGCATGGCGCACCATGAGAGCTACAAGCTTTCCGGCTGCCGTCCAGAGCCCTGCATCTCGCCAGACGCCTCGGATGTGGCGGCCTACAAGATCACTGAGGCGCTTCAACCAGCTAAGCTTTTCTTGTCTGGAATAGCTCGGGCAGTTCTATTGCGCTCCGGACAATGCACAGCAGTTGCATGCCGTTCGAGGCATCCCTAATTAGCACTCAAACTCCCCCTAGTTCCCCGAATGTCGCGCGCAGGTCAGCCTCGACGTCCCAACCTTCAACGTCACAGCCAAGTGCTCCGATGACGCGCAAGGGACGGCCAGCACGCATGTCTGTACGTCGAAGTACACGAAGTACTCTGTACAGGGCTGCTCCATCCCAATCTGCACACAGCCATCTGCTCCGCAGCTTGTGGGCTACACCGTTAAGGAGACGTCACTGAAAATGCTGAAGTTGGATGTCAAGGTGTCATGTGCTGAGAACTATACAGGCGTGGCTTCGGTAACGACTTGCCAGGGTCACGGCAAGGCATATTCCGTTGAAGGCTGTGTGCCTTTCAAGTGCACGTCAGCAGCCCGAACAAGTGAAGATGGTTTGGTGGTGTTTGAGAAGTCGCTGCAGAAGATGGACTTTGAGGTCCATGCGGAATGCGATGCCGGTTTCTCAGGCGTACCATCAATCAAGATGTGCGAGGCGCACAATACCTCTTACACGATCGGTGGGTGCTCCAAGCAGTTCTGCGTCTCCCCCGTTGGGGATGCTGCTGCAGGCACTGTGACTCTGACTTGCCCCATGCTGTGAGGTTTGCTCGTTAGAGTAGGAGACCTGGGGTCGTGAAATTACATCGCCACCTGGACATGCGCGTTCTGTTGTTAAGTGCTGGAGCTTCCAAAGACAGGCTACGTCCTGACGGAGAGCAACCTGCATCGGGCACCAAACATGTTCAGCGTCACTGCTCAGTGCGCCGCGGGCTACTACGGCACTCCCAAGGTGACGGTTTGCAAGGGCCAGGACCTGCCATATGCTGTCGAGGCCCAATGGACTGACTTGATGCACCTTCATCACTCTGTGTGCGCATTGAGCTTTGCTGTTGTTTTTGTTGTCTTCCGTTCTTTTTCCAGGGGTGCAAGCCGGTGGAGTGCAAGTCGCCCCGAAACCTCACCAGCAACGGCTACGTCGTGCTCCTGAGCTGCGAGCACTGCCGGGGTGTCTTTGGGATGCTTGGGATGGGCCTGGGAATGGGCCCTGAGATGCCTTCATATTGGATTTCGCCGGTTATGAACGTAAAGAGACAGACAGAGAGTGTGGAGAGTGAAGCCGAGGTTCGAGAACTCGAAGCAGCTTCCGGATTTCCAGGTGAAGGCCGAGTGCCTCGACAAGTTCCTCGGCACTCCGAAGGTCACACCCTGCACGTCTCATGAGGAGGTCTACAATCTCACGGGCTGCTTGGCAGAGCTTGGCAGCTAAGAGAGGCCACGAGCAGTTTTTCTAGAGCAGTTTCTCTAGAGGTTTTTCTACGATTCTTACAGAGCCTTGACTCTTGAGCCTTGACTCTTCGAACTCTTCGAGTTTCTTTCCGATCGATATGCATTGATCATGGTGGCATGGGTTGTGGCACTACTGGGCCCAAGGTTGTGAGCCCGAGAAGTGCGTGATGCCCAGCAAGGAAGAGCTGCGTGCTTATGACTTGGACGTGAAGTCACTCGAGCGTCCATTCTTCAGTGTGTTGCCCCGGTGCTACTACCGTCCTTCTGGCGAAGAAGCGATCTTGGGGAAGGTGACGGAATGCAAAAATCATTTGGAGCCCTTCAAACTGGAGGGCTGTTCCTTGCAGTGCAACTCTACAACCTTGGGTGCAGAGCAGGGCTACATTGTGCGACTGGGCGGGCACTGGTTAGAATGCCTTCCGTATCTTTCAACACATATGCTAGAGACTCCTAGAGGCTCCTAAAGACTCCTAGACCTGGCCAGACCCCAGGCGTGAGAAAAACCTTTTGATGCCGGACTTCGATGTGGAGGTGTCCTGTGCGACAAACTACATGGGGACACCGACGGTCGCCCCCTGTGCCGAGCCCTTGACGCCGTACACCGTGAAGGGTTGCAAGCCCATGAAGTGCACGGCACCCACGCTCGAGGCAAAGAAGGACTACGTGGTGAAAGAGACGTCCCTGGAGAAGCCGTCGTTTGGCGTGTCCGCAACATGTCTGAAGGGCGGCATGCCCGGCGAGGCCATCCCGTGCATCTTCGATGGGGAGCCCTACACGCTGAAGGGCTGTGACGAGGCCTCCTGTGAGTCTCCCCACCGCACGCAGGAGACCGGCTACACCGTGTCCCTTGGATGCGACAGCTGCCTTGTCACCATGTTTCGCTTGTGAAGTAGCAGTGTATTGAATCAGTACTAGAAATGAAGGACACAGAACACAAAATATACGTTGTGCCAATGAGAGGTGGGAGGAAGACCGGCACTTCCGCTCCTTCAAGGTGACCGCGGCCTGCTCCGAAGGTTACAAGGGCAATGCAAAGGTGAGTCGCTGCAGCGAGGCCGGAGAGGCTTTCACCTTGGCCGGGTGCGAGCCCAAGGTCTGCACCGCTCCGGTCGGAGACCACACGGAGGACTATGACCTTACGCAACATTCGGTGGAGATCCCCACCTTCAATGTCGGCGTGAGGTCTGCGGTTGCGGTTTCGTTTGCGGTGGTGGGGATGTTGGTGGTGGTGTTGGGGTGATGGCCGTAGATGACGGTTGTCGCTCGTTTGCTGTGTTGGGTTGCTGTTTTGCTGTTCGACGACGCAACAGTATACAAGGCGCCAGAGTGGCTAATGTCACTGCCTCCGGGCCCCAGCTTGTGCCATCGGTGTGATCTTAAGCCACTCCTCCGCGGCATGGACCGGTGACTCCCCACGCTAGTTCGCAAAAGCATCAAGTGCAACGTTGCGAGCTCGAGGCAATCTGAAGAGCGACCGACCCCTTGAGAGTCAGAGCTCCACAATCTCTCTCCTGAAGCTTTCCGCTTGATCAGGGCATCAAATCTGCAAATTTGACACATGAATGACTCGGAAAGCAGCACTTGTTCATCGAGCTCGCGGAAAAAAGGCAGGACGAGACGTCGCCCGCCGACAACGCTTGCTAAGCAAGGTCACCGGACAGAGGCAAGCTCACAAGAAGCACTTACCAAAGCAAGGTCGCCTGGTAAAGACAAGTTGGCACATCGACATTCAACGACGAGATGTCAGCCCGAACTGTCTGTTTGGGATGAGGCAATGATCCCGCAAGAGAGGCAACGGAACGCCAGATTCAAGAATTGTCAGAGGTAGAGTCCATGTATGGCCCGGCGTACAAGCTCCCGCAAAACAGCATGCGCAACAGTACACCTCCATCAGCTGGGTGCCTGCTCTTTTGTCGCCCAAAGTTCGGTCCAAAGTGGTACCACTTCAAGTTCGAAAGTTGCCAATGTGTACAAATAGAGCAACGGCTGACCAAAGAGCAACCCCTCCCGAAAGTCAAAGTTTCGTGCAGTTTGGTAGTTTGTCTAAAGTCTAAAGTCTGGAGTTGTTCGGCAGCGTGAAAGACTCAGTAATTAGCGGTGGTAGTGGTAGTGGCGGTGGCAGTAGTGGCACTGGTAGTGGTAGTAGTGGTGGTGGTGGTGGTAGTGGTAGTGGTAGTGGTAGTGGTGGTGGTTGTCGTAGATGTAGTAGTAGTCGCAGTCGTAGTCGTCAGTCGTCGCCATAGTCGTTGTAGTCGTAGTTGTAGTGATCGTGGTTGTAGTAGTCATCGTAGTCGTAGTAGTCGTCGTAGTCGTGTAGTCGTAGTCGTAGTCGTCGTCGTCGTCGTCGTCGTCGTCGTCGTCGTCGTCGTCGTCGTCGTCGTCGTCGTCGTCGTCGTCGTCGTCGTCGTCGTCGTCGTCGTCGTAGTCGTCGTCGTCGTCGTCGTCGTCGTCGTCGTCGTCGTCGTCGTCGTCGTCGTCGTCGTCGTCGTCGTCGTCGTCGTCGTCGTCGTCGTCGTCGTCGTCGTCGTCGTCGTCGTCGTCGTCGTCGTCGTCGTCGTCGTCGTCGTCGTCGTCGTCGTCGTCGTCGTCGTCGTCGTGGTCGTCGTGGTCGTCGTCGTCGTCGTCGTCGTCGTCGTCGTCGTCGTCGTCGTCGTCGTCGTCGTCGTCGTCGTCGTCGTCGTCGTCGTCGTCGTCGTCGTCGTCGTAGTCGTCGTAGTCGTCGTAGCTGTCGTAGTCGTCGTAGTCGTACTTGCAGCGTTTGTTGTGCTTGTAGCATCTGTTGTTGTGCTTGCTGCGTCTGTTTTTGCGTGTGATTGCGGTTGCAGCTTGTGGTGGTCCTTTTTTCACAGTCTCAAGTTTTCTCCTGTTTTGGCAAACGCCACCTCCAGGTGCAAGTATGGGGGAACGGGCACAGCAACCGTGTGCCCCGGGGATGGTCGCCCCTACACTCTCAAGGGGTGCAATCCGCCTGTGTGCACGGCACCGCGGGAGGAAGAGGCTGGCTACGTCGTGTGCCTTGCTTACATTTACCGCTGCGTGAGCTCTGCTTCCGTGATCGACCAGGGTTGTAGGGTAAGATGAAGGGCAGTGGAGTCGTGAAATTCTGAAACTCAGGGTGGAGAAGTCCAAGCTCATGCGGGACTTTGAGGTGTCAGTGAGGTGTGCAGATGGATATTTTGGCACGCCTGTGGCAACTGAGTGCATCGAACACGACAAGCCCTACGGCCTTGCCGGGTGCAGTCCAATGAAGTGCACGACTCCGGATGGTGATGCTTTGATCAACTACGAACTCACAGAAAGCTCGCTCGAGCTGCCCAGTTTCAGTGTCACCACCAGGTGCGCCGATTCCGGCACCTCTGCGCAATCTATCCCTTGCAAGAAGGACGGGCAGCCCTACACGCTGGAGGGGTGCAAGCAACACTGCACCAAGCCAAACATTACCAAGGAATTCAAAGTGCAACTTGGCGGCAGTAGCTCATTAGCTGCATTTTTGCTGTAGGAGCTCATTGACTGAAGAAAGGAGTACCATGCTTGTACCATGCATGTGCCGGAAGCTTTTCCTGTGACGCGTTTCACATTTTTTTGTTCGACCTTTCCAGGACAGACAAGGACCTGTTTGTGACATCCTTCGATGTCAAGGTCGAATGTGCTTTCGGCTACATGGGCTCGCCCGTGGCCAGCCAGTGCGCTTTGGCCGGTGAGCCCTACTCCGTGTCCGGCTGCGTGCCCGAGAAGTGCACCATGCCCTCGAAGGAGGACAGTCACAGGTACACGATTACGGTGAATTCGTTGGAGCGGCCTTTCTTCGATGTGCAGGTGAAGTGCAGGGGTGCCGAAGCCAGCCCACCAAAGGCAATCAACTGTGCGGGAGATGGTCAGCCATTCCTTCTCGAAGGTTGCAGGGCACTGCGTTGCACGTCTCCGCGGGGAGGGCTCGGTGACGGTTATGTTGTGCTACTTGGATCCTCATTGATGTTTTTGTGCCTGTCCGGTTCTAGGATAAAGAGTTGCGTGATAAACTGTTTTGAACTTGCTCGTCGGCCCGGATGCTTCAGGTACGAGGGATCGCTTTTCTCCAACGCCTTCGATGTGCAAGCCTCCTGTGCTGAGGGCTATACCGGTTCCGCCAAGGTCTCCGTATGCACGACTGGCGGAGGGCCCTACAGCTTGTCTGGCTGCAAGCCGAAGACATGCACGGCGCCGGCTTATGTTCACTCGAAGCATCTTCAATATGAGGTGACGGAGCGGTCCTTGGAAATGCCCAGCTTCAGTGTCACAGTCCGCTGCAAGGGCGCGCAGAGCTCCACGCCGAAGGCCGTTCCTTGTCAGGAGGATGGCAAGCCCTACGTTCTCGAGGGCTGCAAGCCGCTGGAGTGCTTCAGCCCAAAAGCCAAGGGATACGTTGTGCAGCTGGGCCGTTAAAAAGAACGTCGGAACATCTCACATCCTGTCTCCCTCTCTGTCTCCTGTCACATCTCCTGTCACATCTCCTGCCACATCTCCTGTCACATCTCCCATCTCCTGTCACATCTCCTATCTCCTGTCACATCCTGTTCTCTAAGCATTGTTTTGCTCCTGAGTCGGAATGTACAGTACCAAACATGTCCGAACATATCCGAACATGCTACACGCACAGTGTGTGGTCTGAGGCATGAGGGATCTCGCCTCACAAACAACTTCGATGTGACCGCACAGTGTGCTACTGGATACAAAGGTCACGCCAAGGTCACAATGTGCGGGGAGCATGAGACTCCATACGAAATATCCGGATGTGAGCCCAAGAAGTGCGTGGAGCCACGCGAAGTAGAGATGACTTCTTACGACCTCACTGTGCACTCTCTGGAGGTCCCCAGCTTCAACATCTCTGCCAAGTGCAAGACCAAGGCGAAGCGCGGCATGAAGCCCCACGCCATCCCATGCACTGAGGATGGTGATGAGTTCCTCCTGGATGGATGCGTTCCTGGTCAATGTTCTTCTCCCAGCACGGCATCGGCTGGAGGCTACGTCGTGCGACTTGCCTGCACTTGCCGGCACTTGCCGGCACTTGCCTGATGCCCCACTGCACGGCCTCTGCGCTGCAGAGCTGTTCCCAGATGTTCCGAGTTGTCATTGCTGTGTATGGCGGCGGCTGTCGATGTTTGTAGGCCGCTGCAAGCCCAGCAATTAAGCTGAGGTACGAAGCCTCCATGACAGTGAATTCCTTCAATGTGACGGCGTCCTGTGCCAGCGGATACAAAGGTAAGGCATCGGTGTCTGTGTGCAAAGATGTCGATGAACCATACTCGCTGGGTGGCTGTGAGCCAGAGAAGTGCACGGAGCCTAGTGCTCGGGATACCGAGGGCTACGAGCTCACACCCTTCTCCCTGATGCGTCCGAGCTTCAGCGTCTCTGTTAAATGCACGAGCGGCATTGGCCATGGCAAGGCCAAGGAATGTACAAAAGATGGTGAGCCCTACACCGTGGAGGGCTGCTACATCGGGGAGTGCACATCCCCGAGGAAGGATCTGGAGGAAGGTTACGTGGTGTGCCCCGTCGGAAGGAAGAGAGAGAGAGCGCGAGAGAAAACAATAGAGAAATTTGCAGGCCAAGATCTTTGCTACCGCGCTGCAGCGAGGGGGAGGAAGAGTTGTCCGAAGGGGCTCAAAAGGAGATGTCTGCGGGGTGTAAGCTTCAGCCATAGTCGTTTCCTTATGGATTGTGACAGTATGAGGCAAGGCTCGTTAGTGGCTGGTGATTAATTACCATTCACAAAAAACTCTTGACAAATAAAGGCCGCTTGTTGCCACGCAGATGGGGTGTTTGAACCGGGTCGCTCACCATTGAACGGCTGATCTCGAAGGTGCCAACAACAATTCTGACTACAGTACTGCGTGCCAAAGCCACAAAGCCAGGTATGAAAAGTCGAAGAGCCGCCACGACTTCCACGTTACAGCCCAGTGCGCAACTGGCTACAAGGGCACCCCGAAAGTCAGAGAATGCGCCAAAGCCGACGAGCCCTACACATTGAGTGGCTGTACCCCTGAGACATGTGTGGAGCCGAGCCTGAGCGAACAGGCCAACTACGACATTACCATTTTCTCCCTGCAGAAGCCAAGCTTCAGTGTGACGGCACGCTGCAAGCATGGCTTCCGCAACGCCACGGCCAAGGAGTGCACCGTCGATGGCGGGCCTTTCGCGCTGGAGGGATGCAAGGATGCTTGTGCGTCCCCCAAGAAGGCGGTCGACGACGGCTATACGGTGTGGCCCGAGTGCATCGAGTTTTTGGTTTGGCATAGGGCCGTGTTGCTGTCGGTAGAAGCCCCTCTAACTCGCCTGTCCTGCCCAGCCGCCCTTGACTGAACCTGACCTGAGGGTCGAAAAGAAGCTGGTGATGGACGAGTTCACTGTCGATGCCATGTGCATGGAGGACTACATGGGCACTCCAAAGGTCACCAAGTGCCCAGCAGCCAACCAGCCCTATGTCCTGAGCGGCTGTACGCCCAAGCAGTGCGTGCTTCCGAGCGAAGAAGATCGTGCTGCCTACAAACTGACCATATACTCTCAGGAGGCGCGATCTTTCAGCATCACCGCAACATGCAAGAATGGCGTGGGCACAGGCAAGGCCACAAAATGCACTGAAGATGGAAAACCCTTCACCTTGGAGGGTTGTCCTTCCCTGTGCACCTCTCCCAAGAAGACTGCCGAGGAGGGTTACGTCGTGTTTCTTGCCAGTGTTTGAGTGATGTGTCAACATGTTTTTTGACATCGTTCAACGCCCACAACTCGGTAAATGTATTGGCTTGTTTGAGAAATTGAGAGGGCTTGAGCTCCGCCAGCTCTGCAGGTTTGAGAGGTCCATGCTGATGAAGGACTTCAACGTAGGTGCAATGTGCGCCGACGGCTACAAGGGCAACGCCACTGTAACCAAGTGTACGTCAGTGAATCAGCCGTACAGCGTGAGCGGCTGCCTGCCTGAGAAGTGCACAGAGCCAAGTCCGGCAGAGAAGGCCAACTACAACATCATCACCTATTCGCTGGAGCGGCCGTCGTTCAGTGTCACAGCCAGATGTAAGAGTGGGAAAGGCACTGGCAAGGCTATACCGTGCACTGATGACAAGCAGCCGTACAAACTGGAGGGATGCAGTGCCATCAGTGGCCAACGCCCCAGATGGAGAGATAGAGGGTCGAAGCTACAGATCTTGAAGCAACCAGCTACGTCTTAGCTACGCTCTCTCAGGTTAGGCCGCCAAATGGCGGAGATGAGCAATCGGAAAGGAGCTTCTCTGCTTTTTTGTATGCTGCATTGGCCACTGTCAGGGATCTTGTTATGAGTACCTCAATTGAAGAGGAGCCTCTGCGAGGAGTTTCGTGTGAGAGGCGACCATGGTCTGCAGGGTGTGGGCCGTTCAGATAATGTAACTTAGCGCGCAGAATCTGCGAGAACAAAACCTACATGTTTTGTGTCGTGGAGTGCTGATCTGGGAGTCGGGAAGTAAGCCGGCAGGCCATGGTCATGTGCCTTGCGTGCTTTATCTGGCTCAGGCGATAGCCTCCGATACACCCTAGACTGATGAGACTAACGTACTGGAAGTGGGCAGACTGTTTCTTGGTGGAGCCACGACCAGCTGAGACACTTGTAGTCAAAGCAAGGCTCTGAGTCAAGTGTTGCCATGCCATTGATGGATCCCAGCAGCGAGCATGAAGCTCTTCGTGGCCTTTGCCGGGCCCGAAGAGGAGGTGGGATGTCTCTGTCCTCTGGCTAACATAGCAGGGATCGACGATGATGAAGGTGCGCTTCGTGGTTCTGATAGATGCTGCGAGCACTGTGGTAGCCTGCCTCAGCGCTATCACAAGTGGATCACGAACAGCAAGGACTTGTCGACATATGTCGACATGTGTCGTTGTCTGCCAAGGCCTCCCTGCGGCAACGTATCCAGGCAGACTTCCGCTCGGTCTTCCCAAGCAGGCGCCGTCAGAGCAAGGTCTGGCCCAACCCGTCTTTTGCATCAATGCGAGAAGGCTGCCAGTGGTGTTTTTTCGCATGGCCAGTGCACCAGACCCGGCATAGCTAGCAGAAGTCACGATCTCATTATGGAGAGCCTTCGAAGCACAGCTGATTTGCAGCTGCTCTGAGGCAGATGGCTTCTTCTTGACAGATGCTGCTGTAGTTGGTCCCTCAGCTGGCATGACGTGCTGCCATTTTCGGCACGAGCAACACCTCTCTTGCCAATGCCGTCAGGTTGGACAAGTGCTAGAAGATGGCAGTACAGTGTGCATCCTAAAGTGGCCCTGCAACATGCCGTTGAAAGTTTTCTGCTGATGCCGCCAGGTGACCTGCCACCGAGCAGATTCTGAGGCACGGAAGCCTCAAAGCAAAGACAGACGAGCTCAACTGATAGCAGAGCCCATGCTTCAGTTGTCTGTCATCTGCCATGCTAAGCTGCCGTTGGGGGAGGGGCGGGGCGGCAGGTGACGGGGGCACCGTTGCCGGAAGAGCCCAGTGCAGGGGCCCAGCGCGCAGGGGGAGACGGCCTTTGTGGTTAGGGCACGGGAACGACCAGGATATTGACCCCGGACTTTAATTGAGAGGGGGTGCTGCCAAGGCCTCGAGGAAGTGCGCGGCATCTTCGCATCCTTCCGAGCGCAGGTGGCGCAATTGTTGCTAAAGCATTTTTGGCAAGCTCATCTGTTGCTGTCTGTTCCATCCCTGCAAGAGATCTCTTACATCGCCCGGATGGCTTGCCATGCTGCCCTGAAATCCAGCAGCGAGGAGCCACGCCCAGAGAGCAAAACATGTACGACTTTTGTCTTGTGCTTGTCCTGGTGTCTTTCGGAAGGTGAATCTTTGGAGTCATCACGAATCCATGAGGTCAGCTCTGAGGCCATGTCCATCCTCTTGGCGGGCGCCACAGATCAAAGGGGGTCAGAAGTCAGAAGCTTCCAGATTGCATTCTCTTGCTCTTGCCTTCCCCATGAGGCCATGCTGATGCTTGGCGGGCCACAGCTCCTTCAGGCTCTCCTTGAATTCTCTCCCATTGCTGGTTGCCTGAACGTCCTTGAGATGCCTTCAGGTCCGATCGGATGCATTGGACATCCTCCAGCACCGGCCCAAACTTTCCAACCGCGGCTAGTATCGCTCTCTGAACTCCCTTTTGCCAGGAAGCGCTTGCCGGCCCAGGTGACAGGGTTGATCGGTTGCTGCTGTACAGCTTGCTTTTTCTGGAAACCAGCCCTTTCACCTCGTGGCGCAAACTCTTGCAAAAAGTTCGAAGCTGTTCACCCGTGTGACACGCAGGATGGTGCAGCCTTGCCTGCATTCCTTGCGGCGGGCGGCCTTTTTGTCTTGCTGGGCCCTCGGACTCCGATGCGTACGCAAACAGCTAGCGCTAGCTGGCTGAACCCGACCCTGCCGAATGCTGAACGTTCATTTCTGAGGTAGCACTTCAGATACCGAAGTCTGTAAGGGACAAGATGCATATCAGCAGGTACAGCAGCAACAAGAAGCATAATGAGCAGCCTCATCACACTAGCTATCCTTTCCACGTTGGAAGTTGCTGGAACCACTGGTGAGGAACACGTGTCAATCTCCCAACTTGTCCTCAGTGCTAGAATGGCCATGAGCAGAAGACAGACGGTAGATGCCGAAACCCTCCACAATGCCTGCAGTACGATTCAGCCAAGCCAGGAACAGCAAGTTTGTGCTTTTTATCCCAAGGAGCAGCTCAATTGGCAAAGATGTAGAGGCGTTGCAGAAATTTTCACGGCAAACCGCAGCACGTGAGAAGAAAGGGGTCAAGCAAGGCGCAGCGTGCGCACCTGGCCGCTGGAAGCATGCGAAAGGAGTTCCATGGCTCAACATGTTGCGCAGAGCAGCATGAGAACAGACCTGCAAGCAGGTCCCAGGTTAAAGGGAGCAGCACGCAGAGGGAAAGAAACAGCACACGACGCCCATAGTCGCGCGCCCCGTTTCCGCGCTTCGCTGAAGTCTCAGTTTGCGATGGCCGTCCCCGTCTGCGGCCCCAACTGGCACAACCACCGATTGGGTTCCACTTTCTGAAAAGGTGGGCCCCCTTTCTGTCTCGTTGTTCTCAACGAGTTTTTGATAGGCCGCAGTCCCTTGGTCTCGCCGAGTGTCACACCATTGACGACGATCCAGATCGGCCTTAGAAAACTTGTCCCTGGTGAGGAACGTACTTTTCCAGAACTTTCCCACAAGAACGCATTCATTTCATCGAAGCCTCGGCCCGATCACTCTTGGCGATTCACAGGCTCGGCCTGCTGTCGCCGTCGACGAAGCTGGATTCCGACACCGAGGCCCGGGTCCCTGAGACATTCTCCGGGCTTTGCGGGCAAAATTGCCGGCATGCTTGCAGGCATTTTGCAGGCAGGGTCGAAGATTGTCGGCAAAAGTGCTTTCTGTACAAACTTAGAGATGCCCCCGAACTTCGGGACTTGGTTACACAGTTTGCAGCAGGCGAGCATTGAAGAAAAGACATTTGACAACCCTCCGGATTCTCTGGATACCTACGCCTTGGGATTTGAGTTGAGCTCGCGTCGCGCAGGTTCCTGAAAGCAGCCCAACGTCGGTTTTAAGCAGTCGCTGAACCTCAAATCGCAACCCATGAGGTGCTGGAGAAGACTGCGCAGCTCTTTGAGCAGTTGGTCCTACAGCACGGCCGGGGCCGTGTGATCAGGGAAGTTGGCATGCCTGTCCCGAACCCGAAGCCTTCAGTCCCTAAGCCATCTGCAGCAACAAGAAGAGCCAACGGCCTCGCAGCTACCAGGCCCAGCGTTGGCGCCAGTGCTGGAGGACTCATTTTCTGAAGGTGCTGGTTTAGGGTTTGACGTTTAAAGTTAGTGTTGGCTTTAGTGTACAGCGTTTGGATTTAACATGGGAAGTAAGCTTGCAAGTTGGGAGTATTGCTGGTCGGACGTGGGAGCCAAGCATGAATGCAGACTGTGACTAGTGATCGAGAGGACTGTCAAGCCAATATCCTGATGCAGAAGCTGGCGCAAGATTCTCGGACGTCTTCTGTAACTGCAAGCTGCAGTGAAAATACTTGTAACTTGTACTGTCGTGGTGCCTTTGTAGCGCCTGCGTGACATTGAGGAAAGACTCCCGGTGCACCGCCAGGATGAAGCAAAACGCCTGAGCCGCAGTTTTGTCGCTCTCTGCTGAGCCCCTCCTTTTTTTTTTCACATCTTTCGTCCCCTTTGGACGAGCAGCAACCATCGCGGTTTGCCAAGGCCTATGCTTCACGGAAGGCACTGGAGTGTGCACCTGAGTCTTGTCCGCTCTTCTCCGCGATGCTGATAGCAAAGACGCAGTATTCAAAGCTGCGCCAAGGAAGGTCGGTATCGGGAGCGCTGCAGGCCTGAAAGAAGGCAAGGGGACCGCTAGGACCGAAGGTGTCCGAAAATGCTTTGGAGTCATCTCCTGGAGCAGATGTGCAAGCAGCAGGTTACGCCAGTGAGCCCGGCAAGCTTCCTACAGGCGAGAGAGGGAACAGGCACGAGGGCTTCCGAGTTGCCGCAGCTGCTACGATGGCGTCTGGCAGCTTTGGAGGCTGCAGTCAGCTGGTGCTGCCGTGGCGCGTGGAGGCTACTCTCCCGCAGGCTGCGACGGGAGCGTTCTGCGAGTCAGGGCGAGAAGAGTTCCTCGCCGCGTTGCCAGGCTGCAATGGTGGTGAAAGGCGCGGAGTCGTGCGGATGGGAAGTGCGTCCCTGTGGCGGTGGTACAGCGTGGGCAGCGCCTTGATGAACGTCGGTGCCAGGACGCCGACTCCGATTCTGCCTGGCGGGATGACCCTGCGGCTTCTGCGCCTTGGCTAAGAGGAGACAACCGAAGAAGGCAAAGAATGAGGCAAAGCGAGCCCCGCTGGCTCCAAGGTTGGACCAGAAGAAGCTCACCTTGGATTCCTCCACCTTGAGCCAGGCCGTGTGGGAGTTTGAGGCGGGATTCGGCCCTGCTGTGGTCTCTGTCTCTATCTCTCCTCCTTTCCTCTCTCTCTCCGTCTCTGTCCTCTTCAAAGAAACAGATTCCCCAGGCCAAAGTCACCAGCTGCCGCGAGGCATGTCTAAATCTGCTTACAGTACCCTGGCCCTGGAGCCTCCGAGATGCCAGCGTGCTGTTGCAGGGCGCACTCCATGAGCTGGCAGCAGATTCCGGTCTCGCCGAGGCAATACCACCGCCTGCTGCAAGAGCAGCAGAGCTGATCTTTTTGCCGTTAAGATGGGCGTATTTCTGTCCAATTTCTTGCAGAAGTAAGGGAGTTGCGGTTGTGTAGGTTTGGTGTTAGGCGTTTTACCTTGTTGAAGATTGTGGGACTGTTGCAGGTAGTATGGAAGGTGTTGCAGTCAGCGACCAAGGGTGCAGCCAAGCCGGGGTCCCACTTGGATTGAATGAAGCCCATGCTGTCGGCAGTCACACCTTGACCGCTTCAGCTGTCAGCTTCACCGATTATCCGAGGCAGCTGCTCCCGAGCTTGGGCAAGATCCTCGCACGCTTTAGAGGCTGTATTGAATGAGTGGTTCCTATTTGAGCGAAATCTTGCCGAAGTGAACTATTCAACGGACACAGAAAAAAGCCTCCCCGTCCCAGTTCTCAGCCTGAAGAAACTGAAAAGCTTAGTTTCAGTTCGAGAGCGAAGTAGAGCACCACGGAGAGGAGGGCCGTCGCAAAATAAAGAGCTCAAGAACCTCTTAAAACTCTCTGACAGTTCATTTAGGGTTGAATGTTAAGGGCTTAGGGTTCTTGAAGTAGGGTTGAGGGTTTACCTAATCGCTTTTCGGGTTGAATGAAGGATTTTACTCATGAGTTTCAGGGCCTAGCTAGCCCCCGCCCAACTTTTCCCAAACTTGGCTTAGGAGGTCTTAAAGACGCTACGTTCCTATTCCGTTATTTTGCTTGAATTGTTGTTTGGGGCATCCCAGACTCAGAGCCAGGCCTCAGGGGACTCATTGACTCATCGGAATCGGACCCATCTTCAAAGCACCTGTCTGGGGGTAACCACATAAGAAATCCTTGGAGGCTGGTGGACCTAGGGGGGGGGGGGGGCCCATGTTCCCGATAAGGTGGGGGGGGGGGGGTCCCCCCCGCCCCCCCTTAGGACCCCGCCCCGGGGGTAGGACCCCCCCCCCCGCCCCCCCTTAGGTCAGCATTGTTACTTATCATTTCAGGGCTGAGCAGCGCGGTCTTCACACCTGCGCCCTAGCTTTCGTTCGCCCTGCTCTCAAGTGCTCTAGGAACCTCTAACGGCCCCTCATGGCCCCCAAGCTCGCAAGGAGAGCCGCGGGCCCGCACGGGATTTGTCCGGCAGCTGAGCCGGTTCCTGCGCTTCAGCGAGGCACTGGAGGCCCGGTGGTGGTCGAAGAGTCGGAGGGTCGAAGGGCGGTCGATGCCAACATCTTGCAACCTTGGGGTCAGTGACGATGAGTTCAGCCAAACATGCCCTGCTGCTGAAATTAGAACTCCCTTCGTTGACTACATCGTGCAAGGAGAATGCCAACATGTCAGACATAGGATGGCTCAAGTTTCGGAGTTGGTGGTTTGAGTCATTGAGGTGCTGCCGTCCTGCTGGACGCACCTTCCAGAAAGCATGAGGCATGTCGGGCACATTCGGGGACTTTGGATCTAGAAGTCCAGGATCTGAGCTTGATGGGTGAGTGTATGTGTCACATAGCTTTCGGCCAGTGTTTGGTGCAGACTTGGTGGACTATCTTGTGCCCATAGGTCCGTTTCTAGATTGGCATCGTAGACGCCCATCTCTGGTTAACCTATGGGGCAAAGAATCCACAACCCACCACATCTTTGCATGTCCTGGTCGTGCTATGTATGTGCACAAGAGAAGACTCAGAGAGGTCGGCGATGTTGGACATGGCGGAGGAGATGATGCAGCACACAGCATCGGCCTGAAACTAGTGACAGGCCGCAAACTCTGCCCTGTTCGACTGAAAACGACTTGTGACTTGTAGTGTAGTGGCTGAGGCAAAATCAGCCACCCACGCACACGAGCTGCAGTCCGTTCTGGTGACTCACCAAGCTTCAGCCTTTCAGGGGCCGACGAAGGTTGAAACGTTGAGCTCGCAGGTGCTGCTACAAGAGCATGTGCCTTCGGAGCTGCAGGCTTGCGTGCCTCTGCATTCTTCTTTGTCTTCCACTGCTGTTCCTGTTTGTGAACGCTTGCAGGCTCTTGCACTTCGCATGATGCGAAGATTGGTGGACCCTGACGGGGCGAAGCACCTAGCAATGACTCCGGATCCTTCCTGTGCTACTCTGGCAGACTTCTCGCAGAGGTTTGCAGTCCTAGTCTGCATGGTCCGCAGGTCTCTGGTGCATCGAGTGCTGCGCTGTCTCGAATGCCGCCAAAGGCTGCAGAGCAGTCCCCAGAATTCGTTGGGAATGGGTTGGGTAATGTTGGGTAAGATCTGGCAGGCCATCAACACGGGTCTGATGCACGTGATGCCCAAGCACCCGCTCGCATGCCCCTGCCTTAGGGGGTGATCCAACGTGGCACTACGTGACACTGCACGACTCAACGCCTCTCAGACCCAGAGAACCCAAAGAATCCAAATGCAAGGCCTGGACATCTTGGGCACCTTGGTGCTCAAGGAGGCAAGCGGCAATCATCTATGAAATCTAGGAAGAATCCCCCAAAAGAAGCGGCACACCGGCACACCATGTTCCAGGACTTTCGGCGCTTCTTTGCAAGCCAAGCTTCGCTTCTGAAGTTCCTGGCGCACTGCTGCACTCAGCGGTTGCCTCAAATCACGATCTTCCGCGAGTAGGGGCCCGGCGTGGGAGCTCTTAGGGGGTGCCATTTGGTGTGCAATGCCTTCGGGGGGCTTCTGCTCTCCCTTTCCCTTGAAGAAATTTTGGGTTTCCTTGAGCGCACTTTGTGCGACCTTCAGGCCGGAAGTCTGTGCCCGAGGCGTGGCCCCCAGCCTTCAGCCCCAGTTCGGCAAAGTTCGGCAAGAGCGTTCGGACAGCGGCTGCGCGGCTCACGAGGTACGGAGAGCCAGGGCCCACTATCCCTGCAACGAGCAGCGTGCAGGCCATCGTTTCCTCTGGTGCATCTCCCACGCCGACATGCAACACTGGTACACGCCAAAAAGAAGGTGTCTAGGCCCGACATGTCGGGATCGGTAGCGAACAGCACACGTGTCCGTCATATACATATGAGTGAAACAGTAGGCAAAGGCTAGGTCGATTTGCACAATATCCAACCCCCCCGGCCAGACAAACAGAAGCAACAACTTTACAAGAATGGTCGAGCTTTCTCAGGCAAAGCATGTGGCCAGATGAGATGCCGAAGAAGTGCTGCCATTCAAAGTGATATTCGAGAAATTTACGCTCATCTTGGGGCTCTCTTGGAAGAAAGTGTTTGATGCTGACTGGTTCGAGAGTTTTCCTCCCCCCCGGAGATATGTCGGTTCAGGTTCTCTTTGAGTGTGGCAATGCGAAGAACAGGCACCCGGAACCGTGGGGCATTTTGTTGACATGTCGGCTGCTATGAATGTCGACTCGGCCCCGCTTTTCCCCCTTCCCCCCCGTCCAACCAAGACAAAAAACACAACAAACCTGAGAGGAGTCACGAACCCGAATGCGGACCTGGGCAGACGCTGCAGTGAAGACACGGTACTAGGACACGACGCGACGCGACTCGAGGACAAGACGAGGACCTGACAAGACACCAGGCTGTGTCACCAAGATGTGACACAAACGCGACATCATGAAACCACGATGTGGGGCCACGATGTGAAGCGTGGCAATAGAAGCACGCAAGGAAGAGACGACACCAACGCATGACACGAAGGCACGACAAAGATCGCAAAGATGCGACATGATGCGACAGGAAGACGACGCGAGGGCTCATGCTGGTCAGTCCATGTGACTGATGCAACGAAGGCAACGGTCCAAAGCGAGACATGTCTGCTGACGCCTTTGAGATACGACGAAAATGGGCAAAAGCAACGACAGTTGCGAGGATCGCGACCCGGAGGGGGTTGGCGCTTTTGAAGGTTTAGGATCCCCAAAGCAAGGGGCTTCTGCCACTGCGCCAATGCGTCGCGAATGGTTAGGCAACGCTTTTCACAAACTTCACTTCTCAGTGTTTCCAAAAAGTGACACCGCCCGGTATCGCTCGGTTTCTAGAAGGCGACACCTAGTGTTTCTAGACCACTTCCCAAGCCGTATCCCCCCTCCCCCAGAACCAGAGCCTCAGGTGCCTGGCCAACTTGGCCTCGCAGCCTGAGGTCCGAGACTGGGCCAAGCAGTCGCCGGCGCTACAAGGCCGTGCGCCTCGTGGGATCTTGTGGAGGATGTTGAGGGGGTTGGGCGGGATTTGGGGGTGTGGGGGTTTTGGGCGGTTTTGGGGGGTTTTGGGGGTTTGGGGGTTTTGGAGGGTGTCCAGCCAACAAAGTTGGTTGCGTTTAGCAATCTATGGAGTCATCGTGGGTCTTCGAAGGCAGCAGAACCCCCAAAATTCGCCAAATCTTGCTTAAGTCCGTGCCGCATGTAGGTCTGCACGAGTCTACCGGCGACCTCACGGTTCGTGCCTACTTAGGCAAGGCCCAGAAGCACTCCAAATGGGAAGAGCTGTTGGGACACTTCGGGGTGGGGACACAGGCATGGCGCTCGGAATGGAGTCCTGAGCAAAGCTGCTGCACACCACTGCGCACACCTGCCTGGACGAAGACCACTCTAGGCTGCGAGCGAACATCGCTTTGCAAAGGCGCGCAAGGTGAAGAGTTTCACTGCTCCAAAATGTGTTGTCCATGTGGTGTGGCGACTCTTCACAGAGTGGCAAAGAGTGGCTTAAGTCGCCGACTTAAGCCACTCGGCCGGCCTAGCATGCGACATCCATCGACTCTGTGGATGTTTCGGCCCAGATTTGGGGTAGGGGGGCAGCGTTGTGCCACGCTGATCCATGCCCCTCTGTCTTTGGCCTGGAGCCCCAGTCTGCTGGTGCATTGCAGGATATTGCAGGCTCTTGGGCTCTTGCGGCGGTCGATGTCCAAGGTGGCCACAGCAATGTGCTTAGCCTGATCCGCGTGCTGGCCATCCCTGGCTTACCGTAATGCCCCTCTGGCAAAGCTGAGATAGCAGCTGAGACCACAAGAGAAAGATCCATGTCCTGCCAAGGAAGCTTGCCATCTCCTGTCTGCTTCTCCTGGCGCCAGCGCTGGCGCTGAAGGGCAGGTTCAGGAGTGTCCAGACTGTCACGCAGTGCACCTCTCCAGCTCATTCTGTGGAGGGAGGCTATGTTGTGTGCCTTGGCCCAACGTATGCTCGTGATGACTCTTACCATCCTTTTACATATCACGCAGTTGATTTATAAGCACGCCATTGTGCCTGATCCGAATGCCTCAGGTTTGAAGCCTCAACGTTCAAAGACTCCTTCGATGTGACTGCCAAATGCGCAGAGCGATACAAGGGCACCGCTGTCGTCTCCCCGTGCACAGCTGATGGCGCACCATACACTCTCAGGGGCTGTTCGCCGGAACGCTGTACGGAGCCAGTTGCAGCAGACATGAAAGGGTACGAGCTGGCACCCTTTTCCTTGGAGCGGCCAAGCTTCAGCGTCACTGTGAAGTGCACCAGTGGTGTGGGCTTTGGGAAAGCCACCGAGTGCGTGAAAGACGGCGACCCATACACTGTGACAGGCTGCCTTGTCGGTGAGTGCACATCGCCAGCTGCCAACCTTGCATCGCATGGCTATGTCGTGTGCCTTTCCTTCAGTCTTTAAGAGCGAAGCTCTGGATGTTGGAGTGAGTGGACAGTGCACAAGAACATCGCACATATGAGAGCACATATGAGAGCACATCAGCAATCGCAGACACACCGCTCCGAGGTACGAGCGCTCCAGGATGCCGCAGAGCTTCAACGTGAGCGCCACCTGCGCGTCGGGTTACAAGGGCACGGCTTCTGCCTCTACCTGCAAAGCAGCTGGCACACCGTATTCCCTCGCTGGCTGTGAGCCAGAGACTTGCACGCCGCCCAGCACGGAACACATGAAGGGCTACGAGCTCCAAGCCTTTTCCTTGAAGCGGCCCAGCTTCAGCGTCACGGTCAAGTGTAGCAGTGGGGTCGGTGTCGGAAAAGCGAAGCCATGCGCAAGAGATGGCGAGCCATACACTCTCGGGGGCTGCTTCATCGGTGAATGTGCATCTCCAGTCGCTCATGCATCGCAAGGCTACATCGTGCACCTTGATGTGGGACATGGGATACTGAAGGTGTATTATGGTGTGTTGGTGATCGGTTGCTTGCTAGGATCAAAGTCTTCTTGTCCCACATTCGGGTAGGCCAGCAAGCTGTTGGTACATGGTGAGGGCATTCGGCAGCGTTGTATATGCATTGCTCAAAACCTCTGGCAGCATCACGATAGGTGTCACGCCAAGATCTGGCAGCTGTGGGCGCGAGCTGAGTGGGCGTGAGCTGAGTGGGTGTGAGCTGAGGTACGAAGGCTCCAAGATGCCGCACAGCTTCCACGTGACAGCGTCGTGCGCGAAGGGCTACAAGGGCACGGCTGCTGTGTCCGTGTGCAAAGATGCAGATGCCCCATACTCTCTCACCGGCTGTGCGCCTGAAGTTTGCACAGAGCCCAGCCCAAAAGAGACGGATGGCTATGAGCTCACAGCCTTCTCCTTGGAACGGCCCAGCTTCAGTGTCTCCGTGCGGTGCAAGTCGGGCATCGGATTGGGTAGGGCCAAGGAGTGCACGAAACATGGGGAGCCGTACACGGTCGAGGGCTGCTTTGTTGGCGAATGCACATCGCCATCGAACCTCGCCGAGCACGGCTATGTAGTGCTCCTTGAATGATTTAAGGATCCGAAATCAAGCTCGTCTAGATATGTGTTGAGAAATATGTTTTGAATGCATGCTTTTTGTGTTCCAGAAGGCAGAGCCTCGAGATAATAGCTCGAGTCGAAGTCACATGACACATCACGACATTTTCAGAGTCAGGTATGAAGGCTCCAGGATGCCGCACAGCTTCAACGTGAGAGCTGAGTGCGCCACTGGCTACAAGGGCACCGCTCTTGTGACGCAGTGTGAGAAAACCGAGCAGCCGTACTCACTGAATGGATGCAGCCCTGAGAGCTGCATTGAGCCAAGTGTTTTTGACCAGGCCAACTACGATATCCAAATCCACTCCCTCTTACGGCCCTTCTTCCGCGTCACGGCCAAATGCAAGCACGGCTTTGGAACTGCCACAGTCAAAGAGTGCCGGAAAGATGGCAACCCCTTCGAGCTGGAAGGATGCATGGATGCCTGTGCTTCGCCCAAGAAGGCTGTCGAGGCTGGCTACGTTGTGCCGCTTGGCCAGCATTTTGGGGGTAGTAGAATGCTGCAAGGGCTCAGAGCTTGTGCGCTTTTCTGCTCTGTTTGCTCTTAAGGTTCGAAAAGAAGCTGGTGTTGAACGAGTTCAGCGTGTCTGCAAGTTGTGCCGACGGATACAAAGGCACAGCCATATGAGCCCCATGCAGCCATAATATCATAAGTGGCCGGTCAGCCCCATTGAACGTGCCCGAAACCCACACTGGAACCTGCGCAGAGGAAGTTGCACCTCAACTTTGTCTTTGGCTGTAGCCCGAGGTGCTGCTGCTGTCACCAAGTGCAACGCTGCCAACGAGCCCTATATCTTGAGTGGCTGCACACCTGTGAGATGTACCGAGCCAACACATGTAGACAAGGCCGCTTACGAACTGACCGTGCTGTCAGCGGAGATGCCGTCATTCAGCATCCTAGCCAACTGCAAGAGCGGTGTTGGAACTGCCAAAGCAAGAGCCTGTTCTGGAGATGGACAGCCGTTTATTTTGGAGGGATGCCCATCCCTTTGCAGCTCACCCAAGAAAGATTCCGAAGCTGGGTATCTTGTGCTTCTTGCCTCTGTGAAAGCTTCGTGCTAGATTTCCGACGGAGCTTGTGTGCAGACATGTGCAGGATGTGCCGTGCCATGTATGGTGACCTTTTGCTGTTCTCTCGAACCAAGGTTTGAGAAGTCTTTGCTGATGGGCGAGTTTGAGGCCCACGCCGTCTGCGCAGACGGCTACGCCGGAACGGCCACTGTGTCCAAGTGCACAGCGGCGAACGAGCCGTACATCCTAAGCGGCTGCAAACCGGTGAAATGTGCAGAGCCAAGCAATGCGGCTGCATATGACCTGACAGTGTTTTCAGCAGAGGCCCCATCATTCAGCATTGTGGCCAAGTGCAGGAACAGTGCCGGAACTGGCAAGGCAAAGGCTTGTTCCAAAGAAGGACAGCCGTTTGTCTTGGAGGGCTGCCCTTCCATGTGCAGCTCTCCCAAGCGCACCTCCGAAGACGGATACGTTGTGTGCCCTGGTGCACTCAAGGAGCAGCTTTTTTGGTGATACAGTAAGGCTCTCTTGCTGCGCAAAAACACATCAGTTCACTGTTCTGCCACTTTCTGCATGTGAGGTTTGAGAAATCCCTCTTCTTTGACGACTTCAGGGCCGATGCAGTTTGTGCTGATGGCTACACGGGCAAAGCCTCTGTCGGCAAGTGCAGTGCAGTGAGTCTGCCGTACACTCTCGGTGGCTGTGCGCCAGCAAAGTGTGTGGAGCCAACGGCAGCACAGAAGTTCAACTACAATGTCCTGGTCCACAGCCTCAACGTGCCATCCTTCCATGTCACGGTGACTTGCAGAAATGGCTCGGGCGCTGGCAAGGCTGTGCCATGTCGCGGTGACAACCTGCCCTACAAGCTTGAAGGCTGTGACTAGGGCTGAAAGATCCAGCTTCAATTGAGCGGCGCAGATGCTGAGAAGTTTGATCGACGCAACCCTTGTTGCCGAAAAGAAAGGCCAGCGCCTTCGAACAAACCCAAGGCCTACGACCCACTTCTTCGTGATCTACTGTAGTGTCATCATATAGCAACAGACAGGCCGCGGTGCTCGAACGGGGATTTGATTTGACGACTCAATTGCTGGGGGTCAACAGTAGGTCTTTCTGCATGCCGTTCATGCTCGAGTCTGTTGCTACAGACAATGCATCTTCAAAGGCTCAAAGAAGTGGATTTCAAGACTCAAGATGCTCAGTCACCCTCACAAGACCTCACTCCAACCCTATGAACTCTCAGAACTCTCCAGCTTAAATGTTTCGTAGGCTTTTCTTAGGGAATGCCTTGCAGCACGATCCTTTGGAGTAGGTTGGTATCCTTTCAAAGTGTTCAAGCCCGCTGACATTGAAGAACAGCTACAGCAGCTACAGTTAGCAGGGCTGCCAGCTGCGCAAAGCATGACGCAGCTTCCAATGCAGCCTGAACCTTACGCTGAAGCTTCAACCGCAAGAAAACCATCCGAACGACCACCCCAAAAGCCAGGCAAGCCGGCGTCTGCTTGGGCTGTGAAGCAATGTGAAGCAATGTGAAGCAATGTGAAGCAATGTGAAGCAATGTGAAGCAATGTGAAGCAATGTGAAGCAATGTGAAGCAATGTGAAGCAATGTGAAGCAATGTGAAGCAATGTGAAGCAATGTGAAGCAATGTGAAGCAATGTGAAGCAAGAAGCGCTCGACCCTCCTCAACAGCCCACCTGCAGTCCTGTGATCTGAGGCCGCAAGCTGGGTAGAGATGAGCGGTGCAGACGCTGGCGCCGGCACCTGGCTGAGAAATCTGAGTTCTGAGATGTTGCGAATCCTCGCGACTCGTGCGAATCCTTGCGTGTCTGGCCATCTGACTTTGTTTCGAGAAGACTTTGCAGACCGTTGTAGGCCCAAGTTCTTTCTTCGGTAATTCGTGCCTCAAGCTAGAGCGGGTAAAAGGCAGAAGAATGCAGAAGATCGAGAGCGCAGGCCAAAAGTCGAGAAATTCTGAGGCAGTCACTTCCCGTCATTCTTTTTCCCTTTAGTCGGGCATTTCCGGTGTCCGCAGCAGAGAGAAGACATCGTTGGCATCATCACGAAAGCTAGCTCCTTGGAGCTCGCGAGAGTTTGTCGTTTACAAGAATTCTCTCTAGTGTTCAGCTGGGTCAAGAAGCGACTCCGACCCTTAAGTGGTCTGAAAATCAAAGAGATAAAGGGCTGTGGAGGGGGGGGGGGGCCCCCCCCTCCCCCCCTTATAGGATTGACAAAATCAATCTTAAGGTGTCCCCCCCCCCCCCCCCTTTCAGGGTCGCCTTAATGGGGGGGGGGGGGGGCCCCCCCCCCCCCCTGTGGCCCCCCACCCCCCCCCCCCCTTTTCAGGCTTCCCCCTCCGTCTTGGTCAGGCCCTGTTGTCGAGCTGTAAGGCCCCGGGATGAGCATTCGAATCCGCAGCTTCCGACAGCTCTTGACCGCTGCGTGTCCCATCATGTTTCGTTTTGCTTACACCGATTCGGCAGTCCCGTCCTGCTCGGCTGCGCTGCTGCGCCCGCACTTCTCCTGCCTGACTCGAAAAAAGCTTGCTTGTCAGCCGCATTTCTAGCTTTCGTGGCCCCGATCTCAAGTTGGTTGATCATGAGGTGTCCCTTCGGCAACGGCCGCGCCAGCGGCAGCGGCGGCCCTGCCTGGTGCCGTGCCTGCACCGCCCCATGAGGCCAAAGCAGGGCAGAGAGAGAGACGACAAAAGCCCTTGCGACGGATTCATTGCATCCAGGTTCGTTCTTTACCTTGAACCCTGAACTCGACGAAGCCCTTGAACCCAAATCCTGTCTCGCAGACGCTGACCACAGCCTCCGCTCCACAGCTTGGGACCCAGCAGGGTCAACATGCCAAGGTTTCGGACAGGGGGTTTCGGGTTTAGCTTGACTGAGTACACCGGCAAATGGCGGGGAATCAAGGCCACAGACGCAGTTGCCACGGCCGCAACAGGAACAGGGCATTCTTTTGTTACTTAAATGGTTTCTGCCGTCGATGTAGGGTCTGAGGTTCTTTGCGAGATTCGTACGGGGCTACTGTAATGCTTAAAGCGCGAGCGTTAGGGTTTAGTGGGTCAGGCATCGAGGGCTCGGCGTTGGGATCATGATAAAGCTACTTCGGCTGCGTCGCTCATAATCGTGTGCAACAGTTTCTGGCACCTAGAAAACCTACTCGTAGACACTTCCAACTCCATCAGGTCCCTGCCAGCCCTTCCAGAGGAGGCCGAAGCGGGCGACGGACGAAGGGAGGAGCTGCAAGCCGACCTCTTCAAGGGAGTTTGCCTGGGGGCTTCGGTGTGGATCCATTGGCCACCGTTTTGTATTGTTTTGTATCGTTTGCATTGTTTTGTATTGTTTTGTATTGCTATGTATTGATTTTTTTCATTGGTTTATGATGATTATTATTTTTTGTTAATGGTTTTTATTATTTTGTTTTTATAAATTGTTTTGTATTGTTACGATTTGTTACGTATTGTGCTCTCCCTTCAGAGCTGAAGGTGTTTAGGGGAGTCCTGGCAGTCCTGGCTTGTCCTTGACTTCGGGGTTGAGGCTGTGTTGAGCGGCATGTTAAAGAGCTCTTCAAAGATTCGGGTGCATGACCGCAGTATCTTCGCAACTGCAGCTAGAGCCCAGCCAGCATTCTGAAGGAAGAAAGTCCAAGCTTGCAGGGCCGGTTGCAAATTCCTCAGCGTATCGTGATGGCAAAGCAACAAACCCAAGAGCAGGAGTCAGACTTGTTGCAATACTCGCAGACTCTGGGCCAGGGCCCCGGTTCAGAGTTATGTCGCGCGTCCACAGTCCACAGCATCAATTCCAAGGTATCGATCTCACCCAGCACTCTGACTTGCTTTGGGTCGTCCAGGAGGCAGCTCAACAGTTAAAGGTGAGAGGGCATGACTTCAAATGACGCCAGACCGTCAAGCAGAATAGTTTACAAGGCCCTTGCCAATGCCCGCGGGGACCCGGGTGCCAGGCCTTCAATGCGCCACTGCCATTGAGCTGGACTGAGTACACCGACGACGAGGGCCGTGTTTACTTCTTCAACCAGGCTGCCATCGCTGCTTCTGCTGCTCTTGGTTCATCCTCTCTAAGTCTTGCGTTCTGTGCTGCTGTGTCATGGAGATGCTGCCGCCGCTGCTGCTACTGTTGCTGCGTCTGATAAAATGTGATGTTGCGGCATCAGCCCTGGCGGTGGCGGTGATCGCACTGTGCGATCTGGTGACGGTGATGGTGATGCGGGCGATGATGGTGGTGATGATGATGCCCGTCAGAATCACTCGCCGCCTTTCATCTTTAAATTGCAAGGGTACCGCAGAGCCTGCTTCTGCAGCATTCACCGGCTTTCGCCAAGATCGAGACTCGAGGGGCTTTGTGAGCACATAGTTGAAGTGTTCTTTTGTAGGTCATGGATTGAGGCAGATCCTTCCGATGGTGCTGGTGTTGTGGTGGTGGAACGGTCAGACACCAAGCTCAGACAACTGTATGTTGAATCCTTAATGAAGGGTGGCCTTCATAGGCCGCGTACTACCGTCAGTGTGACTAACGGACTAACGCCCCGTCCACAGTGCTGAACTGGCTCCCTTGCAGTTCGGGTCGCGTCGGATGGCGCGCTACGCTACAGGGCGTCTGTTCTTTGCTCCGACATGCGAAGCGCCCCTATTCGGGCGTGGGCCACATATTCTTTGTGCCATGTTGGGCCTCTTCTTCAGATGGTGTGAGCATAGCAGCGCAGAAGAGTTGAAAGAACTCAAATGACCTTAGCATCTCGGTCCCTGCGAGTCCTCGAGCCAATCCACTTGGGAGCATCCCATGGACGCAGTGTACCGGGAGTTGCTCAGCGCGGGCCCCACAAATTCTTGTGTGCAACGCATGTGCAACGCTGCGCAGTGCTCTCCCGAGTCCTGGAGCTCTGAAGCTCTGAAGCTGCCCTTGCAAAATCGTGCTTCGATGCTCTCTCTGTCCTCTGCAGCTCACAGCCTCGTTTGACTCGTTTGTCATTTTGCTGTCTCTGGGCGCAATGGGCTCAGCGGCTTCTTCTTCTTCTTTGAAGGCCGCTGCGGCGAGTGCGACTGACTCTTGCCATCAATCAGTGGAATTCGGACCTGATTTTTTGCCTGGAACTTGCCCTTGTAGCCTTGTAGCTGCCCTCGGGACAAAGGACCAAGAGTTGGCAGCCGCACTGTCACAGCTGGACACGGCAGACTTGAAGAAGCTGAAGTCCGCCGTGGCTGGTGGCCAACGAGTGGTTGTCGACCCTTGATGTGCATTCAGTTGCATCGGGCCTGGTGGATGTGTAGACCCGCAGACTGACACCGTTTGCAGAGTGTTGTTGTTGTGTGCTAGTCAGCTAGTCAGGTGGGATGGGGCCCGGTGGGTCACGCTGTTGTGGCGAAGCTCTTGGCCAAAAGCCAGGGAGCTCTGCAGATTGTGGTCATCAGCGAGGAGAATTACCCCGCCTACAACCGAGTAAAGCTGACCACTTTCTTCGAGCACCGGGACCCCAACCAGTTGGCGCTCAGCAGTGCTCTGTTCCTGCAGATTCAAGAGGCTTCCTTTCGAAAGGCAAAGTTTCAAAGGTTGTCAGAGAAAGGGAAATGCATGCAAATGTCTCTAAGGGCGTTCTTCCTCGTTGAAGCTCAGGTGTCGAGTGGTGCCAGTCCAATGGCGTGGAGCTCCTCCTCGGCAAGGCGACAAAGATTGATCGTGGTGCGAAATCTGTCGAGTACACAACGGCGAAAGGCACGAAGCGTGCTCTGTGTGTGCTTACAATCTGAGATAATCTGGGAGAATTCTAGAAACTTTTTAGAGATCACACTGGAAGACTTTTGTCTTGCCAGGTGAAGTCAAGAGCACTGCGTACGACCAGTTGGTGCTGGCCACTGGGAGCAAGCCATGGCTCCCCCCAGTACCTGGCCTCTCTCTGGATGTGGCTGGCTTGCAGAGTGCTAGAGTCTGCTATACGGCCTTCTGCACTCACGAGTGTCTGTGACTGTCAGACTCGTGACTTGACAAGTTGAGGTGCCTGGCGTGCATGTCTACCGGACCATCGATGACCTCTTCCAGGCAGAGCGAGCGCAGCTTTAAGCGCATGCTTTGGGACTAATAATCACTCATGTCCCGTCTCCTCTGAAGTTCGCTGAAGGTCACCGAAAGGGCCAAGAATGCCAAGGCCGCGGCAGTGATTGGCGGGGGCCTCCTTGGCCTCGAAGCCGCCAAGGTGCCTTGATGTGCCCTCGGGATGTTTTTGGGCTTCAAAACAGCCTTCCACAGCAGCGAAACACGCTTCAAGTAGATGGGGGGTTCTTACCAAGTTCTTGGCTAAAACAGCCGGCCCCACGGCGGTGTTCTCGAATTTTTTCTGGTATGGCAGGCAGCTTATGACTTGAAGCTTGAGACGTACGTGCTGGAGGTGGCGCCCGGCCTGATGCCTGTGCAGCTCGATGCTGAGGCCGGCGGCATGCTGAAAAGCAAGATCGAGTCGTTGGGCATCAAGGTCCACACGGGCGTGAAGGTCCTGGAGATCCAGCAGGGACAAAGCGGGTTGACAGGAGTGAAGATCGAGGTGGGCGGACAGGAGCAAGTCCTGGATGTCCAGCTCCTCATCGTAGGCGCGGGGGTGCGACCGCGCCAGGAGCTTGCTGAAGCGAGCGGATTGGAGTTGGGCGGTCGAGGCGGCGTGAAGACAGACCACACGATGAAGACCGTCACGGACGAGCATGTGTGGGCAGTCGGCGAGATTGCCTCCTACAATGGCGGCATGTGCTACCAGCTGTCTGCACCAGGCTATACGCAAGCCGAGGTTCTCTCAGACCACATGACCAACCCTAGCGCAGATTCCAAGTTTATGGATGCAGACCTGTCCACGAAGCTGAAGTTGCTGGGCGTGGACGTGGCGTCATTCGGTGGCTCCTCTGACTTTTGGTTCAAGCGCCAGTACACCTCAACAGATCCTGAGCAGGTCAAGACGGCCGTGGCCAAGGATGAGGCCAAGGGCACTTACAAGAAGCTGGTCTTCACCGCCGATGGCACGAAGCTTCTGGGTGGGATTTTGGTGGGTGATATCTCCGAGTTCGCCTCCCTCACTGCCGTGTCCAAGCGAGCGGACATTGGCGGCCTCACCCCGGAAGATCTCATGGCTGGGAAGATGCCCAAGGTTGACGATGGAGGTGATGGGACCAACCTCGGGGACGACGACCTCGTGTGCAACTGCCACTCAGTCCCGAAGAAGGTGATCCGGGATGCGATCAAGGGCGGGGCGCACACCTTCGAGGACTGAGAGCCCCGCCACGAGCCCTCCCAAACCACCATGACCCCCACTTGCAGGACATCAAGAAGTGTACCAAAGCTGGCACCGGATGTGGCACCTGCATCCGAACGGGGCCGCAGCCAAAGCTGCTGTCGCACACGCTGAACTCCATAGGTGCTTTGGCAGCATCCTGAGAAAGCGAAGCGGCGAAGCATCAGGGCTGAAGGGGGTTGGATTGGAGGGATCCGAGCGCTTCTCGAGGTGTGGAGAAGGGCTGCTGCAAGAGCCTTCCGTTCGAGGCTGATGACATCGAAGACCTGGCAAAGGCTCGCGTTGCATCAGATGGCTTTTCACCTTTGCCACACGCTGTGCTTGCACATGGCGGCATGGAGCACATGCTCACAGATGCATGTAGCGATCACGACCAAGATCGGTAAGCCGATGGGAACTTGGCGAGGCCCGGCAGCTCAAGACTTACGACGAGCTGGTAAGTAACGAGCCTTGGGCAGATATTTGATCATGTTTGGGTGGATAAACTGTGAGCTCACACAGTCCTGAGCAGCTTCGCCCCCGAGTTGGGATACCCACCAGCTGCGGCGGAGGGTGACAAGACGGTGCTGGCAGGCGTCCTCGACAGGACGGGAGGGAATGGGAGAAGGAGGGGCATTGTAATAACATGTGTGATCAGCGCACATCTGTCACTCATACAACTGTATCATTCATATCAGATTCATATCACCTTGCGATCGAGGATCGGCGGGAAGCCCAAGGGCGAGGGGATGGACCACGCAGGGCAGCTGAAGGCACTGAAGGACGACCTCTTCAAGCCTCGCCCTGAGGAGATGGTTCCTATGAGAATGTGCCGCCGAGTTTATGGCATGTGTAGGCCACGACGTGTGTTGTCGTGGTTCCCAAGGTTTGTGGACAAGATGAACTGCAATCCCATCCTTCTTCGGCTGGCTTGGCACGATGCCGGCACCTATGACAAGTCCAAGACCGACTTCGGGGATCGGGGCGGCGCCAATGGCTCCATCCGCTTCTCCCCGGAGATTACCATGGGCGCCAACAACGGCCTGGACAAGGCTGTGAAATACCTGGAGCCCTTCAAGGCTCGGACCGTGAGCCGAGTGTTGCTTTTCTGTTGCTGCTACAGTACTGTGTGGACCAGGCTGACTACCCATTGGTGTCTTATGCCGACCTCTACCAGATGGCAGCGGCGGTCTCCATCGAGCATGCCGGTGGCCCCAAGATCGACATGAAGTACGGCCGCAAGGACCTAGGGCCGGCGAATGACAGCTCATCAGTTTGCATCCGTTCCCTGCGGGCAAATATCATCTTCACATTCTTGAAGTCTTGTGACTTTTGGCGGTGACGTTCCACATGTCGACACAGGATGCGACAGGCCCGGATGCCTGCCCCGGTCGTCAATCTCGAGGCCCTAGAGTAAGCAATGTTAGCACTACTTAGCACTGGGTCTTATTGCATGTATCGTTAGAACGGGCTTCCTCTGGGGCCCCAGAGGTTTTCCCGGGGCTGCAGATCCTTTTACACGTTCAACCGTAGAAGGCACGGCCGACAACGCGGGGCTTCCCGACGCCGAGCCCGGCTCGGAGGGCAAGTTCGGCTGTGGTGCAACAGACCCGGCTACCCACCTGCGCAACATCTTTTACCGGACACGGCATGAACAAATTCAGGGTTCTAAGCAGGTCTAAGCCATGTCTAGGCCCCAGAACATCTGCAGCCCAGTGATGGCATGTGATGGCCGCCTGAAATGCCTGAATGCAGGATGGGCTTTGATGACAAGGGCATTGTGGCGCTGTCCGGAGCCCACACGATTGGCCGAGCTTTCAAGGAGCGCAGTGGGACGGTGAAGGAGGGTTATGGCGAATCCAATGGCTGCCCATACACCAAAGCCCTTCCTGTGTCCTGCCCCATCAGACACGATGGAAAGGCAGGAGTGGGCATGCCAGGCGGGAAGTCCTGGACGTCAAAATGGCTCAAGTTTGACAACGAATACTTCCAGCCCTCCGTGTACGAAGAGAAAGATGCCAACCTGCTATGGCTCTCTACAGATCGATGCCTTCACCAGGACGAGGGCTTCAAGAAGTACTTCATGCAGTACCGGGAGGACCAGGGAGCCTTCTTCAAGGACTTTGCAGATGCCTACAAGCAACTCTCTGAGCAAGGGGCAGAGTTTGAGCCAGCCGGTGGAATTTCAATTTGATAGACTACGAGGCTTCGGGAATTCGTTAGTGCATAGCCAAACGAGGGATGCCATCAGCGAGGGCCCGAAGGGCGCGGCCATGTGAGGCCACGATGAGTCCCAGCACTGCGTTACATGGTAGTGAAATGTAATGCTTCCACCCTCGATTTTCAGGGCATGCCCTCCTGTGTCACCCCAAGTGGGAGGCTAGCCAGCAAAGCTTGGCACAAGCTTCTGCGTGGAATAGACAGGTTGAGACGGGATGGAGAATATCAGGCGATCTGGCAAATGCTGTTGCAGGTGAGGAGAGGTGGACTGCTTCCATTATGATCGCATGAGGTTTCATTGCAGAAAGGTTCAATCAGTGTCAGTGTGTGTGTACACGTGTGATCCGTTGAATCTGTTGAGGTGGTTGCCCCTGAGTCTCTGCCTCCTATTGCGCACCTGAAGTGCACTGAAGTGATCTGAAGTGGTGCACTTTGCGTCTGCCACAGGTGTGGTTCAGCGAGCGCGAGAGGCGCTGCTTGTATTTGTCGTGCCTCGCAACCACCCCGTAACCTTGCCTTAATCTTATTGCTTTCGTCTCCACCTCGAAATTTGCCCCGTGCAACTGCTTGTACCTGTTCTCGTTGTGCTGCCAGTCTGGGGTGTCAGCCTCGTACGAGGGCTGTGCTGCCCTTGTCCAGAACCACCTCCGCGAGGCCCGAATCGGGTGGGTGTTGCTGCTGCTTACGAACTGATTGTGTACACCGAAGCCATTTGCTTTCCCGACCTGCTCCGCTTCCCACGTCGCCGTGCGCGCTGGCACTTCTTTCAGGTCCACCAGCGGGCGCTGCGTTGCCTGGAGGACCCTTCTTAGTCCAAGAGCAAATCGGGCGGACTGAGCTGGGAGCCAGCAGGACTGGAGCGGCCCCTATGCCGCGGAGGAGGGCGAGTACTACTACAATCACCGATTGAAGGCACAGCGGCACAACACTCGTCGTGAACGGGTCAGCTGAAAGGAAAGTCGCTGAGAGACCGAACTGAGGTAAGCACCTGGGACTGTCCCGTGACAGAGTGGGAGCAGGCCAGGCATTGCAGTGCTTTCTAGTGACATTGAAGTCTCTGCTGTCAAGCGCAAGACACGAGGAGCTGATGACTCGCCAAGCAGTGCTGTACTGGTTTTATCCTCAGCAGAGCAAACAGATGCAAACAGACCCGCACACCCAGAACTTGTTCTGTCAGAAGGCTCAGGGCTTTGGGAGGGATGACCGGTCTCTTTGCGGGAGAGGCGGGATTTTTTCGGTGGGCCACCGGCTGGGCCGGCGCCAAAACGCGCATGACGGCACGCAGAAGCTGCCAAGAAGCGCAGGCAGGCGTGCTAGGTCTTGTCAGAAGAAGATTTCATGTGCCGAAATGCCCTTCATCCAGAGCTCCAGTTTCGCACGTGCAGAGGCCACCACTGCATAACAGCCTCAACACAACCCCAAAACAACCTTCAAACATCTTGAAACCCTAAACTCTAGCACGCTCAAGCCTAAACCCCCAAATCCTACTTGGGAGAGAAGGGGGGTGGGTTAGCGACACTGCAGGATTTGGGAATGCCAGTACGGAACTCCAATTTCACGTCATGCGCCCAGGTGCCTGATGGGACCCGGACGCCCCGACGGGGGAGCACCGCCAGCACGCTCAGAGTTGCTGAGGGCGGCCGAGTGATTCGGAGTTTAGAGCCAAGTCTAGGGTGTCCTCAATCCTCAAGTATCCTCAATCTTCATCCTTTCAGCTTCCAGGCCCAAGGCACACAACCCTTCAAAGCCTAAGGCCCTAAGACCCAACACCTCCTCCACTTGAACTCTAAGTTTTCAAAGGTCCGAGGCGGCTTCGGGCTCGGATGGCGATGAAGGTCGGAATCCATGGGACATATCAGACATCCTCTGAGACATATCCTCTGGGGGCGGGCCATCGTCACTGCATCCTGACAGTGTGTTTGACTTCTCCGAAGGCTTCGGGCCCGATCTCCTGCGAGCCCTGCGCCTGCCTCTGAACCTGGTGCGGCTGGGCCCTCGAGCTCATGTCTCGAGAGCAGAATGAGGGCAGACTTAGGAGAGCTCTGCACACAAATCTGTAATGCACTATTCGTTTCGTTGGGCGAGTTGCGATATGTTGCGATGGGGTGAGGCGAGAAAGTGTCAGCACTCCGCCCTCCACCCCTTCCACAGCAAGGTCTGGGCCTCAAGGATTATAAGTTGTGCAATCCCGTGCAGCAGCGCGAAAGACAACGTGGGACATCTTGTGGGGTTTTCGTTTGACTCAGGTCGTATCATACAGCCACATCCTGAGTTCTTTACTGGTCTTGTCAGCTTGCGTTGACAGTCAATGCCATGAGTACTCTCCAGGCACGATCCATGCACTCCAGCAGATCCCAGCGAAGCCGCATGACAACGGAAGACGTCACAGACAGGCGCGGTTCCAGGGCAAAGCGATTCCTTCCGCCTCCTAAACTGTCCTCAACCCTGAGACAACAGACTTGTCCAGACCCTAGGCTCTAGAGACGAACATGCCATATGTGGCCTTGTGCCGGTCGCACCCAGCCCTCAAACCACCAAGCCAAGGGAACGAGGAGACGTCTGTGAAAGAAATCGCAGTCTTCTTCAGATAAAGTGCACAAATCTTACACACACCGACAAACCCTGATTCTCTACTGAGGAAACAGGTATTGAGTGTCCTTAGCTCAAACTTTTCAGGCCCTTTGACCTTTGAATCCGGCCCCATCCCAAGCAACAAAACGTACTTTACAAAGCCCGTGAAAATCACCCAAAACCTCATAGAAGTGCAGAGGAGCCTACCCTAACCAAACCCCAAAACCCCAAAACTCATGACTCTAAGACCCCAAGACCCCAAAACCCCCAACCCCCCAAACCAGAAGCCAATAAGCCGCCCTCCTTCTAACACTCGGCAGCATCATCGTCGGCCTTGAAAGGGGGTCTGCCCGCGGCTCACCACCCAGTGGCTCGCCGCGTGAGGCTTTGGCAGCCTGAGCCCAGGTCCCGTTGGGTCCCAATATTAGTCCCAATGGTTCGGCAGATGTCGCAAGATTCGGGGGTTTGAGAAATGGGATCTTGCAGCTTTTGTTGCTTCTGCTGCGAGGAGGTCTTTGTTTCACGCTCCTTTTCTCTTCTTGCAAGCTATCCCTGTTTGGGTCAAGATTTGGGTTGATACGGTAAGGCCGTGCAGCCTGTTGATGGGCTTTGGTAAGGACTCAGCACGCGTGTCTACCCTAGACCCTGCAGTCGTTCCTTGGAGAAGCTTGCGCATTGCTCAGTGGTGACATTGGTGTGCTTGGGGCTGTTGTCTCCATGGGTCTTGCAATTTGGTTTCTGGAAGGCAGCTCCAAAGATGCATCACCGCAACTCTTTCATGTTGACTTCGTGCAGTCTGTAAGTCCGGAAGGCATTGGTCCAACTTCTAGTGCCAGGGATGCACAGTTGGGGCCACAGGTCAGGTAAAGCATGGCATACCCCTTGCGGCACATCCCTTCGTAAGAAGAAATTGAGAGTATTTGAACAATGCGTCATGAGCAAGTGTCCGTGCCATGAGAAATGGATATTCGCGGGTTCCAACGACAGCCGGGACCGCCGGGCCCCCGAAGCATCCAGAGAAGCCCACGTGGGTTTTGCGAACCCAATTCTTGCGGCACTCCTTCCTCGTCTGGGTGGTGCTGCCCCTCTGTGTATATAGCTGGGATGTGCTGGCCCCAAGTCGATTCAAGGCTTCCTGCTCGCAGGGCTATTCTCTGACAAGTCTGTTTCCGTTGTGTTTGGTGGAACTTCATTACTTGTATGCAGAGTCCTGTGCATGGTCGGCCATGAAAGCCCTGCTGTCTCAGCCAGAACTTGTGATCCTAAAGCAGTTCGGGGTCCTACAGTACAGGAAGTGGCTGGTGCTGCTAGGACTTTGTGAAGGCTTTTTACTTTTCACTGACGTGAGCTTCCCCTTTGTGGCACGCGCCTGCGATGAGATCCTCACAGAAGACTGGGGACGGGCATGGGGTGATGTCCCCATGATTGGGCAGCTCATGGCCAGCCTTGTGGCAGCTGTGAGGTTCTGGGGCTTCGCGCTGCTCGCCACCGTGGCAGTCATCCTAACGAACGGTGTCGCTGGCCTCTTGCTTTGCATCCCCTTCAGTCCCGACGGGCAGACAGGGCAGACAGGGCAGACCACCGGTGCGGAGTTCGTCGCCTGGGCGCGTGCAGCAGAGACGGCGATGATGCCAAGTGTTGCGTTTCTCGCTGAAGAAATGGCGAACCAAAAGCGGCACTTAACGGACTACAGCGAAGCGAGATCAGATGAAGGTGCCGGCTCCTTCGGCAACAAGCTTGATCCAGATGCGGCAGTAATGTTCGAGAACTTCAACCGAAACCTCGCCGCCCACATACACTTCTCGGAGAGTGCCCACTTCATGCTCCTCATGCTGGGCAAGATCTTGCTGGGCAGATGCCTGCAGCTCTGGATCCAGAGCTCCTTTCTGGCCCTGGCCTTTCACCAAGAAGCTGCTGGCGCAAAGGACAAGGTTATCCTTGGATGTTGTCTTGGGGCTGTGCTGCTGCTACACCGTGCGCTGCACAGCATGAAGATGCTAGGCTGTATGGGGCTACCTCTGCTCGTGTTGATCATCGCCTGCGTTACCTGGGCCGGCGCAAAAATAGCGCTGGCCTTTGTCTGCAAAGATCACCTTTGGAACTTAACCACAGGATGTGTCAAGCTTTCTCAGCACTAAGTGCACTTGGCGATCTGACTGGACATGGCGAGCGCTGGACTGGCGAAAAGAAGGGGAGACAAGTGTTGCTTCAGGGTGGTCTTGCTTCCGAGTTTCCTCATACAAAGAGCTCACAGCTCGCTCGTTTAGCACGTGCTGGACATGGCGATGACCCGGAGTAGATTGAGCAGCGACATTTCAATACTCAATGCAGCTGCTGAAGAAAATCTATGTCTGTGATCAGAACCCTCTCTCGCTGAGATCGTCTTGTCCAGTGTCTGACTGCAGTGAGATCCAGCCTATGCCAATCAGCTTAGGGCAGTCTGACAATCAGCATGCGCCGGCCGCATTGCAGTTCACACCCTTGACGCAGGTTTGCTAGCTTGGTGAGCACCGCGGTGTCTGGCGAATGCCGTCTCTTCCAAGCGTAGGGTGCCGCGGCTGCTAGTTGAATCCTTGTGGGGCCCCAGCGCCCTCTTCCAGCTTTGTGTCACCTTGGTATGGGCCACCAACAAAAAGGAGGCCATGAGCGCTTCTGCTGAGGGTGCCTTGTGTTTCTGATTTCAGCACCGGCAGAGGCCTGTCTTTCTGAGACCTCGCCGAACCGTCAGCTTGCCAGCACACGGCATCCTGCGCCACAAAAGAAGGCGAGTCTCTCTTAGAGTCTTAGAGCAGGCTGGCACATGGAAACCCGGATTGTCCATGACTCGAAGCACAGACATCTTCAGACTCAACCCCCGTACCACGCCAGTTTCCAGCTGAGCAAAGTGCCAGATGCGTAGTGAAACAAAAAGCTGCGAGCTGCTGTTAGGGAGTGCGAGGGCACAGGGCTCTCCGAATCAAAAGCATGCCGAAGGGCATGTGTCAACCAGCCTTCCCACCAATCTTCTTGCGCGCTTCCGCTAAGCCGGTGCACAGCAGGTGTTCAAAACTTTGCACGGATGCAGACTTCAGTATCAGGAAGCAGTTTGACAGTTTAAGCCTGTGGCGAATCCTTCAGCTTCATGGCAGCGATGATGGCAGAGCCCATTTGCCCCCCGCGCTTGTGCGGTGCTCTGCCCGTGGGATTTTGAGTGGAACACCATGCAACACCATACGGTAGTGGAACGAGCTGCAACTTGCAAGGTCTGATGACATTGCCGTCCCGAAAGAGGAGACTGCTTTGTGCCGATCCGTTTGACGTGTTTTGACCCGTTCAGCGTCAAAGGGTCTGTCGTCTACAGGACGTTGACAGCGACTTCGAGGATGATGTTGAAGGACGACACCAGTTTTCTGCCGAGGACTTGCGAAAGGGCTTGAAATTGGCAGTGTGAAATTCGCTTTAATGAAGCAAGTCCTAAGTACGTCCTATCTCTTTCCAAGAGGGGGCCTTTCGTTTCAAAAACCACGTGGACAAAAATGGGCCCGTTTTGGCAGGTGATGGCGGGGATTTCGGGGGCGGGTCTGCGAGGCTCTTTTTCGGCCTCCTCTCCTCCTGCACAGAGCTTCCCCCCCTGTCCCAAGCGCTCGTTACTCGTTCCTGCTTCTTGTCGTGCTCCAGTCCGGTAGCACTTGCAGGAGACCTTGATCATCTTTGACTGGGATGACACGGTGATGCCATCTTCCTGGGAACCGAGCTCAAGTTGGGACGATAGGACAATGATAAGTCCACAGAGAGCCTCTTGCGCCTTTTGCGGTCCTTTTTCAGCGTCTTAGACTACTTGTTTTTCAAGGGACGGAAGGACAATGATACGTCAACAGAGTGCCTTTTGCTGTCCGTTTTGAACATCTTAGACTTCTTTGTTCTGGCTGAGGTCATAGAGGAGGGGCTCACCCTTGAGGGCGATGACTTCACGCAGGAGCAGCAGGACTGCTCCCAAGCACTGTCCATTAATCAGAGAAGCAGGACACCCGAAACCTAAAACTGATGACTCGCAAAGCCCTTCAGAGAGCCGGTCCTGTGGGCCTTACGTCGCTGTCGCATCCCAAAGCTCAAGCGACCCCCCCCTTCTTGCCCTCCGTGGAGGCGAAGCTCTCCGAGCTAGCCAGGTTCGGGTCTCAAGAATGCTGAGAGTTCACTTGGGCTCAGGGCGGTTCTATAAGGGGTTTGTTATGGGTGGTTCCGGACTTTTCGGGAGTTGGTGTTGTTCATTGCTTGCCTGTGAGGCTGGCAACACAGACGCTGAACCTGGCCAGGGTCCTGGGCATCCCATATGAAGCGACACAGTCTGGACACACGAAGTAGTTTGGAGATGTTGTGCTGGGGGGATAGGATGCCTTTGGGATGTCTAAAGGGTTCAACCAAGCAGTGCCCAAATTTTGCCGTCTCTTGAGGCCATGCGTCTGGGCACCGTGGCTGCTTCCCCGGTGATGTCTGTGGTGCAGCTGTACTTAGACTGTACATGTTTCTATGTAGGTGTTCGGCGGTAGATGATGGAGTTCGAGTGGAGTTTGTGCCCAGTTGCTGGTCACCAATGCGGAGCATGGCTGGGTGGGGGCTCAGTGCTTTCGGGCTCTGGAGAGGATCGGAGGGAAGGGCTGGTCTCCCGAGGTTGAACTGAGCTGCCAGAGATTCCTCCCCGAGCTGCTACCAGTCCTGGCATCAGCCCGCTCCCTATGCTGAGGAGGTGAGGTGTGTAGGCAGGGAAATGCCAGTCGCCTGGTTCCGCGTCTCGGCACATCGGCAGCAGAAAACAAGGGTCCCGTATTCCAAGCGGGGAGAAGGTGGCCTTGATGAAGCCGTGATAAGAAGACCGGGCTGCTGCAGAACACACAAAGTGACAAAGTCAAGGGGAGACGCTATGCTTGCGGCACGTCTACCTAACATTAAAGGCGATTACTCGTCGTCACACTCTTCAGTAACACAGGAACTCGGACATTGTCCACCCCTGACCCCTGCAAAAAGAGAAGAAGATGTGGATGTGGCACAGCTAGCAGCTAGCCATACAGCGGTTTCGGGTAGCTCCCAGCAGTAGAGCGCGCTTGGGAGTTCGGAGGGCCGTTCAATTGCTGAGTAGTGGGAGCGGCAGCAGCGTCTTTGCCGGACGCGGGCTACGTTTGGCACTTGTCTTGCAAGGTACGCACGCTCTCTGCGCGCACCCAGTACGAGAGCGAGTTGGTGCCCACACCATTTGAGGCCTGCGGCTTATCAGTTTATTCCTAAAGCAGCTCCCAGTCAGAAAGTCAGAAGCGCCTTTATTTGGGACAATGCCCCCCAAACACTCAGTGGAAGCTCCACGCTTTCCACCACGAGATCAGCCGAGTCTTCCAGACCTCCAGTCGCGTGAGGCCACTTTGGGGCATCATTAATGCAAGATTTGTCAAGATTTGCGCAAAGTTGCGGCTGTTTTTGCCGCGCATGTAAGGAGGAGGAACATCTTGTCCTTTGGAGACAGCGGCCACGAGCGGGAGGCTGTGATCAAGGCTACGGCCAGAGCCCCGGAGAGCTGAAAGATCAGCGCCGAGGAGGATTGGGAGGTTTGTGCCAAAAGCTTTGTGCCCGAAAGAGGGCTGTAAAAAGCTCTAATTAAAGCCGTGGACGGTACCTGCGGCTTGAGGTCAACATGCCGCACACGCGGACGAAGTCGCTGAAGTTGGGGGCCTCCAGCTTGTGAGGTCAGACAGGGCCATGGCCTAGCGAAGGTAGGCGACTAAATTTGATGGACATCGCTGTGATGTGAATGTTGTCGTAAGGTTCATTGACAGACCGGGCGTCGAGGAGCTCCGGAAGCAGCATGCAGTCATGGCCGGTGTCCTTAACGGAGTACTAGAAGTCACTCCGAGTCTGTGCTATCCTAGGCATTGCTGGGCTAAGAGTGATATCGGCGAGGTCAAGTGCCTACGGCAGATTGTCCACCATGATGGAAACCTGGACCTTTGTCTCCGGTTCTGGACCCAGCGACTTGACGTTCTCGCATCAGGTGCTGTAGGAACACGTGTTGGTGTTGGTCCAGGCTGTGCAAACCACTTTTAGGCACAGCTGATTGAATCACCTGAGATCCTCATGCTCACTCTTCTGACACCCCTTGGTAACCCCGGCGTGTCGCTTTAAATCGAGACCTGCGACCCAGGGTGGCATGATGCTGTGAAACGGGATGCTCAGAGAGGCTGAGCTTCCATCTGCAGTGGGCTGTCCATCCCGATTCCGAGCTGTACTATCCCGTGGATTTAAACCTTTAGTCTTTGTTGGGGCGGGGATCTGATGGGGTACGCCTGTTCTGCGTTACATCCTTAGTACATCCTTGCGTCGTCGCTGGATGTGGTCTCTCCAAGTACGGCTCGGAACATCCAATGTTTCACCATAGGTGTTACTGCACCGCAGTGTGCAACACAGACAGTGGCAGGGAGCAAAGAGTGCAGTCTTTGACTCCGGCTTCTCTGAGGCTGTCGAAGCGTTTTCCCAGAGAAGCAGCGAGTCCCCGTGTGACTCCATTGTGACGGTACAACCGAGTACATCACCAGAAGCATCTTGAGTGCGCTGGGCAATAGCCCTCGCAAGCTCCCATATTCGACTCGCTGGAGCCCGTGAAGGAATCCCGGAATCCCCCCCAAAGGGAGAGAAAGCACAGCAGAAAGGCACAGCACATGGCCCTGCCCCGGCTGCTCGGACCACGAGAGGTTTCCGGCACGGAAATTGGGGAGAGAACTAATAAAAGGAGTGTATTTCACAGCTTTTTCTGTTATGTTGGTTTGTGCCTTTGTGTACCGACTCGGGACGAGTGGCTGCGGCGGCTTGCCCATCTTCCAACTAGCTGCGTTTCTCGCACTGTGCCTGGGTCATGCAGTCGTCGGAACTGCCGGCGGCGAGTGCCGGAACAGTAAGGATGTTGATATGTCGAAATCTATCCAAGCAGTCAAAGGACGTGTACGCTGCACGCTGGTGGTTTTTTGTAGGTTGCTGGCTGCACGGATTGTGAAAGTCCGTGCAGGACAGTTGCATGATCAGTCTGGTTCGCCATGATGACCGTGACTAGAACACCCAAGCGAACACAACATGTAGACTCACGTCGCCTGTTACGTGTTTTTTGTTTCAATGTTTGCGATTTGCAATGGCTGCTTGACTGTAGGCAAATGCCGGTTGTCTCAGTCATGTAAGGATGGGCTGAACCCATGAGCTGTCGAGGATGCAGAAATCAGAAAGCACCTCCTGCCGAGTTTGTAGAAGATTCGAGCAGCAATGAGGTGCTTGCGCCCTGGCCATCGCACTGGCTCCAGAACATCGTGACATCCCGCCGTCCTAACAGGAAAAGAGCGGCAAGAAGGTCCATGCTTGTAGCAGACAGTTTCTAGACGTTTTTAGTTGCTTAAAAGGGCATCTTGACGCGTTCTTCTCTCTCCAAACGGTGCGGCCACATGGATACGACGGGCTCAGTGGGCGCTTTGGAGCAGGCGCTGGAGCGCATGACCGGAGCTCTGCAGGTGGCCAAGCGGAGAGAGGAGCAGGCTGCGGCCCGACGCCGGGCGCGCGCTGAAACTGAGACGGCTCTCCGAAAGGACTGCGACGATTGCAGGCGAGAGGTAGAAGCTGGCTGCGTGATTCTCTGTCATTGCGCGTTGTGCATCTTTCTAGGCAGCAGGCCGCCAGACTGTGGGCAGAGTCGCAGAGGCTCATGAAGATGCTTCAGGCTGCGCCAGTGGCCTCAAGCTGCATCAGGTTGCATCAAGTTGCATCAAGTTTTTTTTGCTGTCAGAACTTTTCTCCTTTGAGCCCCCTTGAGCCAGGCCGAGAGCTCCCCGACGAGCTCTCCGAAGCCCCGAAAGGACCCGTGGCTCCAGCAAGTCGGTGCCCAGCCGAAAGATACTTTCTGAGGGTGTTTGTAGACCAGTGTAGACCAGTGTAGAATGTCGAATCTTTGGGCGAAGAATCCCACATGTTCAAATGTTCTGTACATATCTTGCCGTACGCTGCTGTACTGTACAGTGCCGTACTCAACACCACCAGGAAAAATGTTCAGGACACTGTCAATCGTCCTTCTCTTTGTGGCTTTGTGGATCGAGGCAGTGCTTTACATCTCCTTGTGGCGTCCTTGCCATTAGGGGTAAATGAGAAGATGAGTCTGTCGACCGCCTCTGCGGCTTTGTGGCTCAGATCAGGGGATGTTTCCAACAAGCACATGTTTACAAACACTGCCAGTCAACTCAGTCAACTCCTGCACTTTGATTCCCGATTGCTGTACACACATAAAGTGGTGGCTGTACTGGGCCTGGAAGTCCTGCTGGGTGAATCATGCAGCGGTGCGCAGACCTTTTTCGCAGTTGTTGCATGCTTGCACTGTTGTGATGTTAGTGAAGTTTGTCCAGTGGTTGTCCAGATGCTCTGCTGCAGCCAGCTGGCTCACATGAGCACATGCAAGCACAATTTTCAGTTCAGTGCAGACCCCAACCTTTCTCAATTGCAAACGCTCATACGAACTGTGCTTCTGACAGCTCTGGTCTCCATGGATTTCAAAGCCACGGGCCCCACCAAAGGCGTGACCGCTGAAGACGCCCCGGCTTCCTCGGCAGCGTGTGCCGACGATGCGAAGATCAGGAACGGCACACCAGCGAAGCGGGTGCCCCGAAAGCGTGGAGCTGAGCCTTTCAAGCTGCCTAGGTGCGCAATGGGCTGATGACACTTCATGCTGCATCTTTTGCCCAAGGTTTCCATCGGAGCCTTGGGTGTCACGAGAGCAGCTTCAGGACCATGCCCTGTGAAGCTATGCATAGTTCTGACGGTTCTTCAAGTTGTGCTTCACGTCGATGCAGCTTTGCTCAACAAGGAGTTGAGTGGGGGGGAGGAGAAGGAGAAGGGCAGGGACGATCATCAAGATCGTGACCATGAGGGAGCAGGCCGGCCGTGTTGTCATGTGGAAGATAGGGACGCCAAAATCTGCCAAAGAACAACTCCCTGAGGCCTTACTCGCTCCCCGCCCAGGAAGCGAGGTGCGGTCCCAGTCCCGACTCGGGGAGGTGCAAACAGCTGGGGTGGGGCTGAGGTTCAGAGCACTTACTCGCTGCGACAGCCAGCGATGCTGCTGACCTGCCGGTGAGATGCTCAACGTCAAAAGCTTTTAGTCCCTAGGAAACTTTGTGGGTGCTCCGATGCCATCAGACATTGCATGTGTGGAACGCCCCGCAGACCGAGTCGTCCTTTCATGTGCACTTGCGACACTAGTCTCATGCAGGTAAGTGGATCTCATTACGACTTCTTGTGCACTTGCCAACCGTGCTTCTGAGGCGAAGCGTCGCCGGAAGCTTCCTCCTGGAGCAGCTCAGGGCATGTTTAGTGGAGAGCTGCATGAGATCAAGGTTCACGCTCTGTCTGCATGTGCGAGCCGGCGAGAGTGTTTCGAACAAATGAGGCTCGTGTAATGTTCAGTGATGACGTGGACGAGATCGACCCGGACTTTGGCATTGCTGGCGAGTGAAAACTGACGACTCCAGTTTCGTGCAGATGGGCTCAGATGGTCCGAGGTGCCCAACACGCTGGCGGAGACACGGATGCCGTGTGATTGAATCAGTCTCGCGGATCGCATCGCGTGTGGCGTGCTTCTGTGGGAATGTGCAACTGAATGATCCCCCGCCACGTGAAGTCGTGAAGCATCCCAAGCCTGCTCTACGACTCCACGATGGGTCTTTGAGCGATTGGCTTGAGCGGCAGGCACAAAAGCCAGTTTGCAGTGGCATCAAAAGCTGCGCGCAGCCCGCCACGACACAGCAAGAAGCGACAGACATGGGCAGCTACATGAAGTCACCCCGCGCAGGCCCGACGGCATCCCAGAAGAGGTGTCTTGCCTTAGCCGCCACCTGCTCTTGCTCTCATCCCCTCATCTGTTCTGCCTCTCTGTTCCTCTCCACGTCTCCCATTGTCTCCCTCCTCTCTTCTGTTTGCCTCTTCAAGAAGCGGCGTGGCAGGAGTGGAGAGGCAGTTGCCTAAGTCTCTTGCCCGTCCACACCACGATGCATGTTGATACGAAGTGGCATTCTGAGGATACGCCGGTAGTCGTCTCAGATCAGAAGAGAGCGACGGAGAGGGCCAGAAAGTCGGTTTGCCTGTGGTCATCTTTTCGGCTCTTGCTCGTTGAGGTGTCCAGCCAGGCTTTTCCTCCCAGGCAGGGTGCCAAGATGTGCCAAGACCAAGCCGATGTAAGCTGCAAAGCCGCAGCCCGTCGCTGAGTCCTTGTCGCCTCGCTGTATCTGAGGTGCCCACGCGCCCTCCCTCAGCCCCGCCACCCCAGCCACCTTCGTCGCAGGCTCCTCGTCCTGCAAATGCGTACAACATAGTCAACATAGCGGCACATAGCACGCTCCTCTGGAAGACGAAGTCGATAGCACGTCGTAGGCGGCTGCCATGGGAATGCCAAAAGCGCCAGGGACCCACCAGAGTCGCGATAAGTGTGAGGAGCAAAGTGCTGTTTAACTCTGCTGCTCGAATTCCAAGGGCTGCTCCAGCTGGAGGCCAGTCAAGACCGATGGCCCCGAGTTTTTGAGAGACGTAAGGAGCTAGGATCGGACCTGGGAGCCTTCGAGGCAAGCTTGGGCACATTCATGGGCATGTAGTCCTCAGCTTCACAGGGCAGCCAACGGCTGGCGGAGTCCGTGTGCTGCAACCACCTACTGGGTCTGCTACCCAATTCAGACCGTGGCAAGCAGTTTCTCCGCAGTTCGGGACCACTCGGAGGCACCTCCGCTGTTTCGAGGCCTCCAGCCCAGGCACCTGCGCAAGCGCCCGGCTCGCCGACCCAGGCCTCAACCTGCACCCAGTCACATTGTTCACATCCCATTCGCCATCTTCAGCTTGCTGTTCTTACAGACCCTTTTTGTTTTTTGAGGTTGGCCAGCCCATTCCGCCACCCGAGCCTTTCCAGGTTCCTCCTCAGAAGACGGAATGAGGGGATGGGGGGAGCAATTGTGAGAATATGCTGATCCTTGCGGAGGGACGTGATGTCGCATCTTCAGGTCGTGCCTGCCAACATGCCCGACAACCTTACGCCAGAGGCACCGTCTGAGACCGTCTGAGGCTTGCAGGGCTGCGGCATCTTCTTGCCTGGCCCAGGAGCAGCGCAAGCACCAGGCTCTTTATTGCACGACTCTCCAGGCGTGGATCAATTTTCTCGTGTTCAAAAAAAAGGATTTTGGGCCATACAGTTCCCTGCCAGGCTTCCCATGCTCTCCGTGACAAGTTTGGCATGGTGGGAATCTTGGAGGCAGATTGTTGCAAAGGATGGCAGAAGGCTGCAAGTCGATTAAGGGTGGGTGTTATGGGCAGGTGGTTCGCATGTCGGACCCTCATCTCAATACCCTGGCGCTGGGAATGGACCTCACTGGCAGGAGACAAAAGGGACAAACAGTGGGTCTTTAATTCAAAGAGAAGCCTCGTTCAACGTTGACACTTGCAATGCAGGAACGATACCCCGCCACGCCGAGAGCCTGAGTACTACCTCCCTCAAAGCTCCCTGATTGCAACTTCGCGGAGCCCTTCGCATGTGCCAGCATGAGACAAGCTGTGACACGTCGGCCTTTGCCAGGCTACTTCATGAACCCTCCGACTCCCAAGACGGCTGCTCGGGCATGGCATAACGTTCGTTCTTGTCTCGCAGAGGGCTTGATCCAGTAGGGGCATATGTATCCGTGACAGGTTTTGGGTTACAGTGACACAGACCATGCGTTTCAGGGACAAGCCCGGGGTTTGCCACAACTGTCCAGATAACCCCACACCTTTGAACAAAGAACTTGGTTTAACAATATCCCTTAGCCCAGTTCAGCACTGCTCTACTGCCAGGAACACCTCCCAAAGTTAACCTTGGAGACTCTGTTCTACATGTTCTTCAGTATGCCCAGAGACATGCACCAAGTTCCGACCTCAGGCAACATGTATGTCCCCACATGTTGTTGCTTCTGCTGGGGTACGATCATGGATATTCAGGCACTTGCAGCGATGCAGTTGTGCGCCTCTGTGTGTGAGCGTCATGAGCCGGCTGTGCTGCCTATGCAAGGCTTCCTGTGCAAGGTACGAGCGTGGCTGGTTGTATCACAGAACAGAAAAGATGTGGATTGCGGCTCAGCCCCAGGATTGAAGTGCTGTGATCGTCCTTGCAAATTTTGGTGCATCTTTGGTATGTATCCTGTCTTGTTGCCAATCTCGCAGGATGACAATCAAGGCAACAGACGCAATGTGTACTGGGATCCAGTGGCTTGGGAGGTCAGGTACGTGCCGAAAGAGGTCTGGCACAAAGCTTGTGCAGAGGTAGCAGGCGGGCCCACATCCTTGAATTTGAGCCCCTGAGCAAGGTCGATCCTGCTGGATTCCTGACGAAGGCACCAAAAAGTCGTCAGAGATGCATCGTCCATAGCCTGGTCCATGGGCCAGGAAGACGTGCGGATCAAGCATACTCCCCAGTGAGGAGCTGTTGACTCCGTTGACTCCCAAGAATAGGCAAGCCAGAGGTACTTGCTTTGTGGCTCATGCCGCAGCTGAAGGCTGTGTGCCCGTTTGAGGTCCAGCCTGGCTTGGCTCAGGGCTGGCATGGCCTGATGTGCTTACTAGCAGTACTAGCATACGGGTGTTATACGATGTCAGGCTGACGCTGACCCCGAGCTGGCTCTTATACATACGAGAGCGAGCCGAGAGTGGCACGCAGATGTGGCTATTCAACAGCCCCTTCAATGCAAGATGTGAGCATGCGCGGCTGCGGACATCACCAGCCAGCGGCCTGCCGACGGAAAACGTCAACCTCGACCTCCAGATGCTTGCTGAGCCTGGTAGTTCCGTGTGTTTCGGGAGATTGGTCAATGGTGTGAGGCCCGTGCCGAAGTTTTGCGGTTCATCCCCCGGGGTCCTCGAACCGGGGACCATACTTCGCCATGGAAGGCCCCACAACAACCAGGGGAACTCTCGCAATAGCCACTAAGTCACTACATACACTTTGTCACCACGCTGCTGTCCCTGCAGGCGTTGCGTGTCTTCTTGAGCAGAGACATCTCTGAGCCGCGGATTTCTGCTTAAGGCCCGGCTTCTTACTACAAGCAGAGTTGTGTTCGCCTTCTTTGTGAGGAGATTCTTGGAGCCAACTTTGTCTTGCAATCCCTTCCGATGAGGATGGGGAACACGAGTGGCATCGACTGCGCTTTCAGGACAGACCTCCGCAACAGAAATAGCGCCAGCACTGAGCATATCTGAGACTGGAGCACATGTTCAACCTCACAGGGTTCGTTGACAGGAAGAATTGCTGCGCGGGCGCTGTTGCTCTTGCCTCAATTGGGCGACTGCTGCGTGGACGTGTGCAAGTTTCCCTTCAGCAGGTCCAGCCGGCCTTTTGAATGTGTTTCCAACTTTAATTCACATCAGAGACAAGCCGGAAGTGGATTCGACACAAAGACGCAGCTCTTTGCCACCAGTGCTGGACAACCTGACATGCCTTTGCAGCAAAGCTTCAGCACTCCGACCATGGCTTTGACTTAGCGCTATTTTCAGCGGCTAGAGAGGAATACTACGCGGGTTCAGAAGTGGAGTAGTCATCAGCGTACGGATATGTCTTCTGGGGTCGATGCTCCAGCCCTTCACGCACTCTTGTGGCATGAAAAAGCAAGCAAGGGGATCATTTCCCCTGCCAGCATCTAGAACTGAATCTGCAGCGGGAAGAGGAAGACGTACAGGCAAAGCCTTGGCCGATATCTCGAGACGGAATATGTTGTTAGAAACAATTAGCTAGCATTGCCAGGCAGCGGCATGAATGCTAGGGCAAGGGTCATCAAGCTCTGAAGCCCAATCTCTCAGGACAGGACAGTCGGGTTCGAGTACATCACTGAAGGCTTGTGATCGACGATCTTTCAACCTTGAAGCCGACAGATCGAGACTGAACCTTGGAGGTCGTAGCTCGGATGTGGTGCGCTTGAATGAGAGCCCAGGCCATCGGAGCGGGGGGATGATGAGTGCACACGGCAGACTTCGGGACATATTTTGCATACCACAGATGCCACTGCCAAGGCACGCCGACTCGCTGCCTGTCCCTGCCCGGCGCCCGTGGTTCTTCACATGTGAACTTATCTGACTTCCGAGCTTCTGACTGGGCAATGCCATGCATTTCACGCATTGCGCCAACCATTAGACAGTGGCACATGCACATGATGCTCCTGCAGGCCCACATCTCTTGCAGATGCACCCAAGCAGTTGCAAGAGTACAGGCCATGGCGACCTCTCGAAGGGCTACGCCCCTAAGCCCCGAAGCCCCTAAGCCCTAGAACCTGCTCACCCCATGCATCTCCACACCTATCCGCGCGTCATGTCGGCGTCAGGCTCCGATTCTACAACTTTAACATGGGAAACAGTGCTGCACCCAGCTGCCGCACAGGCTTAAGGACACCTGTAGGCAAGAGCAGGCGGAGAGACCAGAAGTGATCATCAACACTGTCTGTCGGCTAAGATTCGGACTTCCGTTCGGTTGACGAATTGTCTGGACCAGGTGGGTATCAAACGGAATGGCTTGCGTGTGTGGCATGTGTGTGAGGTTTCCACATGAGTGTTTTGTGCTGGCTTGCGTGTCCCCAAAGCATCCAGCATCCCCGACTGGACACACAGGGGCCCCAATCATCTGCCCTCAAGCATGCGAATACAAACATACTAAATCAGCGGCATCCGTGAGTCGTAGAAATCAAGGTGTTCTCGCCATAGAGGGTCTGCCATGCTCTGGAGCTTCTTTGCAAAGTCGCGCTCTTGCCTGCTTTTCAGCGGAACCCTCGCCATTTTCGGGAGTTCGCCAGTTTAGGGAGCTTTGCGTCTCTTTGTTGCTTGCTTTTTGCCTTGCCGTGTGCTCTCTGCTTGTGCCTCTTGTCTTTTGCTCGTCATTTTGCCATTTGCAGTCGTTTCTTGCTTTGGGTCTTTCAGTTTGCCGTTTTCTCCCTGCTTTCTACCTTGCCATGTTTAGCTTTGGGTTCTTTGCCTCCAGTGTGCAAAATCGCATTATATGAGATATTAGTAGTAGCAATGCTACGAACACTCGTATTGGTGTTAGTAGTCGTACCGCTTGTTTTACCAGTGCTACGGCAATGGATGGGGCACTGGGGCCTAGGCGAGAGCGTGAGGTAGCACGCGCAATCATGAACCGTGAGTCCGAGAACCTAAGTCTGAGAATCATCAAGCGTAGACTGAAGCACCTCTTTTGCCAAGACCCTGGATTGTTTGCAAGGAGGACGCGGAGCATTTTGCGATGCTCTATCTGAAGCATTGGCAGACGGCCGGTCCTTGGACGTATCCTTCGCCACCTTTGTCGAGGTGCCAAGCAAGTTTCTCATGCATGGCTCAGGGAATCCAGGTTTTAGCTCGAAGCTTCTCTCGTAACCAACCAACAAAAGATACGAGGCAACATTTTGCGAGGAAGGTGTGGGTGTGGATGTGTGTGTGTGTGGGTGTGTCTGTGCAACTTGCGCCGGTTGGTTTGAAGAAGCCCTAGATCCTGGAGCCCTGTTGACCAGACACGTTTGAACTTCACCAACTGGGTGGCGAAGTACACGTCGGGTGACCAGCTCGGCCCCCAGCCTCCATTCCCTTGGACCGACGAGGGTTTGCCGAGTTTACGGCTTAGGGTATGGGATGTCGTGTGCATGAGTGCTATGGCGTCTCCTGTGATGTCAGACGAGAACTGATTGGAGTCATTGCTTATGTAAGAAAAGCTTTCTGCTATGGCCAGTTGGTACAGCGACCGAAACGGCTCCATCAAGTCGAAATAACTGGAATACCATGCCCTGGCAGAAGTCCAAAACCACTAGCCACCCTGACCTCCCGCCCGTCCCAAAATCCCCAAAGACTTCTCAAGCCTTTCAGCCATTGAGGAAGCCACGCTTGGACTCACTCCTAACACAGAGTGCCCGACGCGAGGCGACTTTGGGAGGTTTTGAAGAGTTTAGGGTTTAGGGTGTACGGTTTAACGGTTTTTAAGTTTCGGGAGTTTAGCTTCAGAGTTTCAGGGCACGCGATTAGAGGTTTGCTGCGAGGTTTCATGTGTTGGTGTTTAAAGGCATCCCTGAATGTTTTGGATCTGTGTCCTAGTAAAACACAGAGGAAACAGAGATTTCTCTATGAACATACAGATGAGAAAGAGGTTTTCCGACAAAAAGTCAAGAAAGGGAAGTTTCCTATTAAGAAAAGGAGGAAGCACAGGGTTTCCTGTTAACACACTGAGGAAATAGAGGTTTCCTACGAGAAATCTGGGATTATACTCTGGGGTTGGGCAGTGCTGGGCACTCCAGCGAGTCTCTGCGTGTACTCTGGCAGAGTTCAGGGATTCTCTGGGGGTCTCTGGGGCAACTCTTGGGGTTGCGCACTCCAGGGTTTCTCTGGGGATACTCTTGGGATTGGGTACTCCAAGGATTCTTTTTGGGGCCCTTCGGGAACTCCAGAAATTCTCCGAAACTACTGTGAGGTTGGGCACTCCAGGGATTCTCTGAGAATACTCCTGGGGCTGGGCACGAGGTGTTCTGGCAATACTCTGAAAGCACTCCAGGGATTCTCTGGTGTCTGAAATTGGGCACTGATACTTTGGGGTTGGGCGCTCCAACAATTCTCTCTTGGGGGTGGGGAACGAATAAACGCAGAATGGCCGAAGGAAAGAAAGACATACAAAAAAGACAGGCAGAAATATCTCAATAACTACCGGACGACATAAGTTATGAAAGGTATGAAGACTTAAGAAGTAAGTTAAGCTTTGCAAGCTTGCTTTACAAAGAATTATCACGCCATGAAGATGACTTGCGTGGAGAAAACGTGCGAATCTTTGCGAAGCCTGTCATGCAGCATTGTGTTTGCAAATTTGGGGCGTACTTGCCAATCACGAAAATGCATGCGATTCTTTTCCACGGGGGGTCACCCTCCCTCCCAGCCCCACCAGTTTTTTTTTTCAATGCAGGTTGAAGTCTTGCAGGCTTTCTGGTTTTTCCCCACCCTCGGTGTGGGGTTGTTAGATTTTTAAACTCAACTCTTCTCCTTGCCCGGAACTCTTCTCCTCGCCCGGTCTGCTCCTCGCTCATCCCTGGGTGCCCAACCCCAGAGTGTCCCGGGAGTGCCCAACCCCGCATGTCCCTGGAGTGCCCAACCCCAGAATGCCCAACCCCTGGAGTGGCCAACCCCAGAGTGCCCAACTTTAGAGTGTTTCTGGAACGCCCAACCCCAGAGTGTCCCTGGAGTGCCCTGGAGTGCCCAACCCCAGAGTGCTACCCAGACAGGGTGGGATGTTCGAAGTAAATTTTGGTGGAGGCACCAATGTCCTCTGCAGGAAAACCGTTATTTCATCTACATCCATACTTCATTAGGGAAAGCCTGAACGGGCGTTAATGAGTATAGAATTTCAGAGGGTCAGAGGCGCCTCGGGGCCGGGGAAGCCCCCGCGCCTGTCGGAACGCTTCAACCGCGACCCTGAGCCCCGAAAGCCCCCAAAACTCTGAAAAAACTTACTTCCCTGGCCTTCAGGGAAGTCTCAGTTCGCGGAATCTCGTCCGAAGCTTCGTGGAAGGCCTCGGGGCTTCTTGGGGGCCTCGGGGGAGTTGAGGAGTTGGAGTTTTGTGCTTCAGGGCTTTGGCATTGGGTTGAATTACTTGGGTTTAGTAGCTTTCAGGTGCGGCAGTCTGCAGTCACCCAGATTTTCTGAGTCTGTCAGCTTGGTTATGAGGCCTCGCTGCCAGCTACAACGGCAACTTGAAATCCATGCGCCTGGCTGAGTCTTTCAGGCAATTTGCCGGCCCAGGCTTACTAGCTTGCAGACTTTTCAGTCAACGCCCTATGGCTGCTTCTCTTCTGCTTGTGCAGCTCGCTGCAGGCTGGCCTTCTGCAGTGACGAGTTCAGGGAGGCCGGCAGTGCTCCTTTTCTTCTCCCAACTCCAGCATGTTCTGTAGTTGCCTTGGCTCACCTGAGAGAGGATAAGTCGGGTGGCCTCTTCGGAAGACTTACGGAAAAGCAGGTTGGAGGACGGCTTGGGGAGCCTGAGAGTGCAGTGGAGGTACTGTGTGGGACAAGAGACGCTGAGTGAATCAAACTCAAGCTTTGCCCACCCAGACAGGAATTCAGGGTTTGCACTTGCAGGCTCAGACAGAGGCTTCAGGTTCAGGGGGGGAGAGGCCCGTGGCGGTTGTGGTGGTGCTGAAGGTTCGAAGAAACGGTTAGGATTCTACTATTGGTTTTATTTCTGTCGTCCGGTCAAATATTCCAACTGGGCACTTCTGTTGCCTGACTCGGTGTTGCGTGCCATTTTCTGACTCGGCCGTACTAGCGACTCGAATTCCTAGTGCGGCCTCGGGTGAAACAGAAGTGATGCCTGCATGACCGTGCAATCGACCCTGCGATGCTTGAGATGTGAGGAGTCCCCGTGCCCAACCCGAAGAAGGACGGCCTTGGGGTGAATGAGCGCAGAGATAGGGCATCTCAGTTTCTCAGATCTCGGATCCCTCAAGTTGCGGATGCGGACATGAAGAGACAAGCAGGCGTTCATCGGACGCAGCTTGGTCCTGCCCAGCGCAACTGGGGAAGGCAGCGAGTAGATGAGAATGCTCCGGTTTTGCGAGCTTGTTCGACACAAGAGGTGCCGAGGACATTCGTCGGTTTTGATTGGTTTTTGCCTTTGAGGCATCCGCCTCTGCTTCGTCAGCTGTCACTTTCCAATCACGCAGATTGCAGCGGCGCTAGAGGCCCCATCGATTTTCTGCGAAGGGTCCCTCTGATGTGCCCGCTGGTCAGGATCCGCTGCAGGACCCGCTGGAAGCAGCGAAGATCGCCTTGGCAAAGACCCTGCGCAAGGTGCAGCGGATAACCTTGGCTGACACTAGCATCTGACAGTAGCCTCATGGCGTTACGGCAGCCTATTGATGGCAGCTTCTGCCAAGCTGTTGGGTCGCTTCACAGGTGCTTCGCAAAGCCCACCAGAGGACTCGGAGTGCCGTGCTTCCGAGTGCTTTCCTTTGCTTTCCTTTGCTTTCCTTGATGAGCCCCTGCAACATCCTGCAACACTTTCCTTTCCTGTTCGTGTATAGGGGGAGCCTGGCAGGAGTCTTACTGATGAGCGTACCATCATCTTCGTCCAGGGGGACCGCTTAATTATGCATTAGAGCTCTTGATAGGAAGGGTTCAGAACAGAACGGCCACCTCAATGGCACTGTGGTTTTGCAGGACCTCAATAGTAGAACTGTTCTTCGGGAGGGAGAGGCACGGGAGTTGTGCAAGGCAGCCCTTTTCTGGCGCCCAAACGGCATTGGGGGTCCCTCCGCGCAGGTGAACGATGTGCTCTTGGAGCTTCTGGAAGATGAGTCGCTGCAGTCAGCCATTCAACAGCAGGCCTTCACGCATGTACCCATGGATCCGGGGATTGACATTTGTGCACAAGTCAAGTTGTGGGCATAATTTGCACGGAGAAGCAGAGTACAACAAGAAGAGTCATGAAGGGTCGACAGCTTTGCTGTATGTTGGCCATGTGGTGCAGTTGGATGACTTGCCTGCCGGTCGATGGCGCGAAACCGTGTCACACGACAGCGCCGGGGTCTTGTCGGGCGCTGTGTCGCGTGATACGAAGCAAGACTCTTACAGCTGCGCCAGCTCTGCATTGGCTTTCGGCTTCGGTTTCCGTGTTTCCGTTATTTCAAGGTTGGTGTCGCTTCGAACTCCGAGGTGCATGACCTACCTGTAACATACAAATTCAGCAACAAGAAGATGTGCCAAACTGGCAACAGCTGGGCGCTTGGCCTTTTGTGCGCGTGCAGCTTTACGGATGCAGAGTGCAGACCTGAGAATTTTTTTTGTGGAATCCCCTCGACTCAAAGGCCCCGCACGGCGGCGTGCGGAGTCCCCCAAAAGCGAGGAGTCCAGCCCGAAGCCCAGGGCCTTTGAGAACGTTTAGACGCTTCAAGGCGTTGAAGGCTTTGCCGTTGCGAGGGGCTCTGCGCCTGCGTGCAGGTTCAGACCATGAACATTATCTCACCATAGGCGTCCCAGCTTCGTGAGCTTTCGTTGTGATGTCTAAAATCCTTCGTGGGCCATCCGCGGCACCTCCGATCTTTGGGCCTGCACGAAACCATAAATTAGGGGCCTTGCTGCCCACCCCACGACTTGGCGAGGTGATGTGATGTCCAAGGCGCCCGTGCCTTGGGGAACTGCACCGCTAGGGTCCATGATGGTTTCTGCAGGTCTCTGCAAGTTCTGTGTGTATCCGAATTGCAGAGCGTTTGCCGAGGCGGTCACAAGCCGATCAAGCGGATTCTGCTCCGGAGTTGACAAAGGCCATTTTTCCCCCGCGGGGACTTTTTGGCTTGAGATGTCTCCGAGATGTCCCTGAGTCTATGGCAATAGCCTGGTGTCCAAGCTGTCCAAGAGCTGGGTTGTGTTGCTTAGTCTTTGTTTCTGGGGAGTCCTTGGGCGGGCTTCTTGTACGCTGCTTGCAAGCGAGTTCACTACAGAAGGACATGGAAGTGCCCGTAAGGCTGGGACAGAAGACCCTAAGAACTTCATGTGTAGAGCTAAAGCCTTTGGTAGCAGCCTGGTGCTTTATCTTGCTGTGACGTCGCCGTTTGAGTATGCTTCGCGCGGTTGCAATCAATCAGTACTCAGTGAACCAGCACATGATGGTTTCGTTGTCGTTTGATGCAGTTGGCTGTAGTTTGTTTGTTTAACAGGTCAGCTCAGTGTTCAGCTGGGTGCAAAGGGCAGCGCCTCCACCCAGAACCCCCCCGCAGTCGCAGCCCTATCTCTCCAATACATCCTAATTCACCACCTGGAGCGCTTCTGCGGGAGCATGGCAGGTCAAAACCACAAAAACCACATCCACCACGGCCAGCAGCAAGTCATGGCCTGAGCTGGCATCGGCTTGCGCTGGATCATCGCGGCAGTTTGCTCAAGACAGGCGGCTCATGGACTTCTGTCGGGGGTTTAGCATGAAGAGATTTTAAGAATTTAGCGATGTGGTGCAAGTCGAGTTCTGCGAATCGGCGCAGTTCCCAGGCGAACCGAGGGTGGTCTTTACAAGAGGACTCGTGCCGCGGCATTGCAGCCTCATGTGCTAGCAGCAACCGCTACAGTTTGTGATCTGTTCTGTAGCTACGGTTGGTCACAAGCTTCCCAGGAGGGCAGTTGGGGTGGTTTGGGGTCGTTTGGCAACTCTTCGACGGGCAGGACCTTGGCGACTCTCGGACAGGAGTGGCTGGACAACTGGGGAGTTGTGTGGTGCTCAGTTTCATCGGTACTGCGTGAGACCTGCTGCTACTGGTGCCATCCGGTGCTTGTGCTCTTTCGCCGTGTCCACAAAGCCCTAAGCTCCTAAACGTCCTAAAACCTATGTGCACTCGAGGTCGTAGTCAGAAGCCCATAGCACTCCTCACAATCCTTGGTGCGCAGGCCTTTAAGCAGAAAGACTTCCGATCCTTCAGGCGTCCGTGCTGCAGCTGATTTGTGTAAGGTCGGAGTCTTCAAGGTTGCATTAAAGCAAGTCGTGCTGTATCCGCAGCTTCCCCTCCTCGAGATTTCCTTGTGTCCTTGTGGATGTTCCACGCCTTGTTGAGTTACAAGCAGAGAGGCCCAGACCCTACAGGGCCAAAAGGTCCTGAAGGAGCCTAAAGCCCAAAGGCCACAGCCCACGAACGCCTAAACCCCAGCCCCGGATGGGCTTTCCGAAGCCACGCCTTCAGGTTTCCTTCGTGCGCCGACCGCGTGATCTACTGGGCTTCGGACGCTCTCTATGACCGGTTGAGCTGGGAGCTGCCAAGGGGTGGCTACGAGGCGAGTCAAGGTTCAATGGAAGCAGTTTTCACAGTTGTACAATGTTTCGCGATGTTTTGCCATGATTTTACAATGAAAACAGCTACGTTTACAGAGAGACGAAGTTCATTCAACGAGCGCCCTGGCCAGCTCAATCACTCGCAGCTGGGCAGCGACCATCGGCCTGTCAGCTTGGAGGCAGGACCGGTGGAAGGATCGTCCGCAAGGATGCTGAATACAAAGCTCTCAAAAACCAATCTTGCGGATGCCTTGGGTCGCAGGTGATCCTGCGAGTGTCCGAGGAATCGGTTCGAACCTCCAAGCCCCTCCAACCAGCAGCGAGCCGAGAGCGGTCTAAAAACTGGTGTTGGCAAAAGCTTTTTGAGCATGGTTCATATGTCTCAGCATGTTAAAAAGCCATCTCTTCAGTGCCTCAGGCGCGCAGCTACATGACGGAGGCATGGAGCTGCTGGATATTTTGGGTTTGGTCCGGAGATTCAATTCCTGCATCCACGGGGGGCTGCCCCCAGCTTCAGCCACGGCATCAGGGCTACCTCTCGGAGCCCGAAGATACCTCCATGTCAGAGGCAGAGGTGCAAGTTCTCGATGCCTCGATGCGCCTGTGGTAACCAGTCATGAAGATGGATGCGCATTTGCCAAATTAAATAGGTTCAGCAGCTACATGTAGCTGGTTGGAGCTCAGCTCCAACTCCTTGTGAAGGATGGCTTGGACTCCTGCGAGGCCACACCCAGGCTGCGTGGATTGTTGCTGACTGTGCAACTGGGTTCAGTGTTTTCTTCTGTGGCCTTAGGACTTGGAGATAAGCTCAATCTTCGGGTTTTTGGAGACGGCAATGATGAATCCAGGACGGTTGCATCTTCACCACCTGCGTTCGGGCACGGAGAAGTCACATCCTTTGTCTGGCCAACTTGGCACCATGATTGGTTGCCTGGTGCACACGAGCAGCCGGCAGCGTTGCCTTGCACGAACCGAGGGATCACAAGAGTCGCGGATGCCAGTTGCCGAGGCGCGATCGCTCAGCCGCCGCCGCTCGGAATCGGATGCCAGTTGCCTGGCCTCAGACGGGCGCTGAGCCGATGGTACACGAAACAGAGCCATAGCTAAGCCGTGCCATGTGGAAGTCCTCGGGTCATGCTCTGCCAAGGATGACGAGTGAACGAAGTGTCTGCCTTGCCAAAGGGCAAGTTGCAGAAAACTTTGGGATGTGCAGGCGGCTGCCATGCGGTCGTCTGGAGAGATTGCTGACAAAGAGCGCCTTTGTCAGAAGGCTCCCAGCCCGTGGAAATCCATACTTTGTTTGAACGCTGGACAGCGAGCCCCGCGGGGCATAAAAATCATTGGATATCCACCGCTGCCTGTTGCCGCCTTCAAGGCGGGAGCGGCAGTGTCTCCACCGGCGCAGCCCATGTGCTCGTAAACATGCTCCAGCAGCAGCAGTAGCAGTCGCAGAAGCAGAAGCAGAAGGAGTGGGAGTAGGACTTGGAGTCGTCGTCGTCCTCGTCGTCGTCGTCGTCGTCGCCGTCGTCGCCGTCGTTGTGGTCGTCGTCGTCGTCGTCGTCGTCGTCGTCGTCGTCGTCGTCGTCGTCGTCGTCGTGGTCGTCGTCGTCGTCGTCGTCGTCGTCGTCGTCGTCGTCGTCGTGGTCGTGGTCGTGATTGTGGTAGTGCTAGTGGTAGTGGTGGTGGCGGTGGTGGTGGTGGTGGTAGTGGTAGTGGTAGTGGCAGTGGCAGTAGCAGTGGCAGCAGTAGTAGCAGTAGTGTCGTCGTAGTAGTAGTAGTAGTAGTAGTAGTAGTAGTAGTAGTAGTAGTAGTAGTAGTAGTAGTAGTAGTAGTAGTAGTAGTAGTAGTAGTAGTAGTAGTAGTAGTAGTGTAGTAGTAGTAGTAGTAGTAGTAGTAGTAGTAGTAGTAGTAGTAGTAGTAGTAGTAGTAGTAGTAGTAGTAGTAGTAGTAGTAGTAGTAGTAGTAGTAGTAGTAGTAGTAGTAGTAGTAGGAGTAGTAGGAGTAGTAGGAGTAGTAGGAGTAGTAGGAGTAGTAGGAGTAGTAGGAGTAGTAGGAGTAGTAGGAGTAGTAGGAGTAGTAGGAGTAGTAGGAGTAGTAGGAGTAGTAGGAGTAGGAGTAGGAGTAGCAGTACCAGTAGCAGTAGCAGTAGCAGTAGCAGACGGTTAGGTTGCCGAAGTGCAGGAATACACCAAAAACAGACTGCATCCGCTCGTCCTCTCCGAGAAGGGCGATTGTTTCGAGATGATGGGACTTGCCACCCTGCCTCGTGTGCAGCCTATTTTCCTGTGTTTGGTTGCCGACGAGGCATAGTCCCCCTTTCCCCAAAGTGTATCAGTGACTTTTGTTGTACAAGGATGTACAAGGGGAGGTTCCAAGACAAAAAGGGGGAAGGAAGGGGTTTAGTAAATCTCCGAACTGGCCTCAATGGCCTCTGCATGGCTTTCGAAGCTCTTGGGTGATCGGCCAAGGCATGAAGTTCTTTGACGCGCAAACCCTCCGGTCCTTTCGGGTGTCCGATCTGGTGGCTTTAGACATTCCTGAAGCTGCAGCAAGATGAATTGTTCATAAAGCTCTACCTCCCGAATGACGCCTTTAGGATCGGTAGTTTCACAAGCTTCGGAGCTCTGTTTTAGTTCATTACTAGTTCACCGATTCGAAGGTGTGCTCAGTCGTGGAAAAAACAACGCAAGCTTCAGCTCTGACAGCAAGAGACGCTCATCTGGAAGGTCGGTTCAGCTTGTTTTGTCGGGCAAGGCTGTTCAGTGAGGCACGGGTGTTTGCTTGCCGAAACCTGGTTTCAGATGAGCCTGAGTTGTCATGGCCTGCGGCGGCTATGTTCCCCAAGCGGCCGGGGCCTCTCAAGGACGCATGGTCCCAACGGTCCTAACACAAGCACGCCTAGAGTCTTCCACCCGAACCCAGGCCCAGCACTCCAGGAACTACCACAAGGAGGCCGTGCCCTCTGCTTTGCAAGAGGTGGTGGACACTGCCCTCCGAAAACTCCCTTTGAAGCCCTTTAAGCTTGAGGTGCCTTAACTCGGTGCCAAGGCCTTGCGGACGGTTTACCGGCGGAGGCGAGGGGCACCAAGAGGGCAGACGGCTGGCCTTATGTGAATGGGAAGAAGCTCCCCAAAGAAACTCCGGCCCCCTGACCTGAAGTTGCATCCGAGAAGCTCAAGTGTGAGAATGTCGAGAGTTTCGTGGGGCCATGCCAGTGGTTGTATACTCGAAGAACCTGAGCTACGCATGCAATGTTCAGATCAAAACGCGCGCGCGCGCGTGCAAAAGGCGGCATGTTGTGGTGGAACTCCCGAAACGCCCGAAACCTCTCTGAAAACCAGAAATGCGAAGAACCCCCACTCGGCACAGGCTGGAACACCTGGGCCTGAAGCTTCAGCAGCTGGAACTGGGCTGCCCAGCAAATTGGCCAGTTTTCTAAGTTAGGTTTTGGTTCGGACGGACTCCCTAAGATAGAGCCCAAGGGCCCTACTGACATTGCACCGTTGCACTATGCTACACTACTTGTTCTTCAGGTTGCCAGGATGCGGACGGCATCCCTGGGGAGGTTCTGCACTCAGATCTTCATCAGGACAAGTTACTTAAGTTGTTTAGGGGTCCCACAAACAGTGTTTGCACTACGCGCTGCATATGTTGGGAGCAAAGGAATGGCGCACTCTGGTAAAACCCGGGGCTTCTTTTCAGTAGGCTCAGCGCGTTTGTCTTTTCGGAACGACGGCGTTCTCGATTTTTGTTCGTCGGCGCACATGTGAGGTAATTACAAACGATGCAGATGTCGTTCGCATTGGCTGGCACAGCACTTCCATTCGCCGTCTCAGAGCTTCGATTTTCGCGCTTGGCAGCAATGGGATTTCTATTCGGAGCCTCACTAGTCCTCCGAGCATGCTCCTCGTGAAATGGAAAGCTGCCGTTGCTAGGCCTTGAATCGTTCTCCTGCCCACGTCCCGGCGCGCATTCCGCGGTCGAACTCAAATTCGCCTAGTCTGATGTCTAGATTTTAGAGCTTGGTTGTATGGTGGGTGGGGTCTTGGGGGGTGGAGGGTCCTCGGACGTTGTTCTTCTACTCACGCGCAGGGTGCGCCATCCGGAAACCTGCCGGGCTCCGTGCTGCTTCCTGGTGCCACGTTGCTGCCGGGAGCCCGAGCATGCACAAGCACGAGCTTCTCGATGTTTGCTGGCTTTCTTCATGCACCTAGAGCCAGGAACTAGCAAAGACGTGGAAGTGACAACATGGCCACGTTGCGCTTCTTTGCTCTGTCCTTTCCAGGGCTCCCATGGCGAACCCAAACCCCTTGCCACAGATCCCGGCATTGACGCGGTAATGTTTGCAAAAGGCGGCCTTGGAGCTTCACGTGACATCTTGAATCATCTTGATATCGGAGTCTCCTCTTTAGTTTTGTTTAGTGCAGAGCAATAGCTTGGAGCCCGAGAGCCATGGCTGATTCTGAGCAGAAGGCGCTTGTCGTAATATGCCAGCTTTATGCCGTGCTTTCCGGAGTTTTCTTCATGTCATCGTGGTACGATGTGAGGCAGTCGACCCTTTCATATGCGTCGTGCGAGTTTTTTGTCGGCATACAGTCGTGCCGTGACATCTCTTGCCAGGCAAGATACCTGGCAATGCGCCAGGCGCTGGCGGTGATCGAGGCACGAACCTCACGCGGTGCTCAGCAATTGATTGGCGAGAGCTGCGTGTAAGTGGCTATACAGAGTACCGACAGTACCCTGCAGAGCAGTTTCCGCCGTTTCGGCCTTCAGCCCAGGCGCAGCCCGACGGCCTTTGTGGCGGCTGTGCCGAGTGGCAAGCCCGGCACCGCCGGGACACGAAACAACTCCTGCAGGCACGTCTTGGCATTGAGAAATATTGAGAGCAGCGAAAAACTCGAAAACCCACAAAGCTCCCTGGAGCCCCTGGAAGGAAGTTGCTCATTTGAGGGCGGCGCTGCAGAGGGTGTTGGCTCAGATGGGGCAGTTCCTGAGCTGAAAGTGCCCCCTGCGACTGTTGGATCGGTGCAGATGACTTGTGCTCAGGCTTTTGCCAGGGGAAGACCTTTCGAGGCTGCAAAAAGAACCGCAGCTCAATTTCTTGACAGCTCTTGGTGTAACATGCACGAATGCAGCAGCGCTCTCAGTTGCGGGGCGTTGCGTGAATGAAAAGCACATCCAAGGAGCTCAATCTGGACAGCCGCAGCCCGGCTGCAGTGCGAGGTTGCCCCAGCAGTGGAGTCCGATCTCATAATGCAGGTAAAGTGCATGCACATGAGAAGTCACAGAGATACGCCATGCTGCACTTAGGTCTCTTCAGCCAGGTCTCGCCTGGTGTCACCGAAAGCGACCTTGCACTGGCCTCGGCCTCCAATCAATTCCAAGTGTCATTTAAGGATGTTAGGAGAGAGCACGAAAGAGTGAGAGAAGTCCCGACGTCACATGCGCGTCCGCGTCCCCGAGGCAACTATGAAGTCTGACACTCAACATTGAATCTTGCACAGCTCTTGCCAGCTTGCGATATGCGATACGGGTGAGTTGAGGACACCTGCAAGTCCCTGGCAGCCGCTCTGTGCACCCGAGGCTAGCCCGGGCGGGAAAAGAAGTGGCCGACTTGAAAGCGGAGAATGCCGCGTTGAAGAAGCACCATGCTGAGAGCGCCAAAGCTGCAGCTTTCAAGGGCCTCTTGCTATTTCGTGTTTCAGATGTACCCGCCGCGTAAGATTGAGTATGCGACAATGCAAGGTTCAGAGGTCATGCTTTAGGGCGGTTAGGGGTTTGCACATGTGGGTTGATCTACATTTCACCAGGGTTGTTTTTGCCCTGACACGAGAAGGAAGATGCCACAGCAGAGATCCCCGAACGGGCCCACGAATTTGGATAAATGGACTCCTTACCTCCCCTCATCTCCCCTCCCCGTCCCCCCCCTTCCCGCAAAAGAAAGGCGAGGCAGAGCTGTCGGAGCAGCGGCGCCGGAGTGCGGCTCTGGAGAAGGAGCTCAGGGACCTCAAGCAGCAGATGGCCCAGAGGGAGATCCAGGCCGGGCCCCCACCCCCCCTCCAAGGGACCTGCTTGAAAGCCCTGTCAGTGAGCATGTTCCGATGTCGGATTGCTGCGAAGACTTGGGAGGCTGCCAGCCAGGAGTTTGCTTTTGAACCCCGCCGTGGCAAGCCGCAGAGGACGAAGGATCGCGCCGGGCTTCTGCGCAAAAACCTTGGGATGTCTGGCGCAGTTGTCGCCACAAGCTCCCGTGCCTTATAGCTCAAACCCCGGAGCCAGAAGCCACTTCGGCAGGATTTGTCTCTCCCAAGAAGCTTTTCCAGGCAGATGGAGGAGTGCTGAGAAGACCGTGCTAGCACCGTGCTCCCGAACCCCCAGCATCAGATCCCTGCCCCTGACCCCTGCCTGGAGAGGAGTCCTATTTCAGCCGCCGCCCCTCCAAACCCAGCGTCGTCGACGTGAAGTTCGCAGCATCCTCCAGCCTGGGCCGCCTCCAGCTCGGTGCGCCTTGAGGTGGGCAGACCGCTGTACCTTGAGTTTGAGGGTGGGCCGAAGTGATTTTGGTTTCGAAAAGCAGAAGCCTCGAAATAAATCAGTTTCACTGATGGCGCAGCTCCAGCCCAAGGCCTTCGGTGCTGTGCTTTCAGAATTCGTGCCGGCTCAATTCGCCTCCTCACCGGGCTGGGTTGCGTAAAAACCGCCGTTCTGCCAGCACAGACCTCCTCCTAGAGACGCTTGACAGCGCGCATTGATCCTTGAGCGTTGATTGTCGACTTCACTCACTGAGGCCCTCTGAATTTCAGAAGGCTGCAAAGGCTTGGCTTCCTTCTTGGCTTGCGTTGCCTCTGTCCTGTAGCCTGTGTGTAACTTTCGATATTCAGGAGATAGACACAGGTGCTGCAGCCGATGGTGGCTCAAAAAACTGGCCCAAGGCCTAATCGGAGTCTCCGGGCTCTCGCGGAATTTTTCAAGCTGCTCAGGAATTGAAGTCTTGCATCTCAATGATCGCAATGATCGCAAGGGCAGAGGAGCATACCTGGCATCACTTCCATGAGAAGCTGAGATTCTTGAATCTGCGCCAGGGAACACACCTCAAGGCCTACACGACGCTTGGTGAGCATCACGCCCTTTACTGCAGCCCCACGGAGGTGGTCCACTATGTGCAGCCAGCGAGGGCCGAAGATGCAGACAATTTCAAGTGCACGCTCGACAGTTGGACTTTCGAAAGGTTTTGCAAGGAGTTTCCCAACCTCCACGTTGCATGGTACCCGGACACTGATGAGAGAGGAGCTGCGATTGCAGGGACAGCACGCGAACGTCTTGGCGAAGCAAGTTACTGCTTCTTCAGGAACCGTGGTGAGCTCTTTGTCTGTCAGTGCATCTGCGCTTCTGGTGCGTATGGCCGCACAGCGTACGGCCGCATGATGCATTTTCGACAGCGCAGGGAGCTGCGCCGCAGCAACGCGGTGAAGGCCACCGTTAAACTGCAGCCTGTCCTCGACCGTACGGTCCCACCAGCTGCACAAGGAGCTCCTATCCGTGCAGCGACAGCCAGCGTGGCGGCAACAGCTGCTTCCACAGCCACAGCAGCAACGGTCACCACTGACCTTGCTGCAACAGCCGGTGCAGCCGCATCAGCCTTGGCTCAAGGAGCTGCCTTCCTTGCAGGAGCACTCAGTGTGGCTGTGTCAGATGCTGTTACCAATCCAGCTGCCTCAATGGTTGCCACTGGCCCCCTTCTCACTGCAGCAGCCAGTGTGTCACCTACTTGCTGTCTTGTGGCAGTTGCCACTGCCGTTGGTGTCTGGCTTCATGACCGAAGCTGCGTCGCTTCTTTATGCCCGATCGTCCTTGTCAACAAGAGAGACAGTGCAATCTCGGTGGAGGTAAATGCCGAATGCCTCGCACATTCTGAAGACTCTCGCACTACCAGGGCATCGCACCTTGGCTTTCCAATGGCCCTCGACATGCCGCCGAACATGATTCAGGAATTCGACCCGCCCTCTGCAGAACATTTCATCCTCAATGTGTCGACGGAGTCGGAGCATGCCAAAGGCACTGCCAGATCTGTCGAAGTAGAGCGTGGAGCCGTCATTCTCATCGAAGGACATTCTTCCACGCTTGTCTTGCATGAAGTCGTGAGTGGTGAAGGGCCCTGCTTTCTTCGTCCAATGCAGTAATCGCAGAATATCGCAGACATGATGCTCCTGTCTCTTTAGTTTTGGATGTAAGGCCACTGCAGCGCCCTCATGCGATGGAGAGAAACATGTGCGTAGATCCGCCGCAGAGTAGCATTGAAGCGACCCACTGCTTTCAGCAAAGCCCTGCATTGGTAATTCCAGGCCGACCTCCTTTTAAATGAGATCAGCAGCCTCCATGAAGAGTGTGTTTCTCAGCTGCGTCGCTGGCAAGTTGACTCAAGCGACTTCTCGCCTGAGCCCTAACCATTGAGGGACGAGAACCTCTGGCAGATTGCCCGAGGCGCCGTGACTTGCGTCAGCAGGTGGAGGTAGCAGACCTCAACGGCACCGTGGAGGCAGGGCTTTGAATTCGGCAGCTACAAAACATTACAATCACAAAGTCCCAAAGCCGCAGACCCAATGTCCCTAGGTCCCTATCCATAAACCACAAGCATCCCAACGGGCCCTTGCCCCACAGCTGGAGTCTGGAGATGTCTGGAGTCTTTGGAGCACGCTGGAGTCCCAGTGGAGGCGCGCGAGGCAGCGACTGCCTTGGAGGGCGCACGGAGTCGCGTCCTCGAGGCCCAGCCATGGCCTTAGCATTCTGTCCCAGCAGTAGAGTATCATAGAGAGGTGTTTTAAAGGGAGCTTTCTAGGGTTGGGGAATCGGCGACCTTCGTGTCTCGGATCTCCCTGAGGCTGCGGCGAGATCGCCTGCGTCGGCTGGTGAAGGGTCTTGAAGGTGACGGGGACCCGAAGGGGTTCGATTGCAGTTCGGCGCCTATGCTGCGATATGCTGCGAGGTGACCAAGAGCCAACGCGGCCGGTGTGAGCCTCGCAATCGAATCGTGTTGAATTGTGTCGGGATGCGTGGAGTGGAGGTGTGGAGTGCACGTGTGATGCACGCCTGTCGGCCCAGGTATCGCTTCAGGAGACAGAGCGCGAGCTGGAGATAAAGGTCAGGTATTGGATATGATTCTGAATATAGACCATGCTGATGGCCCAGACTCCCAGTTGAGGTTGAGGCGCTTCGGAGAGACACGGACAGCCTTGGGCAGCGCTGAGTTCCCAGCTAACTTTCTCAGCCTTATTCTTCAACATCTTTTTTTTTGGGTGCTGTTTTGTGCTTGTGAAGTCGCAAGGTCAGCAGAGCTTCATCAACGAACTGCAAGACTGCCGGCGCCCGGCCCCCGAAGATCGCAGCGCGCTCCGGCGATTTATGGCGACCGACATGATACGACATGCAGTTCCCCTTTCTTGCAGAGCACCTGTAATAAGTTGTAAGAAATGTGTAGAAGTCTATATATAACAAACGGGACGGTGTCGAGGCCTGGCAGCGCAGCGTACTGCGGAGCTCCGCCACGCTGAGGAGCGGCCGCTGAGCCTTGCATCCACCGCGCATCACCGCACTCAAGCCGAAGCCATCGATGTTTTGTGTCGGCTTCAGGAGTTGGGCTCAGAGGCCGTCGCGCGCCGTGCCGCCCTCCAGGCACTTGGCCACTATGATCAACGGATCAGCCGTTAGCATTGTTTGCAAAGAAGTAATACTGCATACCTTGAGCCGTGCTTTTAAGAAGGAATAATAACTGTCAGTAATGTTTGTCGCAGCTGGAGCTCAAGCTGCTCCAAGAGAAGATCTTTGCAGTGGAGACGGAGCGCCAGGACCCCACGGTAAAAGCGGCGCCCCATGGCAGCTGAAAAGCTCTTTGACTCTCTGGCCTAGAGGTCTGAATCCTTCAGCAGCAATCCTTCTCTGCACCATCCCCCAAAACCATCCCCCCAAAACCCCTAAATTAAACAGTTTTAAAGCCGAAGCCAGGACCTCTGGCAGAAGCAGCGGCGCCTGGGGGAGCACTTTGAAAGCGCCTGGGAAGCAGCCACCGCGGAGGTGCGGAGACTGGCTTCGAGTCTCACAGAATTGTCACATGAGCCCGCGAAAAAATGTGTGTTTCAAAAGGAGTTCATATATAAACGTCCGTGCCGTCTGGTCCGCGGAGGCTTTTGCCTGGACCGCGCAGGTTTCTCCTCCGCGTAAGTTTTTCGTAGGTTTGCGTTTGCACGTGATGGCCGTGATGGCTTGAAGCCATTTAGCCCCACAAGTTCAACACATGCAGGATACCCCGGCCTTCAAAGGAAGGTGCAGTCAGTATACAGTATGCAGTGACTCCAGGCCCGACCCTCATCTTGAGCCGAGCCTTGGGCATTGCGTAGGTCTTGAGCAAGTTCCGCGAGGGTGTCGCGTAGGTTTATGGTAGGCAAGCCCTTTTTTGCATCCCTCCTGACGGTCAGGGTCTGTGGTCTAGGGTTGATAAGGCTTATATGTTTAAAAAACCCAGGCTTCGAAGCAAGCCTGAAGGGTTTGTGCCTGTCTCTATCTGCAACAACCCCTAAAGTCCCTAAAGTCCCTAAAGTCCCAAAAGTCCCTAAAGTCCCTTCGAGAAAAAAGCCTCGCGTGGACAGTTTAGGAGAGAGTTGGCAGCTTCAGTAGGGTAACGTGCAGGTTGTTACGATCGGCTTTTGGTTTGCAGACTGCCGCACACAATGGTTGAGCCATGCTTTGTTTGAAGGTTCTGTGGCTACAGCGCGTTTCGCGTAGGTTTGCGTAGGGTTTCTTTGCGGGAGGTGTGTTGTGCAAGCCAAAGCCCTGCTTCTGTCGGTTGGCGCAGGTCTCTAGGCCCTCTGAGTACACCGAGGCTTTGCACCACCTCCGACAAAACCCACCTCTCACTTACAGTCTCCGCGACCGCGCTTCTGTCTCTCCCTGCAGAGCCTCAGCGACTTCGACTGGATCACGTTCAAAGTATATGTTGCAAGCATCACTACTGAACAAAGAATCCCTATCCCCAGCAGAGTGTCAGTAGCCACTTGTAGCCACCGCAAGCTGACTTGAGTGCGTGCTGGCAGGCGTAGAGCGCCACCATACTGTGCTACTGACAATCTGCAGCACTGCGATTCACTGGGACTGTTGCCGGGTTCTGCCTGAAAGGCGCAGCGGCACCTCACGCAGCTCAGCGCCGAGGTGTCGCGCGAGGCCGGCGACGAGCAGGGCCTCAGCAACGGGCTAAGACGGCCAAGAGTCTCAGAGTATTCAGGGCTCGCTCGGGCTCGGGGGAGGATCAGGCAGCATTTCTGGGGAGTCACACACAGCCGTGAGCAAAGGCAAGGACAACTGCCTTGACTTGGTTCGGTGCCGCAGCCTTGGCTTGAATGAAGGGCCGCAGACCGATTCTGTGCATCGTGCTTCTGGGGTGCCTGGTGAACACGACGATGTTCTCCGCCTGTGGTGCGCCAGCCCCGAAACGCGGCCCGATCATCTCTGACCATGCTATGAGCTTTCCCTTCGACTGCGAGTCTCCCTTCCTTTTTGCTGTCTACCACCTGGACCATTACCCACCTGGCAACAAAGACATGACTCCAAACGCCTCCCTGAAGGGACACAGGATGGGCGCGGACTTCGGGCACCCCTCTGGTTGGAACATGCCCCTAAGGTCGCATAAAGAGGTGTTTCAAACAGAGCCTCAAGGCGACTCCCCGCTTCCTCTTCTCAACACTTGTGTCTTTGTTCGGCTCCCTCAAATTAAATTATTCTCCCAGGTACCACGGGGAGGAGATCCCAGGTTTCCCGAAGCATCCGCACCGCGGCTTCGAGACCATCACGGTGACCAGGCGTGGTTGGGTGGACCACACCGACTCGCTTGGCAATGCTGGGCGCTTCGGAGGGGGTGACGTTCAGTGGATGACTGCTGGCGCCGGCATCAACCACGCGGAGATGTTCCCCCTGCTTAATCAAGAAGCGGAGAACGTGCTTGAGTTGTTTCAAATCTGGATCAACTTACCCAAGCGCAGCAAAATGGTGGAGCCCGGCTTCAAGATGTTCTGGGCGGAGGACGTCCGTGCCCTTCTCCCCCCCCCCCCTCCCCCCCCCCCCCCCCCTGCCCCCCCCCCCTCCCCCCCCCCCCCCTCCCCCCCCCCCCCCCCCCTCCCCCCCCCTCCCCCCCCCCCCCTCCCCCCCCCTCCCCCCCCCTCCCCCCCCCCCGTGTGCAGCTTAAATAGGGTCTATTTGGAAGCTGAGACTTGTGTTTTAAAGAGGAAATCAGGCCCCAAAACGTATACTTATTTACAAGAGACAACTTCCAAATAGACCCTATTTTAGGTTCTGTAGGGTTGCCAAGACAGAATTTAATTCAATTAATTCAATTAATTCATTTATTTACACTTGGGGAGGTTGAATTAATTGAATTAATTGAATAAATTCAATTAATTCACCCACCCCTTTTGGAATTAATTGAATTAAATGAATTAATGGAATTAATTGAATTAATGGAATTAATTGAATTAATTGAATTAATTCAATTAATTCCAAATGAGGGGTGAATTAATTGAATTAATTCAATTAATTCAGTTAATTCAATTAATTCAATTAATTCAATTAATTCAATTAATTCAATTAATTCCAAATGGGGGGGTGGGGGGCTCGGGGCTGGGGGCGGGGGGGGGGGCACCATTTGGAAATAATTGAATTAATTGAATTAATTCACCCCCCCCCCCTTTTGGAATTAATTGAATTAAATGAATTAATGGAATTAATTGAATTAATGGAATTAATTGAATTAATTCAATTAATTCAATTAATTCCAAATGGGGGGTGAATTAATTGAATTAATTCAATTAATTCAATTAATTCAATTAATTCAATTAATTCAATTAATTCAATTAATTCAATTAATTCCAAATGGGGGGGGGCACCATTCCGGGCTCGTAAATTAGTATTGCGGGGAGGCCCGGGCTCGTGATTTAGTATTGGGGGGAGGCCCGGGCTCGTGATTTAGTATTGGGGGGAGGCCCGGCCTCGTAATTTGGAGGCCGGGCTCGTGATTTAGCCCGGGCTCGTGATTTAGTATTGGGGGGAGGCCCGGGCTCGTGATTTAGTATTGCGGGAAGGCCCGGGCTCGTAATTTAGTATTGGGGGGAGGCCCGGGCTCGTGATTTAGTATTGGGGGGAGGCCCGGGCTCGTGGTTTAGTATTGGGGGGAGGAGGATTCCCCAGCCCCCACCCCCCATTTGGAAATAAATGAATTAATTGAATTAATTGAAATAATTGAATTAATTCAATTAATTCAATTAATTCATTTATTTCCAAAGGGGAGGTGGAATTAATTGAATTAATTGAATTAATTCAATTAATTCAATTAATTCAATTAATTGAATTAATTCAATTAATTCAATTAATTCATTTATTTCCAAAGGGGAGGTGGAATTAATTGAATTAATTGAATTAATTCAATTATTTCAATTAATTCAATTAATTCAATTAATTCATTTATTTCCAAATGGGGGGGATTCCCCAGCCCCCACCCCCCCCCCCCCTTTGGAAATAAATGAATTAATTGAATTAATTGAATTAATTGAATTAATTCAATTAATTCAATTAATTTTATTTCCAAAGGGGAGGTGGAATTCATTGAATTAATTGAATTAATTGAATTAATTGATTCAATTCAATTAATTCAATTAATTCAATTAATTCAATTAATTCAATTAATTCAATTATTTCCAAATGGGGGGATTCCCCAGCCCCCACCCCTCCCCCCCCTTTGGAAATAAATGAATTAATTGAATTAATTGAATTAATTGAATTAATTGAATTAATTGAATTAATTGAATTATTGAATTAATTGAATTAATTCAATTAATTCAATTAATTCAATTAATTCATTTATTTCCAAAGGGGGGGTGGAATTAATTGAATTAATTGAATTAATTCAATTATTTCAATTAATTCAATTAATTCAATTAATTCATTTATTTCCAAAGGGGGGGGAGGGGTGGGGGCTGGGGAATCCCCCCATTTGGAAATAATTGAATTAATTGAATTAATTCAATTAATTCAATTAATTCAATTAATTCAATTAATTCCACCCCCCCTTTGGAAATAAATGAATTAATTGAATTAATTCAATTATGTCAATTAATTCAATTAATTCAATTAATTCATTTATTTCCAAAGGGGGGGGGTGGGGGCTGGGGAATCCCCCCCATTTGGAAATGAATGAACTAATTGAACGAAATTATTTAAACTATGGCGGCTCGATTTGGCCAAATTTTGCCGGGCAGCCTGCGGGCAAAATTTGGCCAAATCGGGTTGCTCTTCGTATGCCATGAGAAATGCGCGGCTCGATTTGGCCAAGTTTTGCCCGGAGGCTGCCCGGCAAAATTTGGCCAAATCGAGCCGCGCATTTCTCAGCGCGTACGACGAGCAGCCCGATTTGGCCAAATTTTGCCCGCAGACTTCCCGGCAAAATTTGGCCAAACCGAGCCGCGATAGTTTAAATAATTTCGGGCCTCCAGAAAGGCGCGGCTCGATTTGGCCAGATTTTGCCGGGCAGTCTGCGGGCAAAATTTGGCCAAATCGGGCTGCTCGTCGAACGCGATGAGAAATGCGCGGCTCGATTTGGCCAAATTTTGCCGGGCAGCCTCCGGGCAAAATTTGGCCAAATCGAGCCGCGCCTTTCTGAAGGCCCGAAATTTTTAAACTATCGCGGCTCGATTTGGCCAAATTTTGCCGGGCAGCTTCCGGGCAAAATTTGGCCAAATCGGGCTGCCCTTCGTATGCCATGAGAAATGCGTGGCTCGATTTGGCCAAATTTTGCCCGGAGGCTGCCCGGCAAAATTTGGCCAAATCGAGCCGCGCATTTCTCATCACGTTCGACGAGCAGCCCGATTTGGCCAAATTTTGCCCCCGCAGACTGCCCGGCAAAATCTGGCCAAATCGAGCCGCGCCTTTCTGGAGGCCCGAAATTATTTAAACTATCGCGGCTCGATTTGGCCAAATTTTGCCGGGCAGTCTGCGGGCAAAAATTTGGCCAAATCGGGCTGCTCGTCGTACGCGCTGAGAAATGCGCGGCTCGATTTGGCCAAATTTTGCCGGGCAGCCTCCCATCATCCCCCATCATCCCCCATCATCTCCATCATCCACCATCATCTTCATCATCTCCCGTCATCTCCCCCATCCCCTCCCATCCCTCATCCTCTCTCATGATGTGCTATCACCCCTCATCTTGGAGCATCATCTTCATCATCTTCATCATCTTCATCAATCATCTTCTTCATCTCCCATCATCTCCGGGCATCATCTCCCATCATCTCCGGGCATCATCTCCCATCATCTCGGAGCGTCATCTTCCATCATCTCGGAGCATCATCTTCCATCATCTCGGAGCATCATCTTCCATCATCTCGGAGCATCATCTTCCATCATCTTCAGTTTGAAAAAGTACTCAAATATTCACCACCTAGACCCATACACCCAAAACTCCGCAAACCGCCCCTTCCCCTTCCAGAATTAAATAATTTAAATAATTTAAATCCGAAACACCCCTTTCAGATTTAAATTATTTAAATTATTTAATTCCGGGGGGGGGCCAGAAGGAGGACAAAAGTTGGTGTGATTCGCGCGCCTGCGTTTTTTGCTTGCAGAAGGAGGGCGCGCGAATCACACCAGATTTTGTCCTCTGGGTTTTGTCGGACATGTGAGCAACAAGAAGGAGGACAAAAGTTGGTGTGATTCGCGCGCCTGTGTTTTTTGCTTGCAGAAGGAGGGCGCGCAAATCACACCAGATTTTGTCCTCTGGGTTTTGTCGGACATGTGAGCAACAAGAAGGAGGACAAAAGTTGGTGTGATTCGCGCGCCTGTGTTTTTTGCTTGCAGAAGGAGGGCGCGCGAATCACACCAGATTTTGTCCTCTGGGTTTTGTCGGACATGTGAGCAACAAGAAGGAGGACAAAAGTTGGTGTGATTCGCGCGCCTGTGTTTTTTGCTTGCAGAAGGAGGGCGCGCGAATCACACCAGATTTGTCCTCTGGGTTTTGTCGGACATGTGAGCAACAAGAAGGAGGACAAAAGTTGGTGTGATTCGCGCGCCTGTGTTTTTTGCTTGCACAAGGAAGGCGCGCGAATCACACCAGATTTTGTCTTCTTGGCTTTTTTTGGTAGCAAACCCACCTGTCAAGGACACCCACACCAGAAACCCCCTTTTTGTGGAAACCTTGAAAGCAAGGTGCTGTGTTGTCCGCTCTCACCTTTCGTTCGTTGCACGGTTTGTCCCCTTTATTTTTTTTTGCAGAGGGGAGTCCAAGATTTTGAGAGTGTTGCGGGTGTATAGCAAAACCCACTTGAAATGCACCCACAATGGAGACCTCTTTTTTTGGCAAACCTTGAAAGACATGTGCTTCTCTGTCCATTCTCACCTTTCGTTCGTTGTGTTTTCTGTCCCCATTCTTTCTTTAAATATGAAATATTCAAATCATAATTGAAGCGGGGCATCCAAGATTTTTAGAGTGTTTCGGGCGTCGTTTTCTTCCTTCTTCTGTAGCAGAACGCACCTTAAAAGGACACCCACACCAGAGACTCTGATGCTGTGGAAACCTTGCAGGAAAGGCGCTCCCTTTGTCCACTGTGGCAGTTCTTTCGTTGTATTTCTATGCGCAAGAGGAAATAGCAGAGGGAAATGATGTTACGTGTATCCAAAATCAGGGTGTCCTTTTCTTACTTTTCTGTAGCAAAACCCACCTTTCAAGGACACCCACACCGGAGACACAAATTTTATGGAAACCTTGAAAGAAAAGGGTGCTTCTTTGTCCACTCTCATCTTTCGTTCGTCAATTTCAATATGAAATATGTAAATCATAGTTAAAGAGGGGCGTCCAAGATTTGTTGGGTCTTTCGGGCGTTCTTTTCTTCCTTGTTCTGTAGCAGAACCCACCTTAAAAGGACGCCCGCTCCGGAGACTTCTATTGTTTGGAAACCTTGAAAGAAAAGGGTGCTTGTTTGTCCACTCTCACCTTTTGTTCGTTTCATGTTCTGTCACCCTTTTATTAAGTATGGATATGTGTAGATCACTTTACAGATGGGTGTCCAAGTTGTTTACAGTGTTTCGGGTGTCCTTTTCTTCCTGTTTAAAACCCACCTTAAAAGGACACCCGCACCGGAGACGCCGATGTTTTGGAAACCTTGAAGGAAAGGCGCTCCCTTTTTCTACTGTGGCCTTCCTTTCGTCTTATTTCTTTGCACAAGAGGAAATAAAAGAAAGACATCATGTTACATGTATCCAAAATTAGGGTGTCCTTTTCTTCTTTCTTCTGTAGCAAAACCCACCTGAAAGGGACACCCACACCGGAGACCTCTGTTCTTTGGAAACCTTGAACTTTATTTTCTTTTTTGCACCCTTTATTTAATTAAGTATGACATATTGAAATCATATTCAAAGAGCGGCGTCCAAGATTTTTAGAGTGTTTCGGGCGTCCTTTTTCTTCCTGTTTCTGTAGCAAAAAACCCACCTTAGAAGGACACCCACACCAGAGACCGCAAGGGGAAATGACAGAAGGAAATCGCGTTACGTGTATCCAAAATTAGGATGTCCTTTTCTTCTTTTTCTGTAGCACAACCCACCTGAAGAGGACACCCACACCGGAGGGGTTTTTAAAAACCTTCAAAGAAAAGTAAGGTGCTTCTTTGTCCACTCTCACCTTTCGTTCGTTTCATTTTCTGTCCCCGTTTATTTAGATATGAAATGTTTAAACTATATTTCAAGAGGGGTGTCCAAGATTTTGAGAGTTCTTCGGGCGTCCTTTTCTTCCTGTTTCTGTAGCGAAACCCACCGACTCCGATGTTTTGGAAACCTTGAAGGAAAGGCGCTCCCTTGTCCACTGCGGCCTTCCATTCGTTTTTTTTCTTTGCGCAAGAGGACACAAAAGAAAGACATGATGTGACATGTATCCAAAATTAGGGTGTCCTTTTCTTCTTTTTTCTGTAACAAGACTCACCTTAAAAGGACGCCCGCGCCGGAGACTTCCAGTTTTTAGAAACCTTGAAAGAAAACAGGCCGAAGACCTAAGATTTTTAGAGAGTTTTTGTTCCCAACAGACAAATCGCGAGCACTGTCCGTCCCCCTAAGATTCTCCAAGAAGTTATGCACCCAACACACAATTCGCAAGTGCTGTCCCCTAAGATGTTGAAAGAATCTGTGCTCCCAAAAGACAAATCGCAAGCACCGTCCAAGTAAGATATTCGAAAAGGGTATGCTCCCAATCAGTTTTTTCTAAAGAAAAAGACAAGAAGAGAAGAGAGAAGAGAAGTTTGCATGTCTTCCTTCCCTGTTCCTTTCTTCTTCCGGTTCGCTCGCTCGTTCTGTCTCCCTCTCTCTCGCTCTCTCTTTTTTCTTTTATGGGCGGCATGTCTTGTAGAAATGGAAGACGGAGTGAGACAGGGCGAGGCATAGAGAGAAGCATAGACCGTAGGACAGAGAGGGTCTCTTAGCTTCCCCCTTCTCAAGTCCAGCTCAGTTTTCTTTCTTGTGGAAAAGAAAGAGGAAGAGAGAAGAGGAATTTACATGCCCACCCTGCCCCTCCAAAGAGTCAAATCGCAAGCCCTGGTCCCTAAGATTTTGGGTTTAACTTTTGCTCCAAAGAGTCACATCGCAAGCCCTGGTCCCTAAGATTTGGGGCCCAGTTTTTGCTCCAAAGAGTGACATCGCAAGCCCTGGTCCCCAAGATTTTGGGCGCATTTTTTTTGCTCCAAAGAGTAGCGTCGCAAGCCCTGGTCCCTAAGATTTTGGGCCCAGTTTTTGCTCCAAAAGGTCAAATCGCAAGCCCTGGTCCCTAAGATTTTGGGTTCACTTTTTGCTCCAAAGAGTAACATCGCAAGCCCTGGTCCCTAAGATTCTGGGCTCATTTTTTGCGCCAAAGAGTCGAATCCCTAAGATTTTGGGGTCAATTTTTGCTCCAAAGAGGCCAATGGCAAGCCCTGGTCCCTAAGATTTCGGGGTCGATCTGTGCTCCACAGAGTCAAAGCGCAAGCCCTGGTCCCTAAGATTTTGGGTTTAACTTTTGCTCCAAAGAGACACATCGCAAGCCCTGGTCCCTAAGATTTGGGGCCCAGTTTTTGCCCCAAAAGGTGAAATCGCAAGCCCTGCTCCCTAAGATTTTGGGCTTATTTCTTGCTCCAAAGAGTAACATCGCAAGCCCTGGTCCCCAAGATTTTGGAATCGATTTTTGCTCCAAAGAGTCAGATCGCAAGCCCTGGTCCCTAAAATGTTGGGCTCAATTTTTGCCTTTCCCTTCTCTTCTTCTGCTTCCTTTGAACTGATAAAACACAAGAAAGGAACTCATATGATAAGGCAGTGGAAAGGTAAGCACAGGGTGACTCCCTGCGCGTGGACCTTTCCATAATGCTCCATCATATTCCTCCTCTCGGCCTATCTCTTCTGTTCCTTTCCTTACCCTTCTCCTTCTCATAGTTCTTCCTTTTTGTTTTTCTCATTTCGAAAAGAAAGAGGGAAGGGAGAAACAAGGGAGAGAGAATAGATAACGAAGAGTGCCATCTTCTCTGCGCCTTGTTTTGTCTCTCCCTCTTCTCTATTAATCTGTCTTCTATTCTTTTCTTTGCTCTTCCCATTAAATATGCAATCCTTGGTATCTCTTCTCTCTCCTTCTCTCTTCCTGCAACAGATGTCCTTTTGGATCGTTTTCTGCATCTTAAAAAGGACACCCAAAAGAAAACACTCAGGGTGCCCCCTTTGCGCGTTTGAAGACACAGAAGGCGATTAAAAGGGACGCCCATGTTGGATTGGCAGCAAACCCAGCTGATGCTCATGATTCTGATCTCTCTCTCTCTCTCTCTCTCTCTCTCTCTCTCTCTCTCTCTCTCTCTCTCTCTCTCTCGATCCCTACATATGGGCGATGGAACGGGTGTCCTTTTCAATCGTTTTCTGCATCTTCAAGAGAAAAACGGACACCCCACAAGAAGGAAAAGTAACACAAGAGATAGGGAGGGAAATTGACCCTTTCCTCTCTTCTTATCTGCTATTTTTCTTATTCGCTTCAAAGAAGCAACATAAGGGAAAGGGGATTTCCTGAAGAGGAGCGAGGGAACCTATCTGTGAAAAGCAAGAATGGTTTTTTCTAGTTCGAAAGGGAATAGGGAGAGACAAGGGAGAGATGATATGTACAGCTTTGCGCCTTATATTGTGATTCCGTCTCCTTGCTTCCTGTCTCTTCTATTCCTTGCAGCACGCTTCGAGAAACATAGCATCCTTGTTATCTTTCCTCTCTCACTTCCCTTTCCCTTCTCTTCTTCTGCTTCCTTTGAACTGATAACACACAAGAAAGGAACTCATATGATAAAGCAGTGGAAAGGTAAGCACAGGGTGACTCCCTGCGCGTGGACCTTTCCACAATGCTCCATCATATTCCTCCTCTCGGCCTATCTCTTCTGTTCCTTTCCTTACCCTTCTCCTTCTCATAGTTCTTCCTTTTTGTTTTTCTCATTTCGAAAAGAAAGAGGGAAGGGAGAAACAAGGGAGAGAGAATAGATAAAGAAGAGTGCCATCTTCTCTGCGCCTTGTTTTGTCTCTCCCTCTTCTCTATTCATCTGTCTTCTATTCTTTTCCTTGCTCTTCCCATTAAATATGCAATCCTTGGTATCTCTCCTCTCTCCTTCTCTCTTCCTGCAACAGATGTGCTTTTGGATCGTTTTCTGCATTTTCAAGCGAGAAAAAAGGACACAGAATGCGATTAAAAGGGACGCCCATGTTGGATTGGCAGCATGCCCAGCTGATGCTCATGATTCTCTCTCTTTCCCTACATATGGGCGATGGAACGGGTGTCCTTTTCAATCGTTTTCTGCATCTTCAAGAGAAAAAGGGACACCCCACAAGAAGGAAAAGTAACATAAGAGATAGGGAGGGAAATTGAAGAACTCCTCATTTTACTTAGTCATTCCCTTTCCTCTCTTCTTATCTGCCCATTTTCTGTGCGCCTTGTTGTGTCTCTCCCTCTTCTCCCTTCATCTCTCTTCTAGTCTTTTCTTTGCTCTTCCCATTGAAATGCAACCCTTTTTATCTCTCCTCTCTTCTTCTCTCTCCCTCCTCTTCTCCTGTTCCCCTCTAAACGACAAAAACGCAAGAAAGGAAGAATAAGAGGGGAATGGAGGCCCTGTTCCTTTCTTCTCTTCTTTCAATGGATGGGGGAAGTGGGCGGAGTTGGCTCCTTGCCCGTACACCCTCCCCATGCTTCAGCAAACCCCTCCTCTCGCCCTATCGCCTCTGTTCTTTTCCTTGTGCCCAAACGGAAAACGAAAACGGGTTCCTTTATATGTTCATTGTCCTTCCTTTGGTTTTTTATTTCACAGGGAAAAGAACCAGAGAAGAGAAAGATAAGAACGAGAGGTGAGATGAAAACGGCACCATCTTCTCTTTGCCTTATTTTTGCACCTCCCCCTCCTGTCTTCATTTCTCTTCCACTCTTTTTTCCATTGCTCTTCCCATAATATTGCATTCCTTTTGATAACTCACAGGAAATTAAAATGGCCTCCTTGTTGTCTCTCCTCTCTCACTTCCCTTCTTTCTTTTTGTTGTTCTCATTTCGAAAAGACAGAAGGAACGGAGAGATAAGGGAGACAGGATAGATAAAGCAGAGTACCATCTTCTTTGCGCCTTGTTTTGTCTCTCCCTCTCCTTTATTCATCTCTCTTCTATTCTTTTCTTGGCTCTTCCCATGAAAATTGTGTTCCTCTTATCTCTCCCTCCTTCTCTCCCTTCTCTTCTCCTGTTCACGAGAGCCTTCGACTTTAGGGTTGAGGAGAAAAAGAAAAGAGAAAAGAGGAACTACCTGGTTCTTGTTCCTGAGGCCACCATAGTACGACTGACGTGACAGCAGCGTACCCTCGTGGAAACGTGTATGGCTATAAGAAAACCCGAGTCACAGCTTCCAAATAGACCCTATTTAAGCCACCCACACCCCCCCCCCCCACCCCCGAAACTTATACCCTAAGCCGACAATCACAACTTCTTATCTCTAAAACCTAAAACCCAAACCCTAAGCACTAAACCACTAAGCCCGTAAACCGCAATCTCTGATCCCTTAACCCAAAGCTTCAACACCCAAGCTCCAACAACCCAAAAGCACGAATCCAACGAAGCCTAAACCACCCAATTTTCAGAAACCCACAACCTAAACCGTTTAGGGCTTAGGGCTTAGGGTTTAAGGACCTTTAACCCTACACTTTGGGGTTGCTGTGGCTTAGAGGGGTCAAGAGCTTCGGATGTGGGGCTTATGGGGGGCCGCTCTAAGCCCCAAACCTCTCAACCCTAAACCCTAAACCCCAAACCTCTCAACCAGGCCTTGTTCCCCCGACCGGCCGAGCAAGCGCCGGTGCCGTCGCAGTTCTTGCATTCCACGCGCAAGGTCTTCACCTTTAGCAGGGTGTACCTTGAACCCTATCTAGGGCTTAGGGCTTAGGGCTTAGGGCTTAGGGTTTAGGGTTTAGGGTGTTTAGGGTTTAGGGAAATATGCCCTATAAACACTATACAGTGAACCCTGAAAACTTTACAAACCCTGCCAAGCCTAAATGCTGTACTCCAAGGCGCGCAGGGTCAGCAGGTTTACGTGGTCTTTTGTTGAGCTAGGGGTTTTGAGGTTCTGAAGGCCTGTTGATGGGGGTATATCGGGTTTAGGGTGTAAGCTTAAGATTACCCTAAATAAAATCCTAAACCCTAAACCCTAAACTTGAAACCTCGGCAGTCCCTTCCTGAAGTCTTAATTTCGAGTGGCAAGGTGCAAGTCTACGGTCATCCTACAGATCCCCCGATTTGCAAACCCCAAGCCGTCGGTCACCCTTCTAAGGTTGAGACTTCGAGGCTTTAGGGCTTCGGTGGTAAAAGTTCTGGCTCGTGAGGCCCTGAACCCGTAGCCCTAAACCCCAAACCCAAAAAACCCGAAACCCTTAAGGGTTTAGGGTTTCAAGGCTTTAGCCATCCCCCAGGACAGCTCCTGAGAGCCACCTTGGCATCGACTAGATCCAGGGGTGACCCTGGGGATAGAAAGCTACCTTGGCTTACAGGGCTTAGGGCTTAGGGCTTAGGGTTTAGGGTTTAGGGTTCAGGGTTCAGGAACTCAACCCCTAAAACAAGGAAACAAGGGCCTACTCTGGATCCTCGACCCTAAACCCTGAAGTACCCTTTCTTGGCTTGAAGGGGCTTATAAGGGTCCAGGGCTTAGGGTTTAGGGTAACCGTAAACCCTAAGCCTCAACCCTAAAACCTAAAACGTTAACCCAACCCCTGAAACCAGGGAATAAGGGCCTACTCTGGATCCTGAAGCCTAAACCCTTCAACAAAAAATGGGAATGAGGGGCACACCCTGGGTCTGAGTGTAACACGCTGAGCTGGCTCAACCGGGTGTAGAGTTTCCAGGGGTTTCCAGGGCCTTAGGCTCCTAAGGGGTTTGAGGGTTCAGGGTGAAGGGTTTAGGGTTTACCCCCCCCCCCTTTTTTCTCTCTCTCTCTCTCTCTCTCTCTCTCTCTTTTATAGGGCCGTGGGAATTCAAGGGGTTCTAGGGATCGGGGTTTAGGGTATACAGGGCTTTCTAGGGCTCATCTAGGCTTAACGCATTTCGGGTTGCAGGTGGACTTGTGGACCAGGCGACCAGAGCCAGAAAACCGCACTAAGACAAGCACAGAAGATCCGCTGCCATCGCAAGCATCGCAGGGCCTGCAGGGGCCCTAAACCCTAAACCCTGAACAACACCCCAAACCCTAACCCTAAACCCTAAACCCTAAAGCCTGAACAACACTCCTAGCCCTAACCCTGAACCCTACACCCTAAACCCTGAACCCCAGCCTCCTGAAGCCTGAGGCCCTGAACCCAAGCATCCTAAACCCCAATCCTGAACCCGAAACCCTAAAGCCCTCACGACTCCGCCGAGAGATAACCATGAGAACGGTTTTCCATCAGTTCAGAGCCTCGGTGCTCTTAGGGCAGGTGCTCCTACCCGAGCCGAGGCTTCGGCGACTTGCTGGCTGGCCGGCGACGGGGATTCCGTGATCGGGCTCAACGCCTTGCCAGGATTCCAGAGCATTCCGCTGCTCACAGAGCTACCCATGCCCGCAAAACACCTGCAGCGTGGAACAACCAGGAGCTGGCAGTCGACGGGTACAAATCGCGTTGGGATTTGGGGCCTGGTGACGCAAAGGCAGTTGCAGCCTGGGTGTTGGATGAGGTTTATGCGGCTGTTGTAGGTTAAATATGGGTTGACATAAGGGTCCCCTAAACCCTGAACCCGAAGCCTAAAAACCCTAAGCCTAAAAACCCCTAAAGTTTAGGGTTTCGGCTTAGGGTTGAGGGTTTAGGGTTTTAGGGCCTAAACCCTAAACCCTGAACCCTAAGCCGAAACCCTAAACTGTCGCACATGGACCAAGAAATTCCCAGACTCTATACAGAGATACTCGCACCCAGCTAAGAGTACCGTCGCAAAAGTGACACACTCAAAACATCATGGGTTTCGGGTTTAGGGTTCAGGGTTCAGGGTTTAGGGTCCAGAGTTCAGGGTTTGGGGTTTAGGGTTCAGGGTTTCATAGGTTGCTAGGGTGGAGCGCACACAAACACACACTGCTCACAACCCAAGAGCGCTGGTCGCTGAAGGGCTGTTTAAGCATGCGGCGGTGTAACCGTACCTGGTTTCTGCTAGTTTTCTTTGGGGGGGGGGGGGGTACTTTCGGGGTCTTCCATGCCCCAACAACAAAACGACCTGAACGTTTTGCAAAAACCCAACGCTTCGCCAAAAAAACACATACAAATTCACCCTTATTTTTGCCAAAAGAAGCATTTCACCTAGGCGATACGCTAACTTTCAATAAACATGGGGTACAGCGCTGAAGGCTCCAACAACAGAACGACCTCAAACTGTTGCAACAACCCAACGTTTCGCAAAAAATACATACAAAATCATGCATGTTTTAAACCTGCTAAAAATGAGCATTTCACCTAGGCGAAACGCTAACTTTCAATGAAAATAGGGTACGGTTTCAAAAGTGTCAACGGCGGTGGGCTGTTTAAACATCCTTAGGGTGGTTACATGCTCCCTTCGTATGGACCCTTAAACGGGGACCCCTTACACACCCCTAAAAACCCCCAAGACAAATTCAGGGCGCATACTTCAGAACCCTCCATATAAATGAGGTAAGGGACCTTATGAGGGGCCCATATAGTTAACAGAAGAGGATCACGGAACGCGTAGTAACTACGCTTTTTTTGGACAACGCGAATCTTCAGTGCTTGCAGGGCTTTAGGCATGGAGCTTGGGCAGGAAGCGCTGACCAGGGCGTAACGGTGTAGCTGCAGAGAAAAGCTTTAGGAAGTTAAGACGGCAGTGAGTGGCACGGGTGGAAGACTTTGGGTTCTCTAGGGGCTTAGGCGCGTAAGGGACACCCACGATATCTGCTGAGAAAAGCAACCCGAAACAGGTCCTAAGCCCTACTCCACCCTAAGCCAAACATCATGGGTTTCCCTACTGCCCCTCTCAAGACTACCCCGCCCCTAGTTTCCCCCCTTACATAACCTCAATTAGGCTTAATTATCTAGCAATAATTGTGGGGGAACCCAAAAGGGGGGGGGGGGGGCGGGTAGCATAGAGGGGGGTAGCCCTAAACCCTAAACCCTAAACCCTAAACCTCTTAAACCTTAAACCCTAACCCCTAAACCCTATAGGGTTTTCAACCCTTAACCCCCAACCAGGTGTTTGAGGGCCTGCCAGCTGCAAGCTTTGGTGGCATGGCTGGCGGAGAGCCTACGTCCTAACTTTACGCCTTTGCGCAGATGGAGGTTTAGGGTTTAGGGTTTAGGGTTTAGGGTTTAGGGTTTAGGGTTTAGGGTTTAGGGTTTAGGGTTTAGGGTTTAGGGTTTAGGGTTTAGGGTTTAGGGTTCAGGGAAGCCTGTTTACCCTAAGGCTCTAATGAGGACTCGTGTTTTGGGCTTTTGGGCCCAAAGGCCTTCTTATACAAGGTTTCTGAGGCTACTTTTGAGCCTAAGGTTTAGAGTTCAGGTGGCTGTTGCCGCCTCTAAACCCTGAACCCTAAACCCTAAACCCAAAACCCTAAACCCTAAACAGACTATCACCCTGCATCGCTACGTGGCTATCTAGTCTGGTGAGGAGGGAGGGGGGGTTAAGGGTTTCGAGTTTTTGGGTTAGAAGAATGTCCGTAACTTGGGTTTAGGGTGTTTAGGGTTTGCCCTAGCCCTTCACCTGGAAGCTTAGAACCCTAAACCCTAAACCCTAAACCCTAAACCCCAAACTCTATAAGTTAAGACCTCAGAATCAAGAGATTGGCATTGAGGGGCCACGAGGCCCATGAGCCAAGTAAGGCAAACGCGCGAGCTGCTGCTTGGGCTCATGGTCCAAGGCCTTTAAGTGGTCTTTAGGGTATTTAGGGTTTAGGGTGTATACAGGGTTTAGGGTCTTTAGATGGTTTTTAGGGTGTTTAGGGTTTGGGGTTTGGGGTTTATACAGGGTTTAGGGCCTTTAGGTGGTCTCTAGGGTGTTTAGGGTTTATACAGGGTTTAGGGAGGTGGCCTTTAGGGGATCTTTAGGGTACTTGGGGTGGACCGGCGTCCACCCCCAGCCTCCCCTTTTACCCCACCCTGCCCCTACCCCTTCCCTTCTGGCCCCCTCCCCCGCCACTCCAAGGGGGGAGGGAGAGGTAGAGGGCGGGGGTAAGGCGGCCAGACGTAAACTCGTATGGTAGGGGGTAGTCTTTAGGGTTTGGGGTCTTGGGGGCTGTTGTGGATGGGGGAGGGGGGGGGGGGGGGGGGGCGAGAGCGTGGGATTTCTAAGGTTCACGGGGTTAGGTTTAGGCGTAAAAACCCGCTGTGGCATTGCTTTCCTCCGCAAGGGCAAGGCTCCCACGTGCTTTGCGACTGGTGGTGCTCAGCCACACCGAGAGTCTACTGCCATCTGCAAAAGAGCCGTAGCTCTCAGATGGCAAGAGACTAAACTGACCTAAACGTCGAACCGACGCTTCAGAAAGTAGGGCCGATTCGGTACCCCAAACCCCCTACACCCTAAACCCCAAACCCCCTACACCCTTTTCTTGGGCGGCCCTTCATGCAACTTCAGAAATCTTCCCATTTGAGAGCAAACCCCCTAAACCCCCCAAGCCAAGCCCTGAGCCCCAGCCCAAGTTCCCAGGGCAGGAGACTGAACCCCTAAACCTTGAACTCTGAACCTAAACCCTAAACCCTATAACCCTATAACCCTATAACCCTAAACCCTATAACCCTATAACCCTATAACCCTATAACCCTAAACCCTAAACCCTAAACCCTAAACCCTAAACCCTAAACCCTAAACCCTATCACCCTAAACCCAGCCAAACCCTAAACCCTAAACCCTCTACCCCCAAACCCTGAAAAACCGTTTAGAACTTAGGGTCCTTGGCTGCACTTAGCAGGGTAGCTATAAATTTAAGTTTTCGCTGCCTGAGTAAGAAACCCAATAAAACCCAAAAAGGCTAAGGATCTAAAGTTACAGTAACCCTAAGGGTCCATGTACCTTATTATTATATACTTAGACCCAAAAGTCCTTATATAGGAAGTACTTTAAGGCCCAAGTATTCAATAATTAGGTACATGGACCCTTAGGGTAAAGCACCACAGAGGGTCATTATTGGGCGTTCTGACCGCTTCGCAGCATGACCTCGAGCCATGGTGACAAGCTTAGGGCACTCTTCGGGCTCATCCGTGTTTGGGGTTTAGGGTTTAGGGTTTAGGGTTTAGGGTTTAGGCTAACTTTAGGGGCTTCTATCGGCCAGGGATCGCACATGGCTTGGAGTTTCGGCCTCTTGGGACTTGGGGATTTGCTGCGTCTGAGCCGAAGGCCAACCAGTGGCTTGCTAGCAACCCTAAACCCTAAACCCTAAACCCCAAACCCTAAACCCTACGTAAGCCTAAACCCTAAACCCTGAGTAAAACCTTAAACGCTAGACCGTAAACCTCCCGCCCCTAAGCGGCCGCAACCCTCTCCAAAGCTCGGCACACCTAACATTCCAGATCTTCCAGCTGCACTACAGGGTTTAGGGTTTTAGGGTTTACAGGATTGTCTGTGAACTCATTTAAAGAGCTCTCTCTTAAAGCTTAAAACCCTCACCCTGGATCCTATTTTTCTTTAAGGATTCTTCTCTCATTCCTAAAGCCTTAAGGGTTTAGGGTTACCCCCACATCCTTGGAAGATCTGAGAATCTCTTGCCAGAACCCAATGTTGGGTTTACCTGGGCCAAGCGGCACCCCCCCCCCCCCCAGGCCCAAGGGGATTAGGCTTGAAGGGTTTTTCGGGTATAGGGTTTCGGGTTCAACCCTAAACCGAAAAAACCTGAAATCCTAAACCCTCAGCCCAAGTTTTCCATCAACTCTATTCGGGTTGAGGGCGCAGGGTTCAGAGCAATAGTCTCTGACAGGAGTGTGGCGCAAGGCCAAAAGTGACCTGCGAAGAACCCCCAGGGTTTAGGGCTTAGGGTTTAGGCTTCGGGCTTAGGGAGATTCAAACTAGGCCCAGTTGTAGTACTATTATGGAATTGGGTACCCCAAAACCCTGTTTAGTATGGTTTTGGGGTACCTAATTACATAATAGTAATACAAATGGACCCTCTTGGAGGGCTCTTTGGTACACCTAACACTTGACGGAGTGTGGTAGAATGAACCCAAAGAGGCCAGTGCTAGATAGAGACTAGCCTCGCCAGTGCACGCTAAACCCTATAGACCCTGTAAGCCTTTGAACCGCACGAAACCCTAAACCCTAAACCCTAAACCCTAAACCCTAAACCCTAAGCCCTAAACCCTAAACCCTACCTCAAGGACAGCAAAGCCTCGGGGTCAAAAGGTGCCATTGTCCGCATCCCCGCTCAGAGTCAGCAGCTGGCACCCCTCCTGGAATCTGTCGGAAAATTCAGGGCGTAGGGTTCAGGGTTTAGGGTTTAGGGTTTAGGGTTTAGGGTTTAGGGTTTAGGGTTTAGGGTTTAGGGTTTAGGGTTTAGGGTTTAGGGTTCAGGGTTTAGGGTTCCGGGTTCAGGGTTTAGGGTTTAGGGCCCCAAAATACATAAACCCTATAAAGCCGAAAAACCCCTGTACAAAGCACTATAACCACTCTAAATCCCAGAAGCCCTGTACGCCCTATAAACCCTAAACACTTGAAGGTTCAGGGTACTTGTAACCCCAGGGTTTAGGGTTTAGGGTTTAGGGTTTAGGGTCATAACTGTACTTCCAAGCCCCCGAAGCTCAAGTCGGTGAAAAGTAGACTTAAGGTTACGGTTATAAGTACCCATGAACCTCCAAGTATACCACGACTCGAAGGTTCATGGTACTTATTAACCAATTATGATTGCACATATAACTGTACTTACAACCATATTGGGGCACTTAAGGGGCTTATAAGTGGGTTATAAGTACAGTTTTAATTTGTTAGTAAGTACCATGAACCTCCAAGGAAGCCTTAGAAGCAAGGGCTTCAGGGCCCTTAGGGATTTGAGTTGGGGGGGGATAAGGCTGCGGTCTGCACGGCTCAAAAGGGCTTCTAGGACTTGAGGCTGCAGGCTTTGTTGGCTTTAGAGTCGGGGGGATTAGGGTTTAGGGTTAGGGTATAGGGTATAGGGTATAGGGTATAGGGTATAGGGTATAGGGTTTAGGGTTTAGGGTTTAGGGCTAGGGTTTAGGGATCCAATCCTACACCTTAGAAACCCCGAAAGCCCCCCCTTGACAGTCCTCGTCCACAAGCTTATCGGAAACATCCCACTGCTTCCGGATGTTCTCATCATCCTCGCCACTGTGATCTTCGCGGGGGCACAAGGCTCCCACATGTGGGGTTTAGGGTTTAGGGTTTCTCGGGTTTAGGGTTTAAGGGTTTAAGGGTTTCTTGGGTTGAACATGGCCTTCTCAGGGACACTGGCAAGCTAAACACAATACACTCTACAGTAGGTCCTGGGAGGGTTAGGGATGCGTCACCTATATCCCCTCAAATTTTCCCTCACAGTTCTTCCCGCTCAACCGCATAGGCCCTAAACCGTAAACTCTCAACCCTAGCCTTTCACCTCCTAGACACCCAAGGTTCATGCAACATTGGAAAGGGAGCTTACATAGAGCTGCTAAGGCTTTTGGGCTTGGGATCTCGGGTTGAACCCTAAACCCTAAACCCTAAACCCTAAACCTTAAACCCTAAACCCTAAAGCCTGCTAAGGTTTTAGGGCTTGGGATCTCGGGGGTTTTGGGAGCCGAAGGATCACCATTCTTTTGGTCTCATGCGTTCCACTTCTTGCAGGCGCTGGCGAGCCGTAGATGTCCTCCTCCACCTTAGCCGTAGGGTTTAGGGTTTGGGTTTCGGGTTTAGGGTTTAGGGTTTAGGGCTTGGGGCTTAGGGTTTCCTTCTACAACCGCTCTCAAGTCCCAAAAGCCAACGCTGTTAGAAGCTTGAAACCCTTATAGCCCACAGACTAAGCATACCATACCCTATACTTCCAAGTGCTTCTGGATTGGTTCCTTGGAGGTTTCTGGAAGTGCACAGGCCCTGCAAACCTGTGTTCAGTGTGTTGACTTGAGCCGGAACCTTCCCTCAACACAACTTCGCGACTCAACCCTAACGCTCAAGGATCTCAAACCCTAAACCCTAAACCCAAAACCCAAAACCCGAAACCCTAAGCCCGAAACCCTAAACCCTAAACCCTAAACCCCAAACCCTAAACCCTAAACCCTAAACCCTGAACCCCCTCCCAAGGCCAACCACGCTCTAGCCGCCCGGACCCCGCTGTATCGGCCGGTTTTTGGGGGCTTGAAAGGCTTTGCGCTTGAGATCTTTGGAAGCAGGGGTTTAGGGTTTAGGGTTTAGGGTTAGGGTTTAGGGTTTAGGGTTTAGGGTTTAGGGTTTAGGGTTTAGGGTTTAGGGTTTAGGGTTTAGGGTATGGCTGATGCGTTAGATGCCAGACTATCTGGATATACACTGAAAACTGGTAATGCACTTTTAAATTTGTCTCATGTACCCTCGACTACTCTGCTTCCGACTAAGGTATTTGAACAATAAAAGCCACTACATCTGGAAATCCACTTAACCATATAACCTTGGCACTACAATGTATATGAACCGTAACCCTTCTAGTCTAGGGGTTCATTTTGAAATCGTGTTCAGTGAATGTGATAACATCTCAGGTAATGCATCATGCAATGGACCATGGAATGAAAGATCTAGGCTATTCGACAACACACGAATCTGCATGCATCCCTGAGTTGTTTAGATGTGAATGTGCACGTGCAAGGTTAGAGGTATACATCCCTATATCTGCCTATATCAATGTGTGGCACCATGAAAAACACCCTAAACCCTAAACCCTAAACCCTAAACCCTAAACCCTAAACCCTAAACCCTAAACCCTAAATAAACCCAAAACCCCAAACCCTAAACCCTAAACCCTAAACCCTAAACCCAACCCTTATTTAGTGCAGGCCTGCCGCGGATGGTGTGCGTCGAAAGCATGCCCAAGGCGGTCGTGGCGGCGTCGGCTCGTCATTCGAAGCCCGACAGCGCCAGAAAGGGCCTATGTAGTGGCTTGCTCAGCGCGGCTTGGGGTTTGGGGTTTGGGGTTTGGGGTTTAGGGTTTAGGGTTTAGGATTGAGGGCGTAGGGTTTAGGGTTTAGAGAGTTTAGGGATTCAGAGATTCGCTTTGCAAAGAGAAAAAGTGGCCCTCAACAACCTAACTTCAACCCCAGCTCCTACAGCCTGCGAAGATTCCCAACACGAAGTACCCTAAACCCTAAACCCTAAACCCTCACTCCTAAACCCTAAACCCTAAGCTGTATAACCCTTGTCCCTGAAGTCGCCCAGCCCTATAGCCCATTTCCGTGGCGCAACACTGATGCCGCATTCGTTTATGAGTCTACACGGATTTACTTACTGGACTTACCGTAAACCCTAAACCCTAAACCCTAAACCCTAAACCATGAGGCCCCAACCATGCGAAACTCCCGCCGACATGCGAGGAGGTCGACTCAGGAGCGACTGTTGCCCAACACTGCAAAGGCCCAGAGAGTGTTCACGAGCTCCTGTCGTTGGGAGGGTTTGGGGTTCGGGGTTTAGGGTTTAGGGTTAGGGTTTAGGGTTTGGGGTTTAGGGTTTGGGGTTTAGGGTTTAGGGTTTGGGGTTTAGGGTTTGGGGTTTAGGGTTTGGGGTTTAGGGTTCAGAGTTCAGGGTTGATTGGGTTGAGGGTTCAAGGTTTGGGCTTCGCCTGTTAAATTGTAGGGTTTCAACTTTAAGCACAAACACCCCAAACCCTAAACCCTAAACCCTAAACCCTAAAGCCCAAAGGTTGTGGCCCCAAGCGCTGCTCCTTCCGGCTGAAGGCTGGGGCGAGGCGTCGAGCTGCCGTAGCGAGCTCCTCCTTTGCTTAGAAGGGAGGCGTAGGGTTTAGGGTTTAGGGTTTTAGGGTTTAGGGTTTAGGGTTTAGGGTTTAGGGTTCAGGGTTCAGGGTTTAGGGTTTAGGGTTTAGGGTTTGTTTTAGGTAACCTAAACCCACAGAAGGGGAGTTGATAGGGGTTAGGGTGACTATAGCTTCTGGGCACTCGCTCTCTGGGATATCGTAATACCTCGGGCTCTGAGAGAGCTTAAGAACCAAAACGATAACCCCAAAACCCCACACCCTAAACCCCAAGATCCCTAAATCCTACATCCCTGAACCCCTGAACTCATAAACACCAAAGCGCCTAAATCCTAGACCCTACACCCGTAAACCCCGAAACCCCTACACCCCTAAACCCTACACCCCTAAACCCATAAGAACCAGTGAGCTGAACCCCTAAAACCGCTAAACCCTGAACCCTAAACCCTAAACCCCAGACCTTCGAACCCTGAACCCACCCCAAACCGCTAAACCCCAAAGAACCGGCGAGCTAAATCTGTCCAAGAGTCACGCAAGGCAGGGTGGTGGACGGCTTCGATTGCCATGGCCCAGCTGATGTTGGCAACCTCCCGGCTTGTTGTTGGGAAAGTTGAAGGATTCTTTAGGGTTTAGGGTTTAGGGTTTGGGGTTTAGGGTTTGGGGGGTTTAGGGTTCAGGGTTCAGGGTTAGCGCTTAGGGTTTAGGGTTCAGGGTTTAGGGTGTTCAACAAATCCGACAGACATTAGGTCTTTAGGGTTTAGGGCTGGCTACCCTAGAAGGATTCTAGGGTTCAAAGCGCCGAAAAAACAAAGATGCGAGAACCTTGGCGGCCTCAAAGGTTGGTGTCTCCGTCTACAGGTCGAAGATACGATTGCACATCTGTAGCCCGAAGCCCTAAACCCTAAGCCCCAAACCCTGAGCCTTAAATCGTAAACTCTCAACCCTAAACCCTAAACCCTAAACACTGCATCCCAGACCACCCCCCCCCAAAAAAAAAAAAAGAAAAAAAGAAAAATCATAATAATAATGTGATAATAATAATAATAAAACTCTAAACCCAAAACCCTCCAAAAAACCCCTGAACCCCCCCAACTGCTGACACACCGTGGACTCCTTGAGCCGCTGCATTACCTGGGACCCTCCTCCGCTGCAGCTTTATGGGTTAGACCTACCACTTATAAAGGGTGGCTACTACTAAACTGCAGGTGCCTGGAGCATCAGGTAACCCTAAACCCTAAACCCTAAACCCTAAACCCTAAACCCTAAAACCTAAACCCTAAACCCTAAACCCTAAACCCTCTCAGCCGCGCCTCCTGCGGACCGAACTCCGGTCCGCGGCCGCAGGCCGCGCCAGCCAAGCGCGACATCAGGGGCGGGGGCGCCGGGGAGGACCTGGGAGGGTTTAGGATTTAGGGTTTAGGGTGGGTTTAGGGTTTAGGGTTTAGGGTTTAGGGTTTAGGGTTTAGGGTTTAGGGTTTAGGGTTTAGGGTTTAGGGTTTAGGGTTTAGGGTTTAGGGTTTAGGGTTTAGGGTTTAGGGTTTGGGGGCATGTTCCGGTTTTGCAAGGGTTTATAAGGGTTGTTAGGAGGGGTTTATAAGGCTTTATGGGGTTTTCTAAGGTTTTGTAAGGGTTCTACAAGGGTTGATAGGGAGTTTGTTTCGTTTGGGTATTCTAAGGGTGTTAGAGAGCTTTGTAAGGCTTATTAAGTAGGGTTTTGGGAAGGGCGTCGTGTGGCTTTGCAAGGGTTGCACAGGGTCGGAGGGGGGAATCGCTGAGGGACGAAGGAATGAAACTTGTAAGGGGCGAGGTTCTGTAGGTTTAGGGTTTAGGGTAGTTTTTCTGGTTTAGGATGTACAAGGCTTACTTGGAGGTTCATGGACACTTATAAGTATGGCTAGAAGTAAACAAAATGCGACAAGCACTTGTAGCTAGAGCTGCCCCTACGCCCTACTCCTAACTCCAGCCAAAAGTATCCGTGAACCTCCAAGTAGGGTTTGCAGTGGGTATGTCGTTCGGGGCTTAGGCTTCACTGCAAGCTCTCGGACGCCAGAACCTCTAAACCTCAAACTCTGAACCACAAAACCCCAAACCCTAAACCCGAAACCAGAAACCCCAAGCCCCAAACCCTAAACCCCAAGCCCTAAACCCTAAACCCTAAACCCTAAACCACCTTGTTTGCCACACGTGAGCGCGCCTCAAGACTGGTTCGGCCAGCCCCGCAGCCGCAACCTGATCAGGATCCGCTTTGTGAGGTTTCAGTTCACCAAAGATACCCTAAACCCTAAACCCTAAACCCTAAACCCTAAACTAGGTTTAGGGGTCTAGATGGGATGTAGCTGTCTAGGGTTTTGAGCTACTTGGGGCGGGGGGGTTTTAGGCAAGAGGGGCTTTGTGGGTGTCAGGGCTCCATGGGTTTAGGGATTTGGGGTTTAGGGTTTAGGGTTTAGGGTTTAGGGTTTAGGGTTTCGGGTTTAGGGTTTAGGGTTAAAGCCTGAGCCCCACACCCCAATATGGGTGTAGGGCTTTTGGGCTTCAGGGCTTAAAGGTTATTGGGGGGCTTTGTGGTTTAGAGGGTTTTAATTCTTGAGCCCCAAACCCCAATATGGGCCAATGGGTGTAGGGCTTTTGGGCTTCAGGGCTTAAAGTTACTTGGGGGGCTTTGGGGTTTTGGGTTTGCGAAATCAGTGGGTTGAGGGCTTAGGAAAGTTTAGGGGTTTAGAGTTTCTTGAGGTTTGGGGCTTTGAAGCGTAGGGTTCCGCTTTAGGATCTTAAGTTGGGACGTTGCCCCTTATACTAAAAGTCCTTGATAACCCCTTAGGATAATCCCTATTAAGGACTGTTAGGGACATCCCAACTCTGAAGGTTTAATTTGGAGTTTACAGTTGTAGGCACCATGTCACATCTCCATGCTGCGAGCGCTGCCGCCCTGCCCACCCTTCTTCAAGAAACATGCAACCCTAAACCCTAAACCCTAAAGCCTAAACCCTAAACCCTAAACCCTAAACCCTAAACCCTAAACCCTAAACCCTAAACCTAAACCCTGGGCCCTAAACTAGGTTTAGGGGTCTATGACGTTGGGAGGGCTGCCAACCTTGCCTCCAAAAACTGAAGCCCTAAACCTGTAAAACCCCCTAGGAACGTTGTGCTTCGGCCTAAAGCCTAAACCCAACCCCTAAACCCTAAAGTCCCTAAAGCCCCTAAAAAAGTCCCTAAAGTCCCTAAAGTCCCTCAAGTCCCTCAAGTCCCTAAAGCCCCTAAACCCTAAAGTCCCTAAAGTCCTAAAGTCCTAAAGTCCTAAAGTCCTAAAGTCCTAAAATCCTAAAGTCCTAAAGTCCTAAAGTCCTAAAGTCCCTAAAGTCCCTAAACCCTAAACCCTAAACCCGAAACCCCAAACCCTAGTAAGCCCCAAGCCGCTAATCCGACCAAGGCACGGCCCAAGTTACCGCAGCCAGCTGGATAGGCTGCAGGGCCCTGTCTGAAGCAGAGGTTACGCTCTAGGGCAGGATTTAAGGTTTCAGGGTTTTAGGGTTTCATGGTTTCAGGATTGTATTACGATTTTAGGGTTTTAGGGTTTCAGGGTTTTATCAGGTTCTGTTGGGTTTGGTTTGGGGTTCTTTTAGGCTGCGGGTTTGCCGTTTAGGGTTCAAGCAATTGTGTTTTCTTCTCCTCACTTGACATCGAAGCCCGGGGGGGGGGGGGGGGGGTAGTCTGTGAGAGCAAAGTGGTGCATGCAACGAAACACGTCGTAGATACATCGGGGCTGTTCTAAGCAAGGGCCTTACCGTAGAAATATGGGGGTTTGCAACAAAAATAAGGGGCCATAGTTTCCCAAATAATAGTAGGAAAAAGGTACCCCCCCCCCCCCCCCGTAATTTCGGAAACTCCCAAACATGAGGGTTTAGGGTTTAGGGTTTAGGGTTTGGGGTTTAGGGTTTAGGGTTTGGGGTTTAGGGTTTAGGGTTTAGGGTTTAGGGTAACACGCGAAAACCGATGAGCGCACCAGCCCTTCGGCCTACCCATGACGGCTACAACTCATCGGCAGTTCTCTGACTTGGGTGTCCCTGTTGACGCCCTTACTTTGAAATTAGGGGTTTAGGGGTTTAGGGTTTGGGGTTTAGGGCTGTTAAGGCTTAAGGGTACCATCATGGTACTTGAAGCGCGGGGAATCTGTGAACCCCTATCAAAGCAGAACCCCCCTGAGCCCCAAACACCTGCGTCTGAAACCCTGAAACCCGCCAAACCGCAAGCACCTGCGTCCCAGAGGGTCCATTTGCAGTACTATTATGGAATTAGGTACCCCAAAACCCTGTTTAGTATGGTGTTGGGGTACCTAATTCCAGAATAGTAATACAAATGGACCCTCTGAGAGGTGTCTGGAGCCTGAGAACTCGACCAGCCTTAACCGTCGCTCCACGCAGAAGATGGTGAGCTGCTGTGCAGCTTGGCTTGCAAGGCCTCTCCCCCACACCCTAAACCCTGAACCCTGAACCCTAAGCCCTAAACCCTAAACCCTAAACCCTGAACCCTGAACCCTGAACCCTGAACCCTGAACCCTGAACCCTGAACCTATACCCCAAACCCTAAACCCTAAACCATAAACCCGAGGAGCTTCACAGCTGAGGGCGCCCCCCGAAGGGTTTGGGAATGAGGGGGTTTAGGGTTTAGGGTTTAGGGTTTAGGGTTTAGGGTTTAGGGCTTAGGGCTTAGGGTTTAGGGGCTTCTGATCCTTGTAGGCTGAAGGAGGGAAGATTCTGCAGTGCAAGAAGAGATTACCTGGAGACTCCTCACCGGATCTGGAGTCATTTCGAGGCACTCAGGTTAGTGTGGGGGCTACGGTCCGAAGATGCATTTACGATCCCTGACATTCAGGGTTCAGGGTTCTCCGAGTTGTAGTGCGTTTCGGTTGGGGGTTTTTTTAGCAGGAATGCCTATCGATTACTTCTCTTGCCCATTGAAGGGCTCTAGAGCCCTGGGCACTGGGGGTTTGGGGTCTACCTTCGGAAACCCAACACCTACTTTTTTTGTAGGTTTCCTAAGAATCCTATAAGGAGGTTTATAGTAGTAACCTACAAAAAAGTAGGTTTTGGGTTCTTAAGGTAGAGTCTAGGCTTACAAGATCTGGGTCATCCCCATCCCAGTGCCTGAGCCACAGGTGGCGAGGGCCCAGATGCCTTAGCTTAGAGGGACGGGGGGGAAACCCCAAAACCCCCTGATAAGGGTTTAGGGTTTGGGGTTTAGGGTTTGGGGTTTAGGGTTTAGGGTTTAGGGTCTCAAAAGGAACTAAAACCCTACCCCGCCCCATGTTTAGAAGCCCACGCGCGGCCGAACTTAAACGGGAGGTGGCGCATGGACTGGTGGGGTACCCAAAACTCTCGTGGGTGAATGGGGGGCGAGATACCGATGTTCCCATTGGCAGGGAAGGCGCCGGCCACGCCACCCTGTACCAAAGGCCAGCGCCTAGACAAAATGCCCCCAAAGCCTATAATTCCTATAAACCCTTCAAACGCTACAAACTCTAAACCCTAAACCCTAAACCCTAAACCCTCTATCATCCCTATAGCATGCTCATGGGCCCTGTAAACGTCGCGTGGTGCGCGTGGTAGGGTTTAGGCTTTGGGTGGTTCAGGGATTTTGGGTTCAGCGGGGATTCCTAAACATGCTTGGATCTTTTTGGTCCCGAGGGTTTCCGGTGAGCTTCTATTGGGTTTAGGGTTTAGGGTTTAGGGTTTAGGGTTTAGGGTTTAGGGTTTAGGGTTTAGGGTTTAGGGTTTAGGGTTTAGGGTTTAGGGTTTAGGGTTTAGGGTTTAGGGTTTAGGGTTTAGGGTTTAGGCCTTTCGTAAGATCTTAAGCCCCAACTCCGCAAAGCCCTTAACCTTCTCAACCCCTACAGGAAGCCAATGAGCAAACGTAAAAAAACTCAGATGCTCGAAACGGCACAAACACATAGTCTTCGACCCCTTGCATCCCAAAACCCTAGCACCTCCGAGTCTCAAACTCGGAACCCTAAGACCCGAAAAAAACATTCTATCACCCTGAACCCTACACCCTGATAAAGCCCTCAACTTAAAACCCTACTCCCTAAAGCCTGCTAATTGTCTAAGCCCTACATAAACCCTGAAACCCAAACCCTAACAACCCTAAATCCCTACATCCCGTAACCCTAAACCCTAAACCCTAAACCCGAAACCCTACGTCCTAAACCCTAAACCCTAAACCCGTCTTCAAGGCCGCAGGGCTGTTCGCCAGCTCCTGGGCCCGGAAGAGCTCCGGGTCGGCGAGGGCGGCCGAAGCCAGGCAGGGCATCAGCCGCGCCTGAGGGAGGGAAGGTTTAGGGTTTAGGGTTTAGGGTTTAGGGTTTAGGGTTTAGGGCTTAGGGCTTAGGGCCTAGGAGTTTGGAGTTTAGGGACTTGAGGGACTTGAGCTTCTTCGGGTTTAGGGTTAGGAGTTTAGGGTTTAGGGGTTTAGGGGTTCAGGGTTTAGGGCTCTGGGGGGTTTAGGAGCACATTGAGGGGTCAGCCACCACCATCCCCATCGCCTGGCTCCTTGCTGACCTTGACCTTGGGCGGCTGGGAGGGCTCGCTTGGCTTTCTCAAGTCCGGCTCCTCCACGTCGTACTTGGACCAGGCCAAACGAGCTTCAGCACGACCTTCCTCCCAGGAGCACCCGTGCTTGGAGACCAAGTGCTGGATCAGGGCCCACTCCGACTTGACCCACTTGCTGCAGCAGCCACTGCGGCGGGTGCACCACGTCCACGCTCCCTCCTGCACGGCCGCTGCCGGCTTTGGTGCCGGCGGAGGCGGGCCAGCTTCGCGACCGCGGCTCTTCAGGCGCACCTCGCGCGGCGAGGGGGTTTGGCGCTCTCATGGTATTTCTTCTCAAACCCTAAATCCATAACCCCTATTACAAGCCCTAAAACTCCAGGGGCTTAGGACTTGCGGGTTAGGGTTTACGGCTTCTAGGGTTTAGAGCTTAGGCTGCCATGGGTGGAGGGTTTGAGGCTGAAGGGTTTGAGTGGAGCTTTAAGGCTCCTGGGGCTCGTGGCCGCGAACTCCAGGAAATTCGAGGCTGTGACCGCCCATCGGCTTTCGGCCACTTCGCGCGCTTGGACACTCTAAACCCTCAACCCTCGACCCTCAACCCTAAACCCTGAACCTCTAACCCTAAACCCTAAACCCTAAGCCCTAAACCCTTAGCCCTAAACCCTAGAAATCCCAAGAACTGCGCGTGGGCTTCCTGCCCTTGCGGCAACCGCCATTTGGGCATTTCCCAAAATAGGGGTAGTGCATTTATTTATGCCCCAAATAGAATAGGATCGTTTAAAGGCACCACACCACAAAGGGTACCCCCATTTTCGGAAACCCTCATTTTGGTGTCCACAAGCAAGGCTTCAGGTTTGTGTTGGGCGGGCCCTGAACTCGAAAACCCTAAGCGCTCAACCTTAAACCCTACAAGCCCGCCTGCTCGTCTGGCGCCAGGTCCAGTGCTGCCATGGCCCACCTTTCGAGATTCAAGGGCTTGCAATGGGTGCTTCACCCAAGTAATATAGGGGCCTCAAAAATTGGAGTAGGGTTTTAAGAAAAAGGGAAAAACATTGTTAGTGATTCTTCCGACCACTAAATTACTGTAGACCCCACACCCCAAGCACGAACATGAGGTGGGCAGGCCATGGTACATCAAGAACCTCTGGCTGAGCGACTGGCCAAAGACGAGGATTAGGGTTTAGTGTTTGGGGGGTTTGGGGGTTTAGGCGGTTAAGAGGGTTTAGGGTTTAGGGTTTAGGGTTACTGGCCAAAGACGAGCATAGATAACATAGGGGCATAAACAATAAGAAGCATTTTTTTTTTTTTTTTTGGGGGGGGGGGTTAGTGTAGTATATGTATAAAAGGGGCCATCGGGGAATAGTGTTCGTAAATTTTCCGACCCCTACATTAGCCTTTGGGTTTACCCTAAAAAACCCTAAACCCTAAACCGTAAACCCCAACACGCAGCCCAAAGGTTCTTACTGGGATGAAGCCGAGGAACAAGCCGTTGCTGATGTCCTGCGGCTTCAAATGCCGTCTCAGGGCCTGTCAGCTGGGCATGTTCCCCCTTATACTAACCGGCAAAGGGGGGGGAGGGGTCGAGAGTCTAGGGTTTAGGGTTGGGATGTTCAACAGTCCTTCATGGGCATTAACTATGGTACCTCTGTATCATCCAGACTGAGGACTGCTAGGATAAGGGGGAACATCCCAACCTGTGAGCATATAGGATTGAGACTGAGAAGCGTGGAGTATTTTCCTTTTTGATTTTTTGTTGGGGGGAGGGGGGGGGGTCAAAGAAGCCGAAACCCAAACCTGCAATTTCTGTACTGTTAGAATAGCCCCTACCTCTTCAATTGAATAATGACATTTTAGGTTTTTCTAGAGGTTCGAGTTCACTCGCGCTGGCGATTCGCTTGGGATGATAGACGGACGTATTTTCAGGAGATTCGGCCTAAGCAGTCCGGCAAAAACACGGAGCCACTACAATTCACGCAGCCCCGTGCTCCTGAACCCGTCCTCACCTCGAGCTCACCAATTGCAAAAACGATTGAGGGGTTGGTTTTCAGGGTTTAGGGCTTAGGGTTTAGGGCTACTAGTCAGGCTTATAGCCGTATAGGGTTTAGGGCTACTAGTCAGGCTTATAGCCGTATACAGGCTCAGTTGTAGCACCTTGTAGGATCGCGTGCTAAGACTCCTAAAAGGACACGCATGACGAGCCCTCGCATAGGTCATCATTCGCAGCACTGCATCCTAAACCCGCAAAAAGACACCCCTCCCCCACAACACAAAAAAGAAACACAGGGTACATGCGAACCCTAAACCCTTAAAATGAACCCAAGGCCCCCCCAAATAGTTACCCCAAACCCTGGAATACTCTTTATCAGGTACATGCTAACTAAACCCTAAACCCTAAACCCGAAACCCTAAACCCTAAACCCTAGACCCTAAACCCTAAACCCCAAACCCCAAACCCTAAACCCTAACCTCCGGGAGGCCTTATTGGAGGCGTTGCTCGCCAAAGCAGCGGCGGCCTACAGCGTTTCACTTCACGAACAGGGCTGGGGAGATCTGGTTGGATGTAGGGATTTAGGGTTTAGGGTAAGGGCTTCGGGCTTGGGGCTTAGGCCTTAGCGCTTAGGGCTTAGGGTTTAGGGTTTAAGGTTAGGGCTTAGGGATTGGGGTTTAGGGTTTAGAGTTTAAGGTTCAGGGTGTAAGCTTGAGGATGTTTTGATGTTGGGCCTACGTCGATTCTTGTTGTGGCGTGAAATTTGGGCTCCGAGCTAGGTCCCTGCCAAGAACGTAAAGGAAGTTGCCGTGAGAAGGGTAGTATAGTATATATCAGCTATGAGAACTTGTAGTTCCATGAGGCACATCGAATGTGATTCCCGAAGTAGGAATTCGTCCACATCCAATCATATCATCATATCCAAACCCTCTGTGTTTCAGGGCTGGATAGATATGGCTGGATGTCTGGCTAAGGATTCAGGGTTTAGGGTTTAGAGGGCGTAGACGGTGTACCGAGTTCAAGGGGTTCAAGGGGGTTTAGGGTTTAGGGGGGTTCAGGGGGGTTAAGCCCTACTAGCCCTAAACCCTAAACCCCGAAACCCTAAACCCCCTAACCCCTAAACCCTAAATCCTAAACCCCTAAACCCCTAAACCACCTAAACCCTAAACCCTAAATCCGAACCCCCTAATCGTTAGGATTTAGGGGGTTTAGGGCTTATTTTGCCTCAGGGCGGGTTCCAGCAGGGCTGATAAAATTTAGGGCTCAGAGCTTTCCAGGCCGCTTGGAGCCCGAGTGGTTCTAGGGCTTAGGGTTTAGGGTTTAGGGTTTAGGGTTGAGGGTTGAGGGTTGAGGGTTTAGGGTTCAGGGTTTTGGGTTTAGGGTTTCGGGTTTAGGGTGTAGGGTTTGCCTATACGATGCGATTCGATGGGTAACTTAAACGCCATAAGTTGCTTAGCAGGAACCCAGCCTAGGCAGGTCCAATACCGTAGCTTTCATAGGCAGGTGCTGACAATAGGAGCCCCTCAACCCTAAACCCTAAACCCCAAACCCCAAACCCCAAACCCCAAACCCTAAACCCTAAACCCTAAACCCTAAACCCTAGACCAGAATCCTAAGCCAAACCGGAAGAGGCCGACTTGCAGATTCAGGGCTTCAACCTCATCATGCACATGGCTTTATGGGCCCCAAGGCCCGCAGGATCTCCTAAACCCGATAAGCCTCAATGATTTCAGAAGCTCCCCGAAACCATAAGCCCAAGTGTAACGGGTTTAGGGTTTAGGGTAAAGGCAGGGTTTAGGGTTTAGGGCCTTGCCACCTTGCTTGCAAGGTCTGCGGGGAGGTTGCCCAAAGCGTTTCGAAGCCGCGCGAGGGCCCAGAGAGTGTTCCTGAATGAGCAGCGAGCGGAGGGCTCAGGGCTTGAGGATGAGGGTTTAGGCTTTAGCAATCAGGGTTTGGGGGGTAGGGTGAGAAATGTAGGGTTCAGGGTTCATGGGCAAGAGAGTTGGAGGGTTTAGGGTGTAGGGATCAAGGCTCTAGTACGGTGGGGGTGAGGGCTGATAGGACAGGGAAGCTCCCAACCTCAACCTTTACCCACAACCAACCCTTCCCCATGAAAACCAAGATTCATCTCAAGGTGTGGCTTAGGGTTTAGGGTTTGGATATAGAGTTTAGGGTTTAGACTGTTGGGCATTTGGGGTTTTAGGGCTCAAGGGCTAGGGTGGCTGATGCATGCACACGAAACCCACGAACCCACGCGACCAACATACCCTAAACCATAACCCCTAAACCCTAAACCCCAAACCCCCAACCAAAAGCCCTAAACCCTAAACCCAAAATCCCAAACCCTTAGCCACAAACCTTTCACCCTTTGAGAATCCAGGGGCGCGAGCTGCCTGGCATCCAGTTGTCCTGCTGCTCGCAGGGGGGGGGGGGGGGGAGCCTGGAATTGCCTCACAAAGCCCTAAAAGCTAAACCCTAAACCCTAAACCCTAAGCCCTAAACCCTAAACCCTAAGCCCTATAAACCCTAAACCCCTAAACCCCTAAACCCCTAAACCCTAAACCCTAAACCCCTAAACCCCTAAACCCTCAACCCCTAAAACCCTAAACTTCGTCCTTCCATGCTTTAAGTGCCGAGAGTTGCCCCTCCTGCGAACGGCACTGAACCCGCCTAAAACCGTGTGGGGGTTTAGGGTTTAGGGTTTAGGGTTTAGGGTTTAGGGTTTAGGGTTTAGGGTTTAGGGTTTAGGGTTTAGGGTTTAGGGGCACTTCTCAGTCACGAAGCATAAGCTTCTGCACATGGGGCTCTCTAATCCTAAACCCTAAACCCTAAACCCTCCTTGTTCCAGAAGTTGGTGCTGCAGTGTCAGCAAGGACCTTGCAGGGGGTCTGGGGTTTGGGTTTATGGCTTAGGGTTTCGGGTTTGAGGGGAACCCGGAACTGTAAACTCCTACCCGAAACCCGAAACCCGAAACCCTAAACCCTAAACCCCCTATAGGGCTCAGGGTAAACTCTAAAATCCTAAGCCGCGAGCTCCTAATCTGTCAGGGTTTTGGGTTTAGGGGTATTCTGGGGGCCTTAATGACTTGTGGGGGGGAGGGTTATGGGAGTATAAGTATAAAGGGACCATAAGGAAATGAGATTGCAAATTACTACTCCGACAACCCTAAACCCTAAACCCTAAACCCTAAACCCTAAACCCTGAACCTCAAATCCTAACACTTAGGGTAGCACCCGAAACTCTGCCTAAGCCCCTGGCCTCCAAGCAGCTGGTGAGTCGGACCGAGGGTTTTGTGCTTGGGGTTTTGGGTTTGAACCCCAAACCCTAAACCCTAAACCCTAAACCCTAAACCCCAAACCCCAAACCCTAAACCCTAAACCCTAAACCCAAACCCTAAACCCAAACCCGAAACCCCAAACCCGAAACCCTAAACCCGAAGCCCTAAACGCTCTGCTGCCGTCTGAGCGACTGGAGGATCGGTCTCGCCAAGCGATCGTTGCTCAATGAGTGCTTCGCCTCAGGATGCGAGTGGGATGGGTGGGTTGGGGCCCAAGCACAGGGGTTTAGGGCTTAGGGATTGGGTTTAGGGTTATAGGGTTTGGAGTTAAGGGTTTGGGGTTTAGGGTTGAGGGTTGAGGTCCAAGCACAGGGGGCTTAGATTCATTTGGGGGATGTAGGGCCTTTGCGAGGGGGGTTTAGGGCTTTGGCGCTTTAGCCGGAAGGGGGGGGGGGGGGGGGGGGGGGGGGGGGGGGGGGGGGGGGGGGGGGGGGGGGGGGGGGGGGGGGGGGGGGGGGGGGGGGGGGGGGGGAGGGAGGGGGGGGGGGGGAGGCGGGTTTTGAGGGTTTCTGTAGGGTTCACGATTCATAGGGCTGACACCTACAGCGCTGACAGGGTTTAGGGTTTAGGGTTTAGGGCCTTTAGGGCTTAGGGACTAGGGTTTAGGGTGTAGGGCTTAAGGCTTAGGGTTTAGGGGGGTCTAGGGTATAGGGTTTAGGGTTGGGGCTTGTCTGGCTTACAGGTCTAGATCCTCAACCCTGCGAAGCCAACAGAACATGTGGTCGTTGGTTCCTCAAGAATGGTTGTTGATTCCTCAAGAACACTGTATTCCCCTATTCGAATCTCTTGGCTGCACATGGGTAGTTCTCTACATCAGGGTCCCTGTTCTGGGTGCTATGTGTAGTACCCTAAACCCTAACCCTGAAACCTTAAAAAAAGAAGGGAACATTGTGGTCCTTCGCAGAATGCCAGGCCGGTCGTCGCTAAGCGACTGTCTTTGTTGGTGATGCACTTGCTTGGAGCTTCATGGGCACTTAACCGAGTTATAAGTTGGGTAAGTCGAGATAGAAGTGGCTATAGCCTCCTTTAGGGTACGTAGAGAAGCTTTGTATCCATGAAGCTTCACGTGAAGCACAGCTCCAAATGCCGGCTGGATAGCAGCATGCGAGGATTATTGGGACAGCAAGCGCGCAATCTCGTCGCCTTCGTGGCAGGCGTGCTTGAGAGCCGTCTTGCCAAGACTGCATGTCAAGTTCTTGTCGGCACCAGCATCCACCAGCAATCGGGCAATCTCCGAGTGGCCCTTGTTGCACGCGAACATGAGAGCGGTCCATCCCTGCAAGTCTCTCATGTCCTTGCCAGCACCAGCTTCCACCAGTAAGCGCACAACCTCCATGCGGCCCTGGTCGCATGCGCGCATGAGAGCGGTGAGGCCAAACCTGTCTGTCATGTCCTTGTCAGCGCCGGCTTCGAGAAGCAAGCGCGCGCTCCCCACGTGGCCCTTGTCACAGGCGCGCATGAAAGATGTGCAACCCTGCAAGTCCCTCATGTCCTTGAACGCGCCAGCCTCCACCAGCAAGCGCACGATCTCCAAGTGCCCCTTCTGACATGCCCACATGAGGGCCGAATTTCCAGATTTGTCAGTCAGGTCCTTGTCCACGCCAGCTTCCACCAGCAAGCGCGCAATCTCCACGTGGCCCCGCTCACCTGCCCACATGAGGGCCAAAGCTGTCTTGCTACTGACAGCCCAGTCATCATCGTCGTCATCGTCCAGCAAGCCCTTGTCCGCATCAGCTCTCAAAAGCAAGCGGACCACCTCGGTCCAGCCACTGGACGCTGCCAGAATGAACTCCTCTTGAGCCTCTCGCTGCTCGAAGCCTTGGTAGCCCAGAAACCATATGAAATCCAAAAAACCCTAAACCCTATAAACTATAAACCCTAAACCCTAAACCCTAAACCCTAAACCCTAAACCCTAAACCCTAAACCCTAAACCCTAAACCCTAAACCCAACAAAAGGGTGGGCCCTCATCGTAATATGGCTACTGGGCTACCAAAGAAGCATGTCTTTAGAAGCAGCTGTAGGTCCCATGGCTCGTCCAGAGTCACGCCATCTCCGAGCCGAGAGTTGCAATGCAAGAGCTCTTGGAGGGAGATGGGATAACCTGATTCATGGTTGGGATAGTATTAGCCAGAGCCACGGTTTAGGGTTTAGGGTTTAGGGTTTAATTAGGGTAAACTCTTATTCCATATTGGGTTTAAGTACCCTTAAACATTTGAAATCTTACCCAACTATGACAAAGTAGCCGTGCATCTCACGTAAGTGGAGCTTCAGGGCAGCGACGTCACTCAACTCCTCCATGGGTAGGGAGGCAAGCTCCTGCCCTGAGATGCCCCAAACGCGCAAAGTCCTCGTCGCAGGATGCACTCTTCTTGTAGAGTAGACCGTCGTGTGGGTCGGCATGTTTTTCAGAGCGGATCCCAAAACTAAAACAAAGGGCTATGTTGAAAAGTCAAACCTTCTGTACAGACTGATGTCGGCAAGCATGGCAAGCACGTATAGTAATATACATGGCAGATCCTTCGAGGAGAAATCTTCACCTTGGGTTTGCCTTACTTTGAGCTGCCCTCAGGACCCGTTAAACCCTAAACCAAGGCGTGTTCACCTGGTTTGAACCGGCGTGGTGTCCGCAGTGCGAAGAGGCAGAGGTCAGCTTAAAAACGGGTAAGCCCCATTTCTCAACTTCATCAAGCCGCACCGCGCAACATATATATATATATATATATGTTTATATTTATTTATTCTATAGTTATACTGATATTTATATTTATATGCATATTAATAGTTATAACTATATGTATATTTATATTTGTATTTATCAATATTTATATATATCTATATGTACATATATATATATGTTATAATGCCCTTACTTAACTAACCCTAAACCCCAAACCCCACACCCCAAACCCTAAACACTCTCACTCACCCTAAACCACTCACCCTAAGCCCTAAACCCTATGTATACTCCAGGCAAGAGCTTCGGGCTGGGGGTTTGGAAGTGCCGCAGTACGCTTCTGATGCACAAACCTTCCAGTGAGCAGGAGGGTTTAGGGTTTAGGGGTTAAAAAGGGTTAGGGTTCATAGGGTTAATAGGGTCAACAGGGTTAATGCGCTTAACAGGGTTAATAGGCAAAATAGGGTTTATAGTTTAGGGCTTGGGGCTAGGGTTTAGGACTGGCCAAGGAGTTGAAGCACGAAACTTAACCCTCCTCTGCCCCCCCCCCGCCCCCCACCCCCAGTTCCCGCAGGAGGCAACTCGTTCACAAGGAACCATGAGCCCAAAGGGTCCTAAGAACCTATAGGGGCGACACTTGCCCAAACCATCATGATACTTCTTATTATAGAAGCCCGACTTTCTACCATGTAGCTGCTTGGGACCCTTTGGGGAGGATGTTGGCTACGTGGGACCTCCTTGCTGTGTAACAGGGCAATGCTTCCACGGCACCCTGGACCTACACCCTAAATCCTAAACCCTAAATCCTAAACCCTAAATCCTAAACCCTAAATCCTAAACCCTAAATCCTGATTCCTGCACCCACCGAACGTCCAGGCGACAAGTTCTGAACTCTGAACCCATGACCTTGGACCCTGGCAAAGTGTTGAATTGATACACCTTGTTTCAGAGTTCCCTTGATACGAACTTGTCGTTTCTTTCTGAAGCCTAGTTGTGTCCTCAACCCTGAGCCCCAAAGCCAGCCCTTAACCTTCAACCCTAAACCCCGAACCCTGAACCCTAAACTCTAAACCCTACACCTTAATCCCCAAAACCCCAAAACCCCAAAACTCCAAATCCCCAAAACCCCAAAACCCCAAAACTCCAAATCCCCAAAACCCCAAAACCCCAAAACCCCAAAACCCCAAAACCCCAAAACCCCAAAACCCCAAAAAACCAAAACCCCAAAACCCCAAAACCCCAAAACCCCAAAACCCAAAACCCCAAAACCCCAAAACCCCAAAACCCCAAGACCCCAAAAACCCAAAACCCCAAACCCCAACCTTACTGCCTACACACTTCAAGCCGCCAAGGACCCTAATCCCAAACTTGAAGTCCCAAGTAGGGCAAGGCACTAGTGAGTGGAGCGACGCGGTGGAATGAATCCTATCCAAACCTGGGGCGCGAGCTGGCACGAAGATCTGGAGAAGATGGCTGCGGGTTTGTTGGGTTCAGGGCTTCGGGTTTAGGGTTTCGGGATGGCCCGTATTTCTGAGGTGTTGCCCCCCCCCCCCGCCCGCCCGCCAAAAAAACCAGTTTTTGGGTTTAGGGTTTAGGGTTTAGGGTTTAGGGAACCCTAAATGCCCAAACTCAACATATCCCAAAAAGGGCCCTATGTAGGAGCCCAAGGGTTGAGGGAGCCTCCTAGACCCGTAGGGAAGGTTTATGGGAATCAGGGTTACAGTCCGAAGCTTCGGCAGAGGTCAGGGTTTAGGGTTTAGGGTTTTAGGGTTTAGGGTTTAGGGTTTAGGGTTTAGGGTTTAGGGTTTACTTGAGTATAGGAGCAAAGAGGCCAATCAGCTCTGAACAAACGATTGCTCAGAATTAACTTCTCCAAGCTGTTTGAACGAAAAGCAACTACCCTAAACCCTAAACCCTAAACCCTAAACCCTAAACCCTAAACCCTAAACCCTAAACCCTAAACCCTAAACCCTAAACAACTTGTCACGACAGCATCCTGAACTGCTGAAACTGGGTCGAGCAAGCTCAGCGAAGAGCACTGACGAATCAGGCTCGGGGTTTGGCCAAAACCCGAAGCCCCTAACACTGATTCCTTCCCCTAAGGGTCCATGTACCTTATTATTATATACTTAGACCCAAAAGTCCTTATATAGGAAGTACTTTAAGGCCCAAGTATTCCATAATTAGGTACATGGACCCTTAGGGTTCTATGATCCGGCTGCTGAAAGGGTACGCAAAACGTATCAAGTTCGCTCAGGCTTCAGGATGCGATAAAGACGTCGGCTGTAACCTAGAGTAGGGCTTCCACGCCCTCAGGGCTCGCAAGTCGAAGCAGATGTACCCTAAACCCGAAACCCTGAACCCTGAACCGTAAACCCAACCCCTTAACACTGAGGCCTGGACGCTTGAAGTTCTGTGAGACGAGCACCAAGACCTCCATGCGAATATAGGGGCCAATTTAATTAGGTTCAGGGTTAGGTACCAATATTTTTGGGACAGTTGGCATGATAAACATGTAGGGTTAGGCTCCTGTAGCAGATATCTCTCCATCTGCGTATCGTTAGACATAGAACCCGCCCTCAAGCGACCCTAAGCCTGAAGAGATGCCAGACCTTCGAAGAAACTGAGTCACCCGGATAAAGAAGGTGCGAAATCCGAGACAGCCCGAAGACCCGTAAATCCTGAACCCTAGACCTGTAAACCTTCTGAACCTTATAAACCCTAAACCCTAACCCTAAACCTAAACCCTCACAGGGCTTGGGGACAAAATGTTCAAGGCCTCCAAAGATATCTCCAAATCCTGCGAGCCCTCCAGTCCTACTTGTGGACCAAACGAACCCTGAAAGGGTTCACAGTTCATATGCACTCCGAGAGATTTTAGGAGTATAGGGTATGACCCTAAACCCTAAACCCTAAACCCTAAACCCTAGACCCAATCTTAAAGGGTTCTTTTGATCTCCAAGGTAGCCCTGAAAGCTGAAGCCTCTTCAGCGGAGCGTGCGCGCGTGAGTCGGGCAGTGAGGCTTCTCGCACCCTCGCCGGCTGCCATGGCGCCATGGCGGTGGCGAGTAAAGAGCTATGGGGTTTACGGTTCAGGGATATAGGGGGGTTTAGGGCTTGCAGTATAGGGGTTGAGAGGTCTTGAAGCTAAACGGGCGTCTAGGGCTTCCACATTTGTCACCCTGCTGCTAGGGCCGCGTGCTTCGGAATGTTCTTCGGAGGGCAGGAGTTTCTTCCCAGGAACGTCGGGGGCTTGGGTTCAAGGGCACACCCTAAACCCTAAACCCTAAACCCTAAACCCGAATTAAACCCTAAACCCTAAACCCCAAACCCTAAACCCTAAACCCTAAACCCTAAACCCATGTCGGGGGGTCCCAAAACAACTACTCCGTTGACGCTAACACTATAATCCCCAGCTAGTATTAAAAAACCCTGCCCCAAAACCCGATCCTGTAGCCGCCCCTTTTGAAACCCCTCACCAATTCG
>CAJNDS010000058.1:417500-444215 GCA_905221605.1 Symbiodinium natans
ATCCTAGCTGCGTGGCCTCCGTCATGATAAAACACCTTCTGGTTTAAGGCACCTGAAACATGAGTAGCTCTCTAATCCTAAACCCTAAACCATGCTCTAAGGGTAGATACATGGTCCCGTAGTATGGGCCCTTAACACGGGCACCCCTCAAAATATACCCTTTATCTACCCTATACAAACTAAGGGCCCATACTTCAGGACCCTTTAAAGGAGGTTAGGGACCATATTCAGGGACCATGTAACTCCAAACTGACCCTAAACCCTGAACCCTGAACCCTGAACCCCAAACCCCAAACCCTAAACCCTAAACCCTAACCCTAAACCCTAACCCTAAACCCTAAACCCGACCTCCCTTACATGTAAAGGGGGGCCCATGACACCTCAGAGGAGCCCCATTGGCCGTGAGCCTGACATGAGTTTGTAGGGTTTAGGGTTTGGGGTTTAGGGTTTAGGGTTTAGGGTTAGGGTTCAGGGTTCAGGGTTTAGGGTTCGGGGCAAAAAGAAAGTACACAGGTTCTGCTCAAGAGATGGTCCGGTGGCCAGCGCGCCGGGCGACGAAAAGAGACCGACGGTCTTCGACACCTGTCCAAGCCCTAAACCCTAAACCCTAAACGCTAAACCCTAAGCCCTAAACCCTAAACCCTAAACCCTGTACCCTAAAGCCCCAAGCCGTAAAGCACTGAAGCCCTACAAAGCCCAAAAGCCCAACAAAGCCCCGGCCCTAAATCCTCATTATATCTTGTCGAACCCTGCACAGGCTGCGTGCGTTTGCTTTGTCCCTTAAAGCCTAAACTTACACCCTAAAGCCCTATATAACCCGAAGCCATAAGGCACCATCGCCCTATGAAGCCCGAAAGCCCTATAAAGCTCTGAAGCCCTAAACCTAAACCCAAACTAAACCCATATTATATCCTATAGAACCCATGAGCCGATCCTTCGGGACCCGCCCAGCAAGGTAGACGGGGCCCTGAAATCAGGGCATACATTGTCCAGGTTCCACAGTAACCGAGAGGGAAAAGGGTTTTAGGGTTTAGGGTTTAGGTTTGTAGCCAGACGGATTGCAAAAAGGTGTTCTCCATTTTCTTTCTGATCCTGCGATAGTCATCATGCTCCAGCATTGTGGCAAGCGCTCTCCAAGCTGTTAGCCTGTCTCGAAGATCGCAAGCGTTCGATGAAATCGTCACAATAGCTTGCGTGAACAGGTTGAAATCCTGGGTGGGTGCTAATGCGAGGAACTCCTTCATCGTCAAGGGTGCATAATGCCTCTCAAAGATGCTTGTGTCAGGGTTCGCTTCCTTGATAAGATCTTCGAGTTCGCGATAGGCACTCAATCGAACTGAGCTTGCTTTTGTCATGGAAGACCCACGAGCATCAACAGACGACAAACCTCCTGCCACTGTGGTGACGTCAAGCTCCTTCACAACCTCAAGCTGCCGGACTCCGGTTTAGGGTTTAATAGGGTCTATAGGGTTTAGGGTTTAGGGTTTAGGGTTTAGGGTTTAGGGTTTAGGGTACCCTAAACCCTGAAACCCCGAAGCCGTAAACCCTATAGAGCCCTGAACAGGCATAAAACCCTCAGAGTTTAGGGTTTAGGGTTTAGGGTTTGGGGTTTGGGGTTTGGGTTTTGGAGTTGAGGGTTTCGGGTTTATTAGGGTTTAGGGTTTATAAGGCCTTGATGGACATGAAAGGAGCTTTCGCTCCAGTGAGGCCACGCTCAAAGCGCGCGAACCTGGCGCGCTTCGGGGCTCGGGGCTGGCGCGTTGCTGGGGGTTGAGGGTTGAGGGTTGAGGGTTGAGGGTTTAGGGTTTAGGGTTTCCGGACCCTGAGCTCACATGAATGTCTTCCTTCAGATCGTTGTCCCAACCCTCAACCCTCAACCCCCCCAGCAGCACTTCTGGTTCTTGCCCACCCCACACGACCCTAAACCCTAAACCCTAAACCCTAAACCCTAACCCTAAACCCTAAACCCTAATGCACCATATGCACCCTCAGCCTTCAAGACTCCTCAAACTCTAAGCTCTAAGCCAACTTGAAACAGCCTGAACCCAAACTAACCCCGAAACATGAACAAAAGTAAAACCCCAATTGCGGCACAAACCCTACACCGTGAACCTTAGCAGCCTGAGGGGTGGACCACAAATGCAAGGGTTCTGTGGGCTCGGTAAAAAGGCCGAACCAAACAATACAGGGACAAAGCGCACGAGCACTGGACCATCGTGAAGGCCAGAAAAGCTGAAACCAGCACGCAGCCACTCCACAACCCTATACCCTAAACCCTAAACCCTAAACCCCAAACCCCAAACCCCGAACCCCAAACACCAAACCCTAAACCACACCACCCTGGACCTCCAAAGGCCCCCGACCGAGCGTGTTCATTCGGCCCTAAACCCTAGCCCCAAACCCTATTCAGCCCTTAACACCCTAAACCCCAAACCCCAAACCCTAAACCCGAACTCCTCCACCCTTTCCAGCCCAAACTCCGCCAAAGGCGACGTGGAGAGCCAGCTCATCTGCCGCAGGCCAGTGGCAGTGAGCCACCTACGTCAGTCTTAGGGTAGTTTCAGGGTCCCTTGGGTATGGGCCCCAAACCCAAAACCCTTAAACCCTAAACCCTTAGTTGTATTTGACGTTGAGGTCGGCGTCCTGGCTATGCTCGAGGATTCCGAAGCCCTAAACCCTAAACCCGAAACCCTAAACCGGTTTAGACGCCAAGACCCCAGACCTTAAACCCTAAACCAAGGCCGGACTGACGTCACCCTTTCAGAACGAAGTTGGGACCTCAAGCTTACCAGGGTTTAGGCTTTAGGGTTTTTGAGGTTTAGGCGCTTAAACCACTGTGTGTTTCACAAGTAAGGTACGTGGAAACGCAGAGGGAGTGTTTATTTAGGCTGGTGCTTGAACCACTCTGATTTTTTCACAAGTAAGGCACTTTGAAACCCAATAAGGGTATGTATTCATGAATGCAGAAAAATATATTCGTTGCTATATTGTAGATATATAGATATACATATATATATATATATACATATATTATAAACAGAGTTCTTAAGGGAGGGTTTAGGGTTTAGGGTTCAGGGCTAAGCGTGTAGGGATTTCTAGTTTTAGGGTTCAGGGTTCTACGTGAATCCATCCAGCGTTCTGGGTTCATGCGCCCTACATGTGGCCCTCAACGCATGATCACCTCAAAGCCGCACGAGACCCAAAGCCTTAAACGCTTCCACACCCTCCCATTTAGGTTTTAGTGTTCGGGGTTTAGGGTAATCCTAAACTCAACCTATAAGAATCCGAAAACAGAAAGAACAGGACCACCGTCAGGTGAGATGTCGGTAAGGATGTGGTGATGTGACTGTATTCCAAGGTACTCCAGTCTAAACCCTGTTTCTTAAAAGCCAAACACCCCAAACACTAAACCTTAGCCTTAAACACTAAACCCTAAACCCTGAACCCTAAACCCAAAACCCAAAACCTTAGCCTTAAATTTCAACCCCCAAACCCCGGCCCATCGAAAGGCGCGATGAGGAAGACCACGGCAGCACGATTCCTGGAGGAATATTCTCTCCCCCCCCCCGTTTAAAACCCAGCTTAAGCCCCAAAACCATGACTAGGACCCCAAACCCCAAACCCAAAACGCTATACCTTAAACCCTAATCCTTAAAACCCTAAACCTTAAACCCCAAACCCTGAACCCTAACCGCTAAGCGCACAAGGGCTATGGGACTGCGGGCCCTTAGGGCTCTACACGTCTTGGACATCCATTGGCAGCTGGGGCGAAGCGGTGTTTCATGCTTGTAGCGGCTATCCGTTCAATCCTTCATCCGGCAGTGAGGACCCTCCCTCGTTACAGGTAGGAGTTCTCAAAGCCGCGAACTGGGTTTAAAACCCTAGACCCTGAACCGTAAGCCCAAAACACTAAACCCTAAACCCTATAGCCTAAACGCCAAAGCCCAAACCTGCATAGTATATAAGGGGCCTCCCCCTAAACCCTAAACCCTTTTCCCCAGAAAGGAGGCCACTGCTCGCCGCCAGGGGTCGTCATGGATTCCGGCGGGACGTCCGGAAGCGCTAGAAAGCTGTCCGGATCCTGAGTTTTCTGCTTTAGGGTTAGGGGTTTAGGGTTGTAGGGGTTTGGGGTTTAGGGTTTAGGGTTTGGGGTTTAGGGTTTAGGGTTTGGCGTCTACGGCTCGCCTTGTTGAACCTTTAGAAACAGCCAAGACGAACGGCTTCGAAGCAATTTAGGGTTTAGGCTTAGGGTACCTTGGGGGTACATGTAGAGTGTAAGGCTTAGGTTATCGACTGCCGAGTTCGACTTGGGATTTTGGGGTTCACAAACCGAGTCAGAAGAGAGTAGCATGAGCAGCAGAATCCCCCCCCCCCCCCCCCACAGCCAGCAAAAAATGAACTAAACACTAAGCCCCTATTCGGGACGCAGACTAGCTGACATGGGCTATGGCCAACAGTCTTATCTCACCGGAACCCTAAACCCTAAACCCTGTAGCCGAAACCCTGAACCGTAAACCCTAAACCCTAAGCCCCAGTTCAGAGCTTCGTCTTGAATCACTTTCTTTCTGTAGGGTTTGGGCTTCAAAGGCTGGAGAATCCAGGGTTTAGGGCTTCAGGTTTAGGGTTTAGGGCTAGAACCCAAAACCCTAAACCCTAAACCCTAACCCTAAACCCTAAGCCCTAAAACCTAAACCAGAAGGGCTCAACACATAAACAGAGTGGACACATCAGTGCAGTGCTAGCAGCACAGAGGCTCATGGCCAGCACGTCCAACCTCTGTAAAAGTGAAAGTTTGGGGCTTAGGGTTTAGGGTTTAGGGTTTAGGTCTTAGGGGTGTAGAGGTTTAGGGTTTAGGGGTTTAGGGTTTAGTAGCCTGGGGATAAAAAAGGATACCCTTTTTGGTTTTAGGCGGGTGATAAGGGAACCCCAACCCTACAGAAAGGAAATAAGGGCCTTCTCCGGGTCCTTGTTGGGCTCGGGTTGAAGGGTTTGGGGCTTAGGGCCCGCGAGTTTCATCCCCACCCGACGCCCAAGAGCCCCCAAAGTCTGATCCTGAACAGCAAAAAATCGACTTTGAATCCTAAACCCTAAACCCTATAAACCCTAAACCCGAAACCCTAAAACCTAAACCCTAAACCCTGCACCCTAAACTTGGGGTTTAGGGGTTCCGGAGTTTGCGGGGTCTCGGGGCTTGCATTCAGGATTCACGGCATTTGGGTGTAAAGGGCCCTTGCACCTTCACCTTACCCTAAACCCAAACTTTTACAGGCACCTCTACCCCTAAACCCCGTAGAGTTCGAAATCTGAAGCCCCTAAACCCTAAACCCTAAACCCTAAACACCTAAACCTTTGGTTCTGCCTCAGCTCACTAACAGACAGATTAATAGTTCCCCTATTCTGACCAGGACCCCAGAAGAAGCACAAACACCTTGTGAGGTGTTTCAGTTTCTCACATCTATTCAGATCCCCTCCTGCCCATCTCCACAACAGGTGCTTGAGTTTGTCAGATCCCGTCCATCCAGAACATGCTCCACACCCCACCCCCAACCCACACCATAAACCCTAAACCCTAAACCCTCAACCCTCAACCCTAAACCCTCAACCCTAAACCCTAAACCCCAAACCCTAAACCCTATCTAGGTAAGCTGGGGGGCTGCGTCGGAGGTTCGGGGACCCTCGGCAAGCCACCGCTACAGCGGGCATTCACCTGCATTTCTGGGGTTTCAAGGTTTACGGCCTTTAGGGTTTAGGGTCTAGGGTTTTTAGGGATTAGGGCTTAGGGCTTTTCGGGTTTAAGGTTTAGGACCTTTAGGGCTTTTGGTGTTTAGGGTTTAGTGTTTTCAGGGGCTGGGGCTTAGGGATTTTAGGGTTTCAAGGGTTTTTAGGGTTGTTAGAGTTTTCAGGTGTGGTTCTGGGGATGAGGATCTTACGGCTTCTGGGGCCTGATGGGTGAGCGCTTGAATTTCTACTCGGAAGATCGACCCCTGAAGATCTGAAGAAGGTTACGACATCTTTGTAGGGTTTAGGGTTGGGGGTTTCGGGTTTAGGGTTTAGGGTTAGGGTTCAGGGTTTAGGGCTGAGGGTTGTTTAGAACCCGAACACCTCAACTGAGAAACTAGGGCCTTTTTGGGGCAGTGCTTGGCTCCATGGGGTTTAGGGTTTAATAGGGTTTAGGGTTTAGGGTTTAAGGTTTAGGGTTTAGGGGTGATTGGCACTGGACCCCGATTTCAGGGGAGCCCCGAAACTTGAGCCCAAGATCCCTTTCAGGGTTTAGGGCTTAGGGTTTAGGGTTTGGGGTTTAGGGTTTAGGGTTTGGAGTTTAGGGTTTAGGGTTTAGGGTTTGGGGTTTAGGGTTTAGGGTTAGGGTTTAACGTGCTTGGCCTCGTAGAGATAGGGCCGATCCAACCACACCAGCTCCTTGGACACTGTATCCGCGAAATCCAAAAAGTCGTTTACCGTCTAGTCTAGGGTTCCGAGCAAGGGCCCTGAGTTTGTTTGGGGTTTAGGGTTTAGGGTTTAGGGTTTAGGGTTCAGGGTTTAGGGTTTAGGGTTTAGGGTTTAGAGTTTAGGGTTTAGGGTTTAGGGTTCAGGGTGCCTTCTTATATAGCCCTTCTATACAGTGATAGCATAAGGGCCCATACTTCGGATCCCTACAAACAAGGACAAGGCACAATGCTAAGGGACCGCGATTGCAACCTCAGATCTAGGACCTAGGACTGTAGGTTTAGGGCTTAGAGTTTAGGGTTTAGGGCTTATAGGGTTTAGGGTTGTGGCAGCATGCCGTGATCTTTACATTGACTTTAGGGCTCTCCTACGAACGCCCGCAAACGAACAATATATGACTCGAACCCGAAGTCCACAACCGTAATTAAGTCACAAACCCTTGAACATCATGCCGACACCCCCCAAACCCTAGATCCTAAACCCTAAACCCTAAACCCTAAACCCTAAACCCTAAACCCTAAACCCTAAACCCTAAACCCTAAACCCACGGGAGAACAGCTTGGGCTCCGTGTGTGCTGCACCATTTCGCAGTCCCAGAGCCGACAGTGAGTCTTTGACCATCTGCACAACCTGCGCACCCCACCCACGAGGATGCCCCTTCATGCCCTCTGAAATTGTTCTCCCGTGGGTTTAGGGTTTAGGGTTTAGGGTTTAGGGATTATAGGGTTTATAGGGTTTAGTTCCTACTCAGAGCCCTCTTAACCCCAATAAGGGGAAAATTTGCGATGTCCCAAGGGCCTACCCAACCCAAACCCCTGTTAAGTTCCCCTGTAAAGGTCCTGGCAAGGCTTTTGGAAGCAAAACCCTCAACCCTCAACCCTCAACCCTAAGATGCAACATGTCCCAAGGGGCCTACCCAGCCCAAACCTCCAAAGCTGTTCCTGCAGAGGTCCTGGCACTGCTTTTGGAAGCCAAAGCCTAAACCTTTCTGAGTCCTAAACGCAAGGGTTTAGGGTTTAGGGTTTAGGGTGTAGGGTTTAGGGTTTAGGGTTTAGGGAAACTCAAGCAGTACAGAAGGAGCTGAGCTTCAACCTGCTTGAAAGGGACAACATCATCCTCCGCGCCACGCCCTGTAGCCTTAAACCAAAAAGTGCATCGGGTACGAGCACCTTGCAAAGCAGGGGATAGGATTCGGGGGAACCCTTGGGGATATCGACCCTCTTGAATAAGGGCCCTGTTAAAGAGAGCCAGAAGAGGGGTGAGAAGGGTCCCCTTTTAAAGGCCCCCCCGGTTATCCTGCCTAGGAAAAGGGTGGGTACGCCCTAAGCAGGCCGGGTGGGTACTTGGAGGTTCAGGGGCACTTATCACCCCAAGTATAACTGTGCTTATAAACCCCCTAAGTCCCCTAAGTGGGTTACAAGTAGACTTACAAGTGGGGCTATAAGTACCCATGAACCTCCAAGTAGGTAGGGCTTTTTGTTTAGGGTTTAGGGTTTAGGGTTTAGGGTTTAGGGTTTAGGGTTTAGGGTTTAGGGTTTTGGGTTTTTTGTTTTGGGTTCAGCCTAGGCCTTAAACCGCCCTTGCCTCCAGCAGTCGGGGCGACTCGCCCGCAAGGAATTGGACGTTGTACCTTGCTGTGGAGATTTAGGGCTCGGGTTTAGGGTTTAGGGTTTAGGGTTTAGGGTTTAGGGTTTAGGGTTTAGGGTTTAGGGTTTAGGGTTTAGGGTTTAGGGTTTAGGGTTCAGGGTTTAGGGTTACATGGTGAGGGTCCAGTGTTTCGGGTCAGTCAAGGTGCTGGGCCTAGCTTTATCGGCTACTTTGGATAGTTCTCGAACATAGATCAGCTTCGCTTGAGCAGCATGTTGTTTTATTTGAGTTCACGGCAAGTAGGGTCGACACACTGCACACGTAGAACCTGCAGATTCTGTGAGCGATGCTGCTGTCACCAGGGATCGATCTGGAACGCCATGGGTCCGTAGTATAAGAGAATCTTACTATTACTTGGGGGGTCTATATTAGGGGTGCCTCATTCCGGCAACGCCCCATAGAACCACAGCTCTGGTGGCTCTTGGTGACTTCTAAATATAATGCAGCAGCCGATCCCTGTCTGGTCGTGTGGTAGCCTCCTCAGCAGTCCTAAACCCTAAACCCTAAACCCTAAACCCTAAACCCTAACTACACCCTAAACCCTAAACCCTAAACCCTAAACCCTAAACCCTAAACCCTAAACCCTAAACCCTTCTCGCAAGCTGCGCTACCCACATGTATCAGTAAACTCCCCTCCAACTAAAGTGCTTCAGTCGAGATGTGGCCACGCGTGTGTAATTTGATGCGGAAACTCCACACTCACTCAACTTCTGTTTTTCAAAGCCTCCTAAGCCCTAAAACCCGGGTTTAGGGCTCGTGGTGTCGGGTTTAGGGTTTAGGGTTTAGGGTTTAGGGTTTAGGGTTTAGGGTTTAGGGTTTAGGGTTTCGGGTTTAGGGTTTAGGATTCCTGAGGCCCCTCAAGCCCTCATTGGAGTTGCAGGCAGCGCTGCACGAAGTGCCGTGGGCCTGGGGCCGGGCTGAGGAACTTGGCCGGTCCGTACCAGACCTTGCTTCGGGTTTAGGGTTTAGGGTTTAGGGTTTAGGGTTTATAGGGGTTTAGGGTTTAGGGTTCAGGGTTTAGGGTTTAGGGTTCAGGGTTCAGGGTCTAGGGTTTAGGGTTCAGGGCTTAGGGTTCAGGGTTTAGGGTTCCCTGCTACCCCCCTCTATGCTACCCGGGTAGTACGGGGCTTTGGGTCATGGGTTTCCCCTTGTTTATGGATCCTTAGCGTTTATGGTTTAATGTTTGGGCTTAGGGTACCCTAACCCTCTGAACCCATGATTTGGGTTGTAGAGCTTTCAGAGTTGTAGGGTTGAAATTTTTAGGGCTTAGGGTTAGGACTTTAGAGTTTTAGGAATTTTTTTGGGCTTGAGTGTGCGGGTTTGAGGGGTTTTTTTAAGTCTGTTGAATCTCAGAGCTTCAGAGTTTGGAAGTGCGGAGTTTTAGGGTTTAGGGTTTAGGGTTTAGGGCTTAGGGTTTAGCATGAAGAATCTCGGTCAATAATCCTAGCCTTCTGAGAGAGGGCCATCGTGCCTCCTAGTGCTCTTCTGCAGCCGCGGGCCCTACTCCCCGGTCCGCCAACTAGACCCAGGAGGAACCTAGGAATAAAAAGCGTGCCCATTTCTGGTTTTATGGGATTATATAAGGCCCAACCCTTAAAACAAAATCAATAAGGGCCTACTCCGGGTCCTAGCCCTAAACCCAAAACCGGGGATTGTAAGGGAACCTGCACCCTACCAAAAGGAAAAAGGGCCTACTCCGGCTTTTAGCCGAGACACGTCGGAGACCTTGTGGACGCCGTCGCGCGTCACGGTATTCACGATCCACTCCTCACCTGTGTTCACTCAGCCCAGAAAGCCGAAGACCCTAAAACCCTAAAAACCTTAATCCCCTAAACTCCTAAACCCTAAAAACCTTAATCCCCTAAACCCCTAAAACCCTAAAAACCTTAGTTCCCTAAACCCCTAAAACCCTAAAGACCTTAATCCCCTAAACCCCTAAAACCTTCATCCCCTAAACCGCTGAGGCCCTAAACCCCATCCTCCGTTACCCCCTGTCCCACAGACATCGAACACGTGCAGCCTTTTGCTGGCCTGCAACCTAAACCCTAAACCCCTAAACCCTAAGACCCTAAACCTCATATCCCTGGAGTCCAAGGATCCCTAAACGCCCTAATCCCCAATGGCTTAGACCCTATTCACCCTATTCACCCTAAACCCTAAACCCTAAACCCTAAACCCTAAACCTAACCCTGGATTCCAAGGATCCCTCAACGCCCTGGAGCCCCTTGAACAGCAAATGTGCCCGACTTCCTTCAGAGCCCCCGGCCCAGCAACGCTTGCACCTTGGATGGCTCTAGCCAAAAAACAGTTTGGCAGTTTGGGAGCTTTTAGGGTTTGGGTTTAGGGTTTAGTTTAGGGTTTGGGGTTTGGGGTTTGGGGTTTAGGGTTTAGGGTTTAGGGTTCGGGGTTTAGGGTTTAGGGTTTGGGGTCTAGTGGTGGTTTCGGGCCCAAGTGGGGTACCTGAAAAAGGCAAGGCTTGTATGAGGAGCAGCAAAGGGTAGCGAAGCTTCTAGAAAGGCCAAATAGAGCTGGGGGGGGGGGGGGGGGTGTGAGCAAAACCGGGTCTATTTAGAAGCTGGGGCTTGTGATTTATAATACAGGTCCATATACCTAAATGTAATAAACCTAGAAGAGCACGGCTTCTAAATAGACCCTACGGTCGGATTTCAAAAGGACGTTGGCAGAAATTAATAATTTTAATAATTGTAATAATTTTAATAATTTTAATAATTTTAATATTTTTAATAATCCTGAGAGGCTCCCGGAAAATTAAAATTATTAACAATATTAAAATTGTTAAAATTATTAATTTCTGCCCTGAGAGGCTCCCGGAAAATTAAAATTATTAAAACTATTAAAATTATTAATTTCTGCCATGAGAGGCTCCCGGAAAATTAAAATTATCAAAATTATTAAAATGATTAATTATTAAAATTATTAAAATTATTAAAATTATTAAAATTATTAAAATTATTAAAATTATTAGTTTCTGCCCTGAGAGGCTCCCGGAAAATTAAAATTATTAAAATTATTAAAATTATTAAAATTATTAAAATTATTAAAATTATTAAAATTATTAAAATTATTAAAATTATTAATTTCTGCCCTGAGAGGCTCCCGGAAAATTAAAATTATTAAAATTATTAAAATTATTAAAATTATTAAAATTATTAAAATTATTAAAATTATTAAAATTATTAAAATTATTAAAATTATTAAAATTATTAAAATTGTTAAAATTATTAAAATTATTAATTTCTGCCCTGGGAGGCTCCCGGAAAATTAAAATTATTAAAATTATTAAAATTATTAAAATTATTAAAATTATTAAAATTATTAAAATTATTAAAATTATTAAAATTATTAAAACTATTAATTTCTGCCCTGGGAGGCTCCCGGAAAATTAAAATTATTAAAATTATTAAAATTATTAAAATTATTAAAATTATTAAAATTATTAATTTCTGCCCTGAGAGGCTCCCGGAAAATTAAAATTATTAAAATTATTAAAATTATTAAAATTATTAAAATTATTAAAAATATTAATTTCTGCCCTGGGAGGCTCCCGGAAAATTAAAATTATTAAAATTTTTAAAATTATTAAAATTATTAATTTCTGCCCTGAGAGACTCCCGGAAAATTAAAATTATTAAAATTATTAAAATTATTAAAATTATTAAAATTATTAAAATTATTAAAATTATAAAAATTATAAAAATTATTAAAATTATTGAAATTATTGAAATTATTGAAATTTTTAAAATTTTAATTATTAATGGTTTCATAATTTCAAAAATTGTAACAATTTTAATAATTTTAATAATTTTAATAATTTTAATTTTCCGGGAGCCTCTCAGGGCAGAAAATAATAATTTTAATATTGTTAATAATTTTAATAATTTTAATAATTTTAATTTTCCGGGAGCCTCTCAGGGCAGAAATTAATAATTTTAATAATTTTAATAATTTTAATAATTTTAATAATTTTAATAATTTTATTAATTTTAATAATTTTAATTTTCCGGGAGCCTCCCAGGGCAGAAATTAATAATTTTAATAATTTTAATAATTTTAATAATTTTAATAATTTTAATAATTTTAATAATTTTAATAATTTTAATAATTTTAATAATTTTAATTTTCCGGGAGCCTCTCAGGGCAGAAATTAATAATTTTAATAATTTTAATAATTTTAATAATTTTAATAATTTTAATTTTCCGGGAGCCTGTCAGGGCAGAAATTAATAATTTTAATAATTTTAATATTTTTTCTAATTTTAATTTTCAGGGAGCCTCTCAGGGCAGAAAATAATAATTTTAATAATTGTAATAATTTTAATAATTTTAATAATTTTAATAATTTTAATTTTCCGGGAGCCTCTCAGGGCAGAAATTAATAATTTTAATAATTTTAATAATTTTAATAATTTTAATTTTCCGGGAGCCTCTCAGGGCAGAAATTAATAATTTTAATAATTTTAATAATTTTAATAATTTTAATAATTTTAAATGTACTTTTTTAGCTTAGAATCAGTAAAAACTGAAAATTTGCTCAAAGAATCCTACAACATAGTAAAAAATCGCAAAAATTGACCAATTTTGGGGGCCCGTGTAGTATAAAATCAAATAAAAAACGGTACGTGAGAATGCCTTCAGATGCAGGAGAAAAGAGTACCCAGAAACCGCGGTATCATCTCCAAAAAATGACAAAAACACACCGTACTCTCCTACGCGATCCTACGCGCTATCCTGCATTCCTTCCTCTTTGTCTTTGGTTCGGAAAAGAAAGGAACGGCTACCAGCCTCCCTCCCGACTTACATCTTTACATTCTCTTGTTTCGTCCTGCTCACCCGGAAAGAAGGTCTGCCTCCAGTCTTTCCTCGCCTCCCTGCTCACTATTATGAGTTCCTTTCACTTCTCTTCTGTTGCTTACATTCTTCTCAAAAGTGTGAAAGGTGCGGGGGACATCCCTTTCACTTTGTCTCTTCTGGGGAAATTCCCAATTGCAGGAGGCTCTCTCTCCTTGTCTTTGTTCTGTGTTCATATAGGGAATGAAGATAGAAGATGAATAAATAAGAAAGAATCATGTCTATAATGTCCTCTATCCGTGTCTCTTGTGATTTCTTCATTTCCTATCTCTGCAGATTCTTCAAAATGGAAGGCGGACTTCTTCCTCCAACCAAAAGCGACCTTCTCAAAAAGAAGACAAGAGACGAACATCAATCACCGGAACCTGACTCCTAATCTCCTGTGTTTCCTTGCCTCTTTCCTCGCTATTCTCTCTTCCTTTCTTCTTTCCCGGTGCTTACATTCCCATCAACATGAAAATTGAGGGGGCAGCGCATCCCTTTCCTTTCCCCATCAAAGAAAGGCTGCCTTCCTATCCGCGTATGTTCTTCCCTCTTCCTTCCGAAAAGACTATAAGAGGTAGGGGTAAACAGAATGAAAGAGGAGTCTCCTGTTGCTTTCCGACTACCTTCTCACCACACAAAGGAACCTTCCCACTCTTCCCTACTTTCTTTCTTTTATCTTTTTGCACTTTACGGTTCCCGCTGAGAAAATGAGACGTTTCCCACTGAGAAAATGAGACAATGATGACAATAAGGAAAAAAGATCACCTGCCTGTATTTTCAGACCTGTCCGCTGCATCTTTTCCCTTTACATCGCAGATTGAAGGAAAGCAAAAAAGTCAGAGGGAAGAATCCCTTTCCCTACCTTTCCCAGTACATTCCTTGTGCTTTCCATGTTCTTTGGAATTGCTTTGTTCTTCAGCAAGGAAAAGCGCAACTTCCCTCTCAATTTCATGTTTCCATTTCTCCGATGTCTTTTTCATTCAAGAAGCAAGCGGAGGGGCTGCCTCCTGTGTTTCCTTGCCTCTTTCCTCGCTATTCTCTTTTCCTTTCTCTTCTCTCTTGGTGCTTACATTCTTATGAAAAACGTGAAAGTTGTGGGGGCATCCCTTTCGCTTTCTCTCTTCTGGGGAAATTCCCAATTGCAGGGGGCTCTCTCTCCTTGTCTGTCTTCTTTTCTCATACATAGGGAAAGGAGAAAGAAGATGAAGAACTAGGAAAGAATCATTTCCACACATTCCTCTATTCCTACTGTCCGGAGATTGGCAAGCTTTCGGAAGCTCTGGTCTCTAGTCACGCCTGACCAAAGTCAACTTCCCGTGCGTGAGGGCCATATGTGAGGGGCCAGGAGGGGGGCAGAAAGTCCGGAATATGGTAGTGTTTCGAGTTTCAAATTCGTTTCCATAGTTTCAAATTAGTCTCAAGTCAGTTTCAAACTAGTTTCAAAATCCAGTTGAAATATCGCTGTTAAGGAGGAGCTGCAATTTCTGTCCGCGCTTGTTGAAAACCAGAACCTCTAGAGATTCCTGCATTTTTTGCAATTGCGCGTAGAAAAACGCAGTTTCCCCTTAACAACGAATTCGCAACTGGATTTTGAAACTGTTTTGCAACTAGTCTGAAACTACAGAAACGAATTTGAAACTTGAAGAACGCAGCATTTCTGCTCCCTGGCGCTTGGCCACGCCCAAGCAAGAGGAGGCTAGAAGCCGCGGCTCGCGAAACCAGCAACAACTCTTGCCAAGGCAGCCACGCAATCACAAGTCAGTAAATTATCTTGTCTGAGACTGTGTCTCTTCTGAGTTGTTCTATTCCTTTCTCTGCATCCTTTCTTCTTCTCACTTGTCCTTTCACTTTTCTTTTGTCTCTTCTCACTCCAACCAAAAGGGAAATCGCAAGGGAGTCATATAGGGAAAGGAGACAACGTGAAGAAATAAGAAAGAATCATTTCCATATTGTCCCCTATTCCTGTCTCTAAATCTGCAGATTTTTCAGAATGGAAGGAGGGCTTCTTTCTCCCTCTCACTTTTCCTTTCGCTTTTCTTTATATTTTCTCACTCCAACCAAGCAGACAAGGGAGAGGGGTGAGAGATAGAACGCCCTTTACCTTCTCAAAACATAGAGAGGTGACGAAAATCAATCACGGAAACCTATCCTGCCTTCCTTCCTCTTTGTCTTTGGTTCGGAAAAGAAAGGAACGGCTACCAGCCTCCCTCCCGACTTACATCTTTACATTCTCTTGTTTCGTCCTGCTCAACCGGAAAGAAGGTCTGCCTCCAGTCTTTCCTCGCCTCCCTGCTCACTATTATGAGTTCCTTTCTCTTCTCTTCTGTTGCTTACATTCTTCTCAAAAGTGTGAAAGGTGCGGGGGACATCCCTTTCACTTTGTCTCTTCTGGGGAAATTCCCAATTGCAGGAGGCTCTCTCTCCTTGTCTTTGTTCTGTGTTCATATAGGGAATGAAGATAGAAGATGAATAAATAAGAAAGAATCAAGTCTATAATGTCCTCTATCCGTGTCTCTTGTGATTTCTTCAATTCCTATCTCTGCAGATTCTTCAAAATGGAAGGCGGACTTCTTCCTCCAACCAAAAGCGACCTTCTCAAAAAGAAGACAAGAGACGAACATCAATCACCGGAACCTGACTCCTAATCTCCTGTGTTTCCTTGCCTCTTTCCTCGCTATTCTCTCTTCCTTTCTTCTCTCCCGGTGCTTACATTCCCATCAACATGAAAATTGAGGGGGCAGCGCATCCCTTTCCTTTCCCCATCAAAGAAAGGCTGCCTTCCTATCCGCGTATGTTCTTCCCTCTTCCTTCCGAAAAGACTATAAGAGGTAGGGGTAAACAGAATGAAAGAGGAGTCTCCTGTTGCTTTCCGACTACCTTTCTCACCACAAAAAGGAACCTTCCCACTCTTCCCTACTTTCTTTCTTTTATCTTTTTGCACTTTACGTTTCCCGCTGAGAAAATGAGACGTTTCCCACTGAGAAAAAGAGACAATGATGACAATAAGGAAAAAAGATCACCTGCCTGTATTTTCAGACCTGTCCGCTGCATCTTTTCCCTTTACATCGCAGATTGAAGGAAAGCAAAAAAAGGGAAGAATCCCTTTCCCTACCTTTCCCAGTTCATTCCTTGTGCTTTCCATGTTCTTTGGAATTGCTTTGTTCTTCAGCAAGGAAAAGCGCAACTTCCCTCTCAATTTCATGTTTCCATTTCTCCGATGTCTTTTTCATTCAAGAAGCAAGCGGAGGGGCTGCCTCCTGTGTTTCCTTGCCTCTTTCCTCGCTATTCTCTTTTCCTTTCTCTTCTCTCTTGGTGCTTACATTCTTATGAAAAACGTGAAAGTTGTGGGGGCATCCCTTTCGCTTTCTCTCTTCTGGGGAAATTCCCAATTGCAGGGGGCTCTCTCTCCTTGTCTGTCTTCTTTTCTCATACATAGGGAAAGGAGAAAGAAGATGAAGAACTAGGAAAGAATCATTTCCACACATTCCTCTATTCCTACTGTCCGGAGATTGGCAAGCTTTCGGAAGCTCTGGTCTCTAGTCACGCCTGACCAAAGTCAACTTCCCGTGCGTGAGGGCCATATGTGAGGGGCCAGGAGGGGGGCAGAAAGTCCGGAATATGGTAGTGTTTCGAGTTTCAAAATCGTTTCCATAGTTTCAAATTAGTCTCAAGTCAGTTTCAAACTAGTTTCAAAATCCAGTTGAAATATCGCTGTTAAGGAGGAGCTGCAATTTCTGTCCGCGCTTGTTGAAAACCAGAACCTCTAGAGATTCCTGCATTTTTTGCAATTGCGCGTAGAAAAACGCAGTTTCCCCTTAACAACGAATTCGCAACTGGATTTTGAAACTGTTTTGCAACTAGTCTGAAACTACAGAAACGAATTTGAAACTTGAAGAACGCAGCATTTCTGCTCCCTGGCGCTTGGCCACGCCCAAGCAAGAGGAGGCTAGAAGCCGCGGCTCGCGAAACCAGCAACAACTCTTGCCAAGGCAGCCACGCAATCACAAGTCAGTAAATTATCTTGTCTGAGACTGTGTCTCTTCTGAGTTGTTCTATTCCTTTCTCTGCATCCTTTCTTCTTCTCACTTGTCCTTTCACTTTTCTTTTGTCTCTTCTCACTCCAACCAAAAGGGAAATCGCAAGGGAGTCATATAGGGAAAGGAGACAACGTGAAGAAATAAGAAAGAATCATTTCCATATTGTCCCCTATTCCTGTCTCTAAATCTGCAGATTTTTCAGAATGGAAGGAGGGCTTCTTTCTCCCTCTCACTTTTCCTTTCGCTTTTTTTTATATTTTCTCACTCCAACCAAGCAGACAAGGGAGAGGGGTGAGAGATAGAACGCCCTTTACCTTCTCAAAACATAGAGAGGTGACGAAAATCAATCACGGAAACCTATCCTGCCTTCCTTCCTCTTTGTCTTTGGTTCGGAAAAGAAAGGAACGGCTACCAGCCTCCCTCCCGACTTACATCTTTACATTCTCTTGTTTCGTCCTGCTCAACCGGAAAGAAGGTCTGCCTCCAGTCTTTCCTCGCCTCCCTGCTCACTATTATGAGTTCCTTTCTCTTCTCTTCTGTTGCTTACATTCTTCTCAAAAGTGTGAAAGGTGCGGGGGACATCCCTTTCACTTTGTCTCTTCTGGGGAAATTCCCAATTGCAGGAGGCTCTCTCTCCTTGTCTTTGTTCTGTGTTCATATAGGGAATGAAGATAGAAGATGAATAAATAAAACAGAATCAAGTCTATAATGTCCTCTATCCGTGTCTCTTGTGATTTCTTCAATTCCTATCTCTGCAGATTCTTCAAAATGGAAGGCGGACTTCTTCCTCCAACCAAAAGCGACCTTCTCAAAAAGAAGACAAGAGACGAACATCAATCACCGGAACCTGACTCCTAATCTCCTGTGTTTCCTTGCCTCTTTCCTCGCTATTCTCTCTTCCTTTCTTCTCTCCCGGTGCTTACATTCCCATCAACATGAAAATTGAGGGGGCAGCGCATCCCTTTCCTTTCCCCATCAAAGAAAGGCTGCCTTCCTATCCGCGTATGTTCTTCCCTCTTCCTTCCGAAAAGACTATAAGAGGTAGGGGTAAACAGAATGAAAGAGGAGTCTCCTGTTGCTTTCCGACTACCTTCTCACCACAAAAAGGAACCTTCCCACTCTTCCCTACTTTCTTTCTTTTATCTTTTTGCACTTTACGTTTCCCGCTGAGAAAATGAGACGTTTCCCACTGAGAAAAAGAGACAATGATGACAATAAGGAAAAAAGATCACCTGCCTGTATTTTCAGACCTGTCCGCTGCATCTTTTCCCTTTACATCGCAGATTGAAGGAAAGCAAAAAAAGGGAAGAATCCCTTTCCCTACCTTTCCCAGTTCATTCCTTGTGCTTTCCATGTTCTTTGGAATTGCTTTGTTCTTCAGCAAGGAAAAGCGCAACTTCCCTCTCAATTTCATGTTTCCATTTCTCCGATGTCTTTTTCATTCAAGAAGCAAGCGGAGGGGCTGCCTCCTGTGTTTCCTTGCCTCTTTCCTCGCTATTCTCTTTTCCTTTCTCTTCTCTCTTGGTGCTTACATTCTTATGAAAAACGTGAAAGTTGTGGGGGCATCCCTTTCGCTTTCTCTCTTCTGGGGAAATTCCCAATTGCAGGGGGCTCTCTCTCCTTGTCTGTCTTCTTTTCTCATACATAGGGAAAGGAGAAAGAAGATGAAGAACTAGGAAAGAATCATTTCCACACATTCCTCTATTCCTACTGTCCGGAGATTGGCAAGCTTTCGGAAGCTCTGGTCTCTAGTCACGCCTGACCAAAGTCAACTTCCCGTGCGTGAGGGCCATATGTGAGGGGCCAGGAGGGGGGCAGAAAGTCCGGAATATGGTAGTGTTTCGAGTTTCAAATTCGTTTCCATAGTTTCAAATTAGTCTCAAGTCAGTTTCAAACTAGTTTCAAAATCCAGTTGAAATATCGCTGTTAAGGAGGAGCTGCAATTTCTGTCCGCGCTTGTTGAAAACCAGAACCTCTAGAGATTCCTGCATTTTTTGCAATTGCGCGTAGAAAAACGCAGTTTCCCCTTAACAACGAATTCGCAACTGGATTTTGAAACTGTTTTGCAACTAGTCTGAAACTACAGAAACGAATTTGAAACTTGAAGAACGCAGCATTTCTGCTCCCTGGCGCTTGGCCACGCCCAAGCAAGAGGAGGCTAGAAGCCGCGGCTCGCGAAACCAGCAACAACTCTTGCCAAGGCAGCCACGCAATCACAAGTCAGTAAATTATCTTGTCTGAGACTGTGTCTCTTCTGAGTTGTTCTATTCCTTTCTCTGCATCCTTTCTTCTTCTCACTTGTCCTTTCACTTTTCTTTTGTCTCTTCTCACTCCAACCAAAAGGGAAATCGCAAGGGAGTCATATAGGGAAAGGAGACAACGTGAAGAAATAAGGAAGAATCATTTCCATATTGTCCCCTATTCCTGTCTCTGAAGAATCATTTCCATATTGTCCCCTATTCCTGTCTCTAAATCTGCAGATTTTTCAGAATGGAAGGAGGGCTTCTTTCTCCCTCTCACTTTTCCTTTCGCTTTTTTTATATTTTCTCACTCCAACCAAGAAGACAAGGGAGAGGGGTGAGAGATAGAACGCCCTTTACCTTCTCAAAACATAGAGAGGTGACGAAAATCAATCACGGAAACCTATCCTGCCTTCCTTCCTCTTTGTCTTTGGTTCGGAAAAGAAAGGAACGGCTACCAGCCTCCCTCCCGACTTACATCTTACATTCTCTTGTTTCGTCCTGCTCAACCGGAAAGAAGGTCTGCCTCCAGTCTTTCCTCGCCTCCCTGCTCACTATTATGAGTTCCTTTCTCTTCTCTTCTGTTGCTTACATTCTTCTCAAAAGTGTGAAAGGTGCGGGGGACATCCCTTTCACTTTGTCTCTTCTGGGGAAATTCCCAATTGCAGGAGGCTCTCTCTCCTTGTCTTTGTTCTGTGTTCATATAGGGAAAGAAGAAAGAAGATGAATGAATAAGAAAGAATCATGTCTATAATGTCCTCTATCCGTGTCTCTTGTGATTTCTTCAATTCCTATCTCTGCAGATTCTTCAAAATGGAAGGCGGACTTCTTCCTCCAACCAAAAGCGACCTTCTCAAAAAGAAGACAAGAGACGAACATCAATCACCGGAACCTGACTCCTAATCTCATGTGTTTCCTTGCCTCTTTCCTCGCTATTCTCTCTTCCTTTCTTCTCTCCTGGTGCTTACATTCTTATCAACATGAAAATTGAGGGGGCAGTGCATCCCTTTCCTTTTCCCCATCAAAGAAAGGCTGCCTTCCTATCCGCGTATGTTCTTCCCTCTTGCTTCCCAAAAAGACTATAAGAGGTAGGGATAAACAGAATGAAAGAGGAGTCTCCTGTTGCTTTCCGACTACCTTCTCACCACAAAAAGGAACCTTCCAACTCTTCCCTACTTTCTTTCTTTTATCTTTTTGCACTTTACGTTTCCCGCTGAGAAAATGAGACGTTTCCCACTGAGAAAAAGAGACAATGATGACAATAAGGAAAAAAGATCACCTGCCTGTATTTTCAGACCTGTCCGCTGCATCTTTCCCTTTACATCGCAGATTGAAGGAAAGCAAAAAAGTCAGAGGGAAGAATCCCTTTCCCTACCTTTCCCAGTACATTCCTTGTGCTTTCCATGTTCTTTGGAATTGCTTTGTTCTTCAGCAAGGAAAAGCGCAACTTCCCTCTCAATTTCATGTTTCCATTTCTCCGATGTCTTTTTCATTCAAGAAGCAAGCGGAGGGGCTGCCTCCTGTGTTTCCTTGCCTCTTTCCTCGCTATTCTCTTTTCCTTTCTCTTCTCTTTTGGTGCTTACATTCTTCTCAAAAACGTGAAAGTTGCGGGGGCATCCCTTTCGCTTTCTCTTCTGGGGAAATTCCTAATTGCAGGGGGCTCTCTCCTTGTCTGTCTTCTTTTCTCATACATAGGGAAAGGAGAAAGAAGATGAAGAACTAGGAAAGAATCATTTCCACACATTCCTCTATTCCTACTGTCCGGAGATTGGCAAGCTTTCGGAAGCTCTGGTCTCTAGTCACGCCTGACCAAAGTCAACTTCCCGTGCGTGAGGGCCATATGTGAGGGGCCAGGAGGGGGGCAGAAAGTCCGGAATATGGTAGTGTTTCGAGTTTCAAAATCGTTTCCATAGTTTCAAATTAGTCTCAAGTCAGTTTCAAACTAGTTTCAAAATCCAGTTGAAATATCGCTGTTAAGGAGGAGCTGCAATTTCTGTCCGCGCTTGTTGAAAACCAGAACTTCTGCATGTTTTGCAATTGCGCGTAGAAAAACGCAGTTTCCCCTTAACAACGATTTTGCAACTGGATTTTGAAACTATTTTGCAACTAGTCTGAAACTACAGAAACGAATTTGAAACTTGAAAAACGCAGCATTTCTGCTCCCTGGCGCTTGGCCACGCCCAAGCAAGAGGAGGCCAGAAGCTGCGGCTCGCGAAACACGCCTGGATCGAAAAGTGCACCTCCGACTTTCTTCCCAAAAGCCATTCCAGCAACAACTCTTGCCAAGGCAGCCACGCAATCACAAGTCAGCAAATTATCTTGTCTGAGACTGTGTCTCTTCTGAGTTTTTCTATTCCTATCTCTGCGTCCTTTCTCCTTCTCACTTTTCCTTTCACTTTTCTTTTGTCTCTTCTCACTCCAACCAAAAGGGAAATCGCAAGGGAGTCATATAGGGAAAGGAGACAACGTGAAGAAATAAGAAAGAATCATTTCCATATTGTCCCCTATTCCTGTCTCTAAATCTGTAGATTTTTCAGAATGGAAGGAGGGCTTCTTTCTCCCTCTCACTTTTCCTTTCGCTTTTCTTTATATTTTCTCACTCCAACCAAAAAGACAAGGGAGAGAGGTGGGAGATATAAAGCCCTTTACCTTCCCAAAACAGAGAAAAGTGACGAGAATCAATCAGGGAAACCTGGCTCCTAATCTCCTCGGTTTCCGCTCTTTCCTCGTTATTCTCTCTTCCTTTCTTCTCTGCTGGCGCTTGCATTCTTATCAAAATATGAAAGTTGCGGGGGCATCCCTTTCACTTTCTCCCTTCTACGGGCACTTCACTCCTTTTTTCCCACTATCTTCTTCGATCTTCCTTCCGAAAAAATTCGAAAAGGAAGCGATAGACCAGGGTGAAGGAGCAGTTTCCATCTTCGTTCCCGGCACCTTCTTATTCGTTCTTCTCTCTTATTCTCTCTTTGTTTCTTTTCTTCCGCCCAAAACAGGAATTGCCGCAGGGCTCTCTCTCCTAATCTTTCTTCTTTACTCATATGGGAATGATAAAGAAGAAGAAATGAGAAAGAATCATGAGCTCTTCTTTTCGTATCTCTTCAGCATTTTCAGCATGGAAGGCGGGCCAGAGGCGAGAGAGTGCAAAGGGAAGAGACGCGAGAGATCAATGGGGACAAGCGAAGGGACGTGCGGGGAAAGGAGGGACAGCCCGGTCGAGACAAGCTCCCGAGAACCTGCGTGCAGGCAGGTGATCTTTCTGCACTTATCTTCATCATTGTCTCATTTTCTTAGTGGGAAACGTAGAATGCAAACAAGATAAAAGAAAGTCAAGGGAAGAAAGAGAAGGGTTCCTTTTTGTGGTGAGAAGGTAGTCGGAAAGCAAAAGGACACTCCTCTTTCATTCTGTTTATCCCTGCCTCTTATAGTCTTTTTCGGAAGGAAGAGAAAAGAAAATATGCGGATAGGAAGGGAGCCTTTCTTCGATGGGAAAAGTGAAAGAAATGCCCCCGCACCTGTCACACAAAGCAACAGAAGAGAAAAGAAAGGAAGTTATAACAGTGCAGAAGGAGGCGAGGAAACACTAGAGGCCGCCCTTCTTGTGTCCGTTTGAGCGTGACGAAACAAAAGAAATGGAAAGATGAAAGTCGGGAGGGGGGCTGGTAGCTGTTCCTTTCTTTTCCGAACCAGGATTCCAGGATAGCGAAGGAAATAGTAGGGAAAGGCCCTCTTTCTTCTTTCGTGTTTATTTATGTCTGCACTGTGCAAAGAAAAGAAGGCGGGGACAGGCCGTTTAGAAATGAAAGCAGGCGATCTTTTCATCCATTTTGGTCACCTTTCTATTTATTGACCCTTGTCTTCTCCCTTCTGCTTGGAGTGAGAAAAGAAAAGTGAAAGGAAAAGTGAGAGGGAAAATGAAGCCCTCCTTCCATTCTGAAAAATCAGCAGAGATAGGAATAGAAGAACTCCGAAGATAGGAACACAGGAACGTCTGCACATGATTCTTTCTTTTTCCTCCTTTTCTTTCTAGATTCTGGGTTTAGGAGTTAGAGTTTAGGAAATACGGTATAGAGTTTCTTGTGTAGGGTTTTAGAGTGTACGAATTTGTGGTCAGGGTTCCGGGCTTAGGGTCTGAGAGTGCAAGAGCCAAAACATTTATCAGTCCGAAATGAGTTGTCTAAGTGCGCATATGCGTGAGACGTTGTCGGAGAAGTAGCTGGGTTGTCTTGGATATGCTAAAATTGATTAATAATCCCAGGCGGTAGCTTCTAAATAGACCCTATTTTGCTCAGCCACGGGGGGGGGGGGGTTAATAGTAGGGGGAGGGGATTAAACCAAATCCCCAAACCCAAAGCCCGAAACCCATGCATCCCTAAACCCTGAACCCTAAACCCTAAACCCTAAACCCTAAACCCTAAACCCTAAACCCTAAACCCTAAACCCTAAACCTGAAGTCTCACGAGCCAGGAAAAGGTGTGGGCTTCCGATCTCACCCCAAGCCGGTTTACAAGGAGGCGGGGCTGGTGTAGGATGTTGGGGGGGGGGGGGGGGGGGTTCACGGTTTAGTAGGGTTCAGGGTTTTGGGTTTTGGGTGTTGGGTTTAGGGTAGAGGGTTTAGGGTTTGCGCTCGGGTGTTGGGGGTTTAGCGTTTTGGGCGTTTTGGCGTTTAGGGTTTCTACGTCTCGGGTGTTTCTTACTTAAGGAGCTTCCGAAAGTTGACACGTTCGTAACTTCTAAGCAGGGAAGTGCACCTTAATTTGCCACCACATGTAGCCCTGATTTGGGATGCAAGGTCTCTCTAAACCCCTTGCTGCCTTAAACGCCGAACCCTACCCCCCTAAACCCTAAACCCTAAACCCTAAACCCTAAACCCTAAACCCTAAACCCTAAACCCTAAACCCTAAACCCTAAACCCTAAACCCTAAACCCTAAACCCTAAACCCTAAACCCTAAACCCTAAACTTCACGATTTCTCAGAAACCATCAAAACCCCACAACTCATCGGCCCCCGAGCTTGAAAGCCTCATGGCCAGGACGTGCTCGGTGCCCAGGAGAGCTTCCAGGGCCGCGGTGCGGAGGCCCCATGGTGGCGAGACAACGAGGCGGGGCTTGTTTAGGCTTTAGGGTTTAGGGTTTAGGGTTTAGGGTTTAGGGTTTAGGGTTTAGGGTTTAGGGTTTAGGGTTTAGGGTTTGGGGAACAGAGGGGTGCCCTTGTTGGGGATCCCTTGAAGGGGGTACTCCTATTTTGGGAAACTCCCAGGTGGGCTTCTGGGACGCTATGTGTCAGGCTTTACGGTTTCCGTGGTTCGGGTTGAGGTTTTAGGGTTTAGGGTTTAGGGTTTAGGGTTTAGGGTTTAGGCTTGAGGGGCTCAGGGTCTGCTTCTTTGCACCCAAACCAAACTGCGATGCAGATGCAAGTTAAGAAAAGGGGAACCAAGGTGTAGTGTTGGGCTCAGGGGCTTTAGATCTTCAGCCCACAAACCACCCAAGTCTCAGAGTTCAGGGCTTAGGGGTTAGGGCCGGTTAGGGCTCAGGCTTCAGGGTTTTGGCTTTCGGTTTAGGGTTTAGGGTTTAGGGTCTAGGGTTTAGGGTTTAGGGTTTAGGGGGGCTTCGGACTTCTCAGGGTTGAACCCCTCAACCCTCGACCCTGCTAGGGCTTCCCCTGGGGCGCGCGCTGGTCGCCAAAAGAGCCGAAGGCGGCGTTGGGATCAGAGGTGGTTGGGGGAGTTTATAGGGTTTTAGGGTTTAGGAGATATTTGGGTTTAGCCCGATGAGCGTACGGTACATCGATGAAGAGAACGACCGTATGTTCTTACGCTGCACGTCCTGCAATGGGCCTTTTTCAAGACCTCTGTCAGGCTGACGCCGCCAAGTCCGACCCCTCCGCCGGATGATGGAGGTCTCCGGATGGGAACTGGGCATAGGGTTTTGGGTGCGCAGTGGTACCCTGGTTTAAGGAACTAAAGGAGGGGACCCTTATAAGGGACCTTGGGGGTTCTTTGGGGTTTGTTTAGGGGCCACTTAGGTATATAGGGACTATATCAGGTATGTATAGGGGCCATATTGGGGAGGAAGATTATGGGTCCTTATGCCCCTTGACTGATTCTGAGCGGCAAGATCCCTCATAACCCGATGGGCGACAGGAAGGCATGGCACGAACAAACCGTAGTGTTTCACCTGTTGGGAAGATGCTCGAGCCCCTGCGTCTGATTGGTCAAGGCCACCCTAACCCTAAACCCTAAACCCTAAACCCTAAACCCTAAACCCTAAACCCTAAACCCTAAACCCTAAACCCTAAACCCTAAAACCCTAAACCCTAAACCCTAAGCTTGAGCCTTTACATCCCGCGACCTGCCTCAGGCTGCATACTGGAGATGCTCATAGCGAGTGAGCATGCCATCCTCTTAGGACCCAAAGACACAAGGCACAGCGCTGCAAAGTCCAGGACAAGAAAACGGGTGCCGCTCGCTGGTGAGCAGGGGTCTGCTAGCTGCACATGTGACATGGTTTAGGGCCGCTGGAATATGTTTGAGGCTCCCAGTTTAGGTATGATGGGCTCTTGTGATCAATTGTGCCTCATGGTCGGGCTCAGATCCGTGCCATGGGATGGCCAATTCACAGAGACATTCTCAAGCGCCGGAACAGGCGAAGCATCGGCTCAGAGGCCTAAAGCGCATTCATCCCAACAAGATCGACTGACAGCTCGCGAGTCGCGAGAGCATCGGTGCCATGGCCGCGATGCTTCAGATTGCATGGATGTACCCAGGGGAAATTCTTGAGCATGACTTTCCTTTCTGTCCTCTGTATCCTTAAGAAACAGGCAAGAAAATGCAAGTCTTCGCCGAGTCACTGCAGCATAGGTACGGCGACCACGCCTTCGACAAGATGCGGGGCTGATGGCGCTGGCCGAGAAGTTTCCCCCAACCATGACCACTCTGACCCCGGAATTTTGGGGGGAACAGGAAACCCTAAACCCTAAACCCTAAACCCTAAGGGCATCCAGAAGCTGAAGCAGGGTTTCACGGGCCATCCTAGTGAAGCCTGGGCCGAGTTGCCGCTTTGTCAGACCAGAAGTGCCTGACGGAGCCATGGGGTTTTGTTTTGGAAGCACGGGTTTAGGGTTTAGGGTTTAGGGTTTAGGGTTTAGGGTTTAGGGTTTAGGGTTTAGAACAGTTCCATCCAACAAGCGTCTGCCCGACGCTTGCACGCGCGATGGGCCGTGTCTTCATAAGGTGAAAGCCATGTCCAGACCTGAACGAAGGCAAGAACGGGGCGCTTCTTTGCAAGTGGCATGTGAGTATGTGGCATGTCTATCCAGACTCTCACCCTGTCAACTGCGACGCTTCTTTGTGGCTCCCAATGAAGTTCCTCGAACGCGCAGCGGTCTCGGCAGAGGCACCGCGGGTTCAAGGAAGTGAGACCTAGACCCCTGAAATTCAAAGTGCACATTATGGGTGGCTTAGGGTTCGGGGTCTTAGGGAGTGAACTTGTAGGTG
>CAJNDS010000058.1:444315-478391 GCA_905221605.1 Symbiodinium natans
ACGCCCTTTACCTTCTCAAAACATAGAGAGGTGACGAAAATCAATCACGGAAACCTATCCTGCCTTCCTTCCTCTTTGTCTTTGGTTCGGAAAAGAAAGGAACGGCTACCAGCCTCCCTCCCGACTTACATCTTTACATTCTCTTGTTTCGTCCTGCTCAACCGGAAAGAAGGTCTGCCTCCAGTCTTTCCTCGCCTCCCTGCTCACTATTATGAGTTCCTTTCTCTTCTCTTCTGTTGCTTACATTCTTCTCTTTCCTTGTCTTTGTTCTGTGTTCATATAGGGAATGAAGATAGAAGATGAATAAATAAGAAAGAATCATGTCTATAATGTCCTCTATCCGTGTCTCTTGTGATTTCTTCAATTCCTATCTCTGCAGATTCTTCAAAATGGAAGGCGGACTTCTTCCTCCAACCAAAAGCGACCTTCTCAAAAAGAAGACAAGAGACGAACATCAATCACCGGAACCTGACTCCTAATCTCATGTGTTTCCTTGCCTCTTTCCTCGCTATTCTCTCTTCCTTTCTTCTCTCCTGGTGCTTACATTCTTATCAACATGAAAATTGAGGGGGCAGTGCATCCCTTTCCTTTTCCCCATCAAAGAAAGGCTGCCTTCCTATCCGCGTATGTTCTTCCCTCTTGCTTCCCAAAAAGACTATAAGAGGTAGGGATAAACAGAATGAAAGAGGAGTCTCCTGTTGCTTTCCGACTACCTTCTCACCACAAAAAGGAACCTTCCAACTCTTCCCTACTTTCTTTCTTTTATCTTTTTGCACTTTACGTTTCCCGCTGAGAAAATGAGACGTTTCCCACTGAGAAAAAGAGACAATGATGACAATAAGGAAAAAAGATCACCTGCCTGTATTTTCAGACCTGTCCGCTGCATCTTTCCCTTTACATCGCAGATTGAAGGAAAGCAAAAAAGTCAGAGGGAAGAATCCCTTTCCCTACCTTTCCCAGTACATTCCTTGTGCTTTCCATGTTCTTTGGAATTGCTTTGTTCTTCAGCAAGGAAAAGCGCAACTTCCCTCTCAATTTCATGTTTCCATTTCTCCGATGTCTTTTTCATTCAAGAAGCAAGCGGAGGGGCTGCCTCCTGTGTTTCCTTGCCTCTTTCCTCGCTATTCTCTTTTCCTTTCTCTTCTCTTTTGGTGCTTACATTCTTCTCAAAAACGTGAAAGTTGCGGGGGCATCCCTTTCGCTTCCTCTCTTCTGGGGAAATTCCCAATTGCAGGGGGCTCTCTCTCCTTGTCTGTCTTCTTTTCTCATACATAGGGAAAGGAGAAAGAAGATGAAGAACTAGGAAAGAATCATTTCCACACATTCCTCAATTCCTACTGTCCGGAGATTGGCAAGCTTTCGGAAGCTCTGGTCTCTAGTCACGCCTGACCAAAGTCAACTTCCCGTGCGTGAGGGCCATATGTGAGGGGCCAGGAGGGGGGCAGAAAGTCCGGAATATGGTAGTGTTTCGAGTTTCAAATTCGTTTCCATAGTTTCAAATTAGTCTCAAGTCAGTTTCAAACTAGTTTCAAAATCCAGTTGAAATATCGCTGTTAAGGAGGAGCTGCAATTTCTGTCCGCGCTTGTTGAAAACCAGAACTTCTGCATGTTTTGCAATTGCGCGTAGAAAAACGCAGTTTCCCCTTAACAACGATTTTGCAACTGGATTTTGAAACTATTTTGCAACTAGTCTGAAACTGCAGAAACGAATTTGAAACTTGAAAAACGCAGCATTTCTGCTCCCTGGCGCTTGGCCACGCCCAAGCAAGAGGAGGCCAGAAGCTGCGGCTCGCGAAACACGCCTGGATCGAAAAGTGCACCTCCGACTTTCTTCCCAAAAGCCATTCCAGCAACAACTCTTGCCAAGGCAGCCACGCAATCACAAGTCAGTAAATTATCTTGTCTGAGACTGTGTCTCTTCTGAGTTTTTCTATTCCTATCTCTGCGTCCTTTCTCCTTCTCACTTTTCCTTTCACTTTTCTTTTGTCTCTTCTCACTCCAACCAAAAGGGAAATCGCAAGGGAGTCATATAGGGAAAGGAGACAACGTGAAGAAATAAGAAAGAATCATTTCCATATTGTCCCCTATTCCTGTCTCTAAATCTGTAGATTTTTCAGAATGGAAGGAGGGCTTCTTTCTCCCTCTCACTTTTCCTTTCGCTTTTCTTTATATTTTCTCACTCCAACCAAAAAGACAAGGGAGAGAGGTGGGAGATATAAAGCCCTTCATCCCAAAACAGAGAAAAGTGACGAGAATCAATCAGGGAAACCTGGCTCCTAATCTCCTCGGTTTCCGCTCTTTCCTCGTTATTCTCTCTTCCTTTCTTCTCTGCTGGCGCTTGCATTCTTATCAAAATATGAAAGTTGCGGGGGCATCCCTTTCACTTTCTCCCTTCTACGGGCACTTCACTCCTTTTTTCCCACTATCTTCTTCGATCTTCCTTCCGAAAAAATTCGAAAAGGAAGCGATAGACCAGGGTGAAGGAGCAGTTTCCATCTTCGTTCCCGGCACCTTCTTATTCGTTCTTCTCTCTTATTATCTCTTTGTTTCTTTTCTTCCGCCCAAAACAGGAATTGCCGCAGGGCTCTCTCTCCTCATCTTTCTTCTTTACTCATAGGGGAATAATAAAGAAGAAGAAATGAGAAAGAATCATGAGCTCTTCTTTTCGTATCTCTTCAGCATTTTCAGCATGGAAGGCGGGCCAGAGGCGAGAGAGTGCAAAGGGAAGAGACGCGAGAGATCAATGGGGACAAGCGAAGGGACGTGCGGGGAAAGGAGGGACAGCCCGGTCGAGACAAGCTCCCGAGAACCTGCGTGCAGGCAGGTGATCTTTCTTCACTTATCTTCATCATTGTCTCATTTTCTTAGTGGGAAACGTAGAATGCAAACAAGATAAAAGAAAGTCAAGGGAAGAAAGAGAAGGGTTCCTTTTTGTGGTGAGAAGGTAGTCGGAAAGCAAAAGGAGACTCCTCTTTCATTCTGTTTATCCCTGCCTCTTATAGTCTTTTTCGGAAGGAAGAGAAAAGAAAATATGCGGATAGGAAGGGAGCCTTTCTTCGATGGGAAAAGTGAAAGAAATGCCCCCGCACCTGTCACACAAAGCAACAGAAGAGAAAAGAAAGGAAGTTATAACAGTGCAGAAGGAGGCGAGGAAACACTAGAGGCCGCCCTTCTTCTGTCCGTTTGAGCGTGACGAAACAAAAGAAATGGAAAGATGAAAGTCGGGAGGGGGGCTGGTAGCTGTTCCTTTCTTTTCCGAACCAGGATTCCAGGATAGCGAAGGAAATAGTAGGGAAAGGCCCTCTTTCTTCTTTCGTGTTTATTTATGTCTGCACTGTGCAAAGAAAAGAAGGCGGGGACAGGCCGTTTAGAAATGAAAGCAGGCGATCTTTTCATCCATTTTGGTCACCTTTCTATTTATTGAGCTGTAAGGGGCTCTCTATCTCTCACCTCTCTCCCTTGTCTTCTCCCTTCTGCTTGGAGTGAGAAAAGAAAAGTGAAAGGAAAAGTGAGAGGGAAAATGAAGCCCTCCTTCCATTCTGAAAAATCAGCAGAGATAGGAATAGAAGAACTCCGAAGATAGGAACACAGGAACGTCTGCACATGATTCTTTCTTTTTCCTCCTTTTCTTTCTAGATTCTGGGTTTAGGAGTTAGAGTTTAGGAAATACGGTATAGAGTTTCTTGTGTAGGGTTTTAGAGTGTACGAATTTGTGGTCAGGGTTCCGGGCTTAGGGTCTGAGATTGCAAGAGCCAAAACATTTATCAGTCCGAAATGAGTTGTCTAAGTGCGCATATGCGTGAGACGTTGTTGGAGAAGTAGCTGGGTTGTCTTGGATATGCTAAAATTGATTAATAATCCCAGGCGGTAGCTTCTAAATAGACCCTATTTTGCTCAGCCACGGGGGGGGGGGTTAAGAAGATGGGGGAAAAACTGAAGCCGTATTTCATCGAATATTTACGCGAAGAGGATTTAGGCTGTACTTGGTTAAGAACTTAAACATGTACGTTTTTAGGTGACTTGGGGACTTTGGGGTTGAAGGTGTGGAAGAGGCTTTGGAATGCGAACCCCCGCAGCTTTAAGCATGCGCAGGCAAACTCGAAACCGCGAAAGCCCCAAAACCCGAAGCCAACCCCCAAACCCCCAACCCCCAAACCCCAAACCCCAAACCCTAAACCCTAAACCCTAAACTTTAAACCCCAAAACACTAAACCCTATACAACCCAAACGCTATAACCGCCGACCCTTCTTGGGGCCATGTTGGCCTCTTTTTGGCCGCTCAGGCGCTACGACCATCTCCGTGTTGGTACCCAACTCCTCGTGCGCGTCTTACGGTTTAGGGTTGAGGGTTTAGGGCTTAGGGTTTGGGGTTTAGGGCTAGGGTTTAGGGTTTGTAGGGATTAAGGTTTAGGGTTTAGGGCTTCGGGTAGACATTCGACCACAAAAACGTACAACGCCTTAAGTATTATTATGCCTGTCAAGCATCCTCAGAGCCAGAACCAGCTAACAACCAAATTCTCGAATGAAGCAGAAGGACTCCCATCCCAAACTGGTACACACCCGGTGTATATGCACATGGAGACTATTTTGGAGACATGTCTAAAACAAATAGTACCCGGCTAAAAAACATGTTTAGACATGTCGTAAACATAGCATCCGAAGAGCGCTCCTTCGAAAGCATGCGAAGGCAAAGCTGTCAACGAGAAGTGGGGTGACAGCTTCGGTTTGTTTGCCACAATGGCTGGCAATAGGTTTGGAGGGTTTGCTTGTAAACCCGAATTAAACCCCAACCCACCTAAACCCTAAACCCTCGAATTAAGTCCCAATCGACGTCTTTGAGGGTTTAGGGCTCAGGGTCTAGGACTTGCGGCCGAGTTCACGACCACTTTTAAACCCTAAACCGGCACTAGTAAGAGTCATGGTTGGCGTGCACTTGCCGGTGGGAAGCTGAGGCCAAAAACAAAAAACACAATTCCGGTTCAAGGTTTAGGAACTGATATGCTAGACCCAAACCCCCCCCGCCCCCCGAGCTGCCAAAAGCCTAAACCCGACACCCTAAACCCAAAACCCGATTGCGATTGCTGGCGCCGGAGGTGGAGTAGGGTTGCTATACCCAGAGGGCTTAGGGTTTAGGGGTTAGGGTTAAAAGGGTATAGGGTTTAGGGTTTACGGTTTAGGGTTCGTGCGCCTTGCACGGAAGCTTTCGAGGCTCGCCCGCATCCGAAACTTTCACAGCTTAGCCCTAAACCCTAAACCTAAACCCTAATCCCTAAACCTTAATTAAACCCTAAACCCTAAACGCTAAACCCTAAACCCTAAACCCTAAACCCTAAACCCCTAAACCCCTAAACCCTAAACCCTAAACCCTGAACCCTAAACCCCTAAACCCTAAACCCCTGAACCCCAAACACGGAGGAGGTCCTGGTGCGCCTTGCCAAGCTCCTGTTCGAGGGACTTTTCCACATCCTGCTCTCACGAGCGGCAGTGATCAAGGGTCTTGAGAAGGAGTGAGGGTTTAGGGTTTAGGGTTCAGGGTTCAGGGTTTAGGGTTTAGGGTGACCCCTTGTGACTGAAGGGATGCATGCAGCAAATAAGGGAACCCTAAACCCTAAACCCTAAACCCTAAACCCTAAACCCTAAACCCTGAACCCTGAACCCTAAACACGTACGAAAGTCGTGAACCCCTAACACCTCCGAAGCCGCCCTCCAACCATGAATGTCCCCTCGGTTTAGGGTTTAGGGTTTAGGGTTTAGGGTTTAGGGTTTAGGGTTTAGGGTTTAGGGTTTAGGGTTCCCTGAAATTCCAAGTCTTTGCATGGCACTGAAGCCCGAAGCCCTAACACCTACGTAACCTCAAACCTGTGACCTTCAGTCGCAAATGACTAAAACCAAAACCCTAAGCCCTGGCGTTTAGGGTTTAGGGTTTAGGGTTTAGGGTTTAGGGTTTAGGGTTTAGGGTTTCAAGTAGGGTACAGTCTTCGGTTCCAGCCCATACCATCCCAACTTCAACCCTTACGGCTTAGGGTCCCGAAACCCAAAACCCTAAACCCTAGGGAGGCTTTCCAGATGAGGAAGAATGCAAGGGTTGAGGGTTCAGGGCTTTGGGGGGGCATAGGGCCCAAGAATCAGGATAGGTTTAGGGCTTGGGGTTCTTAGGGCTTAGGGCTTAGGGTTTAGGATTAGGGTTGAGGGTTTAGGGTTTAGGGTTTAGGGTTTAGGGTTTAGGGTTTAGGGTTTTCGGTTTAGGTTTAGGGTTTAGGGTTTAGGGTTTAGGATTAGGGTTGAGGGTTTTGGGACCCCTGCGTAGGGAAGAGCCGAAGATGAGTCTCCTCTGGGAGATCGCAAAGCCACACGCCATCACCACCCGAAGCGTTGCGTGGCTTCACAACGACCTCAGAATTAGGGTTTAGGGTTTAGGGTTTAGGGTTTAGGGTATAGGGTTTAGGGTTTAGGGTTTAGGGTTTAGGGTTTGAGGTTTAGGGTGTAGGGTTTAGGGCCAACCAGGCAAAGTACAAAATGTCCCAAGGGCAAAGGGCCTACCGAAACACCAACGGTCTCCCTCCGACCAACGACTGTGCAACGTGAGGCCAGCGACTGGTGCGGCTCTGGCAACCCCAAGCACTTGCTTCTGGTGCAAAACACTTTGCAAAAACCACCCCATAACCTGAACCCTAAACCCTAAACCCTAAATTCTAAACCCTACACCCTAAGCCCACGCAAAACTCCGAGCCCTATCAAACCCCTCCAAAATCACAAGCTATAACCCCAGGGTTTACAGCTTAGCACCCATCACCCTCTGTGTCAGCGTCTCCCTAGCCTATCTCCACTTCCTGGCCATCTGAAGCATGAAGCACACACATCCAAGTCCTACTACTTGCGTAAGAACCCCGGAAAATAAAAAATGATTCTTATGAAGGGTAATATGGGAACTAGTATCCTTTATCCTTTTGGGGTGCTTAAGCAAGCAGTAGAGTCTCTCTCTCTCTCTCTCTCTTGCATCTTGATTGCGAAGCTGCCTGCTAAGACTGCAAGAAGGATGCTCGTGCACTTTCCTTAGCCTAGTAGCCGCGAACTTTGAACTTCACGCTCTTCGATGCTTTGCTTGCTTCGCCGTTGCTTCTCTATACTCCCCTTAGAAGCTTAATAAACAAAAGTGATTAATATCCTCTTGGGATTTATATAAACAAAAAGAAAAATGATTCCCAAGGGGGATATAGTTCTGCCCAGGACAAGCGCGAAGGCCAAGTGGCTCTACCATGTTCCATGGCGAATTCCTTTGCCGCCGCTGCATCGCTAGTAACCTTGCCACGAGAGGACTACGGGGTGAGCTTCACTTGCTGCGTGCACGGGCGCAAAATGGCAAGCTTGTGTATTTGCAAAGCAGCCATATGCCGTGGTACACTGCATGAACAACTCCACGGAAAATCCTAAACCCTAAACCCTAGACCCTATTCCCAAGCGTGCAACCTCTGGGCCTTTAACAACTGCTGGATCCTTCCCTCGCCGGCCTCATGAGCGTTATCTGACCGGAGTCGTGACCCTAAACCCTAAACTTAAACCCTAAACCCTAAACCCTAAACCCTAAACCCTAAACCCTAAACCCTAAACTTAAACCCTAAACCCTAAACTCCTAAACCCTAAACCTCGTGCGAAAGGAAGACACGCAACGAATATGCAGGGCCCGTAAAATGTTCGGATTTGCAACGTCGCGAAATGGGGGTTCAGGATTTCGGGTTGTTTTCTTTCAGGTTCCGAAACCTCCTTCTGACTAGCAGTGCCGACTTTGCACCTTTTCAATCCCAGACACTAAGCCCTACTTCAACCCCCCAACCCCGCCCCCCCCCCCAGGTACCCTTTAGCAAGCGCCCTAAACCCTAAGCCCAGAAACCTTCACCAGGGAACCTGTAACACTGACCCCCAAACCCGGCATCCATGACATCAAAGGAGTTGGAGGGTTTTTGGGTTTGCGGCTTTGAGGGTGTATGTAGGGGTGGAGTGTTCCGGGTGCAAGGGTTGCGGATTTGAAGCATTGCGCTTTCAAAAGGCTCCGTGTGCCTGGGGCCCAAGAGGGATTCCAAGGGTGGGTTTAGGGTTTAGGGTTTAGGGTTTAGGGTTTAGGGTTTAGGGTTTTTGGGCTTTTGGGTTTTTAGGGTTTTTAGGGTTTAGGGTTTAGGGTTTAGGGTTTAGGGTTTAGGGTTTAGCCCTAAACCCTAAATCCTAAGCGGCGCCCAGGAGCTATCTGCAGGGGCGCAGGTAGACCCGCTGCCCGGAGCACTTCCTGCGGTTCGCTGGCATAGGGTTTGGGGTTTGGGGTTTAGGGTTTAGGGTTTAGGGTTTGGGGTTTAGGGTTTGGGGTTTAGGGTTTAGGGTTTGGGGTTAGGGCTTAGGGTTTGGGGTTTGGGGTTGGGTGGTCCCCCTTTACCTGCGCCCCCAAATCCTAAACCCTGAACCCTAATCCCTCAACCCTGCACCCTAGACCCTGAACCCTAAACCCTAAACCTGAACCCCCGAATCCCTATAAACAGGTCCGAAGAAGACTCCACAAGGAGAACATTCGACCCCCTGAGTTGTCTTTTCATCCTCAACCTGAGAGTCGGACTAAAGAGCCTGGAAAGCCTGCCCTGTACCAGGCTGCTGATACTGACAAGGAGGCATGTGGAGCCAGAAAGACAGCCAGGAACAACAAGAGCCTAACATCTCCTATCTACATCATGGCAAAGCAACCGCCAGAAACAGCAAGCAAGACAACACTAAACCCTAAACCTGAACCCTGAACTAGTCCGAGGACACCAAAGAATTGCTTGGATCAGGGTTTAGGGTTTAGGGTTAAGGCCTAGAGTTTAGGGGTCTCGTATGTCGGGTTCAGGGTAGTTAGGGTCCAAAATTTCGGGTGGTTTGGAGTTTGTAGGCTTTCGGGTTTTAGGTCTTAGGGCTTTGGAGTCTTATGGTTTGAGGGAAGTTGGGTGCGCCATGACCATTCGGAGCTCTACGACGATGGTGCTCTTTTTTCGCCGAGCGTCTACTGAGCCATGTCTTCGGGTTGAGGGTTTTGGGCTTAGGGTTCAGGGCATAGGCTTTAGGAGTCCACCACCGCCAGGGCTTCGGATAGAGGAGTCCACCTTTAGGGCTTAGGGCTTATGGTTCAGGGTTTAGGGTCTGGGGTTTGGGGTTTAGGGTCCCCCCCCCGCCCCCCCCACCCCAGCCCCCTGTCCTGCTGCAGGTACTTGTCCCGGCGGAAGGAAGATGTCGCCGGGTCGTTGTGAGGAACCTGCTGTCCGGCTTACTCCGGCTACGACTGTAAGGACCGAATTTATTTACATATATATATATATATATTTATATTTATGTATTTATTTATGTATGTATATATACATATATATATATATTTATTTATTTATTTATACCGTATACCCTTTCGGGATTCATTTTTTGGGTTCTGAAGAACTGGGGTCCATGAGGAAACGGAGGGGGAAGGGAACTTGCTAAGTGCTCCCTAAACAGTACTTTTGGTTTTGGGTTGAGGTTTCGGTCTTGGGATGTTCCCTCTTATACGAACAGCCCTTAATAGGGATTATAGTAACAACCTATTATACTCCCTTTTAAGGACTGCTAGTATAATGGGGGACATGCCAACTTTGGGGTTTAGGGTTTAGGGTTTGGGGTTTGGGGTTTAGGGTTTAGGGTTTAGGGTTTATGGGTTTAGGGGTTTAGGGTTTAGGGTTTAGGGTTTAGGGTTTAGGGTTTAGGGGCAAGGAGACATGGAGGCCGAAGCCTGCGTGCAGTTCGCGCACCCGGCGAGTTACATTCTTTGTCTATCTATCTCTCGCTTTTTCTTCCTCGTTTTAGGGTTTGGAGGTTCAGATTCAGAGGTTAGGCTTTTGAGGTTCAGGGATGTAGGGATGTAGGCTTAGGGGCTTGGAGCATAGGGATGTAGGACTTCGGGTTGTAGGGTGGGGTGTGGGTGTTGAGGTTTAGGGATCATATGACAACTTCAGTATGAGCCTGGATGCTCCAAGTCTCGCGTTCATGACGTCAGACATGTGCACGGCACAGTCGGCGAAAGGAACGAGTCCTCTTCATTGAGGCGATTCCGACAGTCTCAGCCGGCGTTTAGTCTGGAGAGACCAAAACCTCTTCAGGAGTGTACCTTAAATCGTAATACATGTATTTAAAGTATGTTCCTTAAACGAGACCAGAAATCTTTGTGGCTTGCAGAAAACGGCAAGAACAACACAAACAAAGCAGAAGGCAAACCTTAGAATTTAAATGGGGTCAGAAAGTGATCTCAAAAGCATCTTGACCCTAACACCCTAAGCACTAAATACAGCAACCGAGGTAAACAAACAGGGTGGAATGTGGGGTGCGTGCTGCTGTGTCCTTCCTAAACCCTAAACCCTAAACCCTAAACCCTAAACCCTAAACCCTAAACCCTAAACCCTAAACCCTAAACCCTAAACCCTAAACCCCATTCAGGCAACTCATATTCGTGGCCGTTGACACACAACATACTCTAGCCCGTACTCTTGAAAACCCAAACCAGGAACCCCTAAATTCGTGAAACCCCAACCCTAAGCCGTAAAATAAGCCCGATAACCCCAAACCCTAAACCCTAAATCCTAAACCCAAACCCAAAAAGCCCTAAACCCTAAACCCAAACCCTAAACCTTGAATGCAAGAAGCTCAAGCTATGCAATCCATTTTCTATCCCAAGCGCGACCCGAGGGCTCCCGCGCCACCCAAATCCCTAACCATCACCCAAAACTCAACCCTACGCAACCCTAAAGCCCCTTCTAACTCTAAACCCTAAAGCCCCTCTTAACCCTCAACCCTAAACCCTGAACCCCAAACCCCAAACCCTAAACCCTAAACCCCAAACCCTAAACCCCAAACCCTAAACCCTGTCCTAAAGGTTTGAAGCCCTTGGACACCAGGAGATCGGCCACAGAGTCCGGGCTTTCGGAGCAGCAGTAGGGGTGCAAGCATACCTCGGAAGTTTCAAGATGAGCATGTCGGAGTTTAGGGTTTAGGGTTTAGGGTTTAGGGCTAGCCCTAAACCCTAAACCCCTCCCAAGACCCTGCCGCCGGAATGCCGATCTCTGGCTGAAGCGCGAAAAGGCCGAGTCGACGGCGGCGGCCTCGTGAAACGTGCTAAGTTTAGGGTCTGTAGGGTTTAGGGTTTGGGGTTTAGGAGGGTCTAGAGTTCAGGGTTCAGGGTTTAGGTTTTAGGGGTCTAGGTGCAGGCGTTAAACAGGTTTAGGGCACAACGGTCTGAAGCCAAAAACATAGTAAAGGTTTAGGGCCTAGGGTCTAGCGTGCAGGCGTTCAAGGCTTTGCAATGCTTAAAGCCCCTGCACCCCTAAAGCCACTGGAGTGTATGTATCCTGGTTACTGTTTAAGGTTAGGGAAGGCAGGGGAAGTTCGGGGGCCTAGGATTTAGCCCCCCCCCCCCCCAGACGTCACTTCGCACGCGTGGTATGACGGCAACAGCAAGACCGATCGAGAGCAGGGCCCCTCTTGAGGGGCCAACTTAAAACCCCAAAGCCAACAATCCGAACCCTAAACAAATTCTCAAAGCCCTCAAAGTCCGCCAAGCCCAAATTGTCCAGTCAAGCTCATGAGCCCCGAATGTGCCTTGGGAGGGTACCCGCAGACCAGGACGAGCGTGCGCCTCGCTCTGGCTCTCTCCCTAAATTCGGCCACGCAAGTCACTCCGCGTCTGCTCAATCAATCTCTCGCCTCTCGCTCACTCTGAGACCGTCTCTCCCTCTCCCTCTCTCCCTCAATCTCTCAATCTCTCACTCTCTCAGTGTCGTTCAGTCTCTCTCAATCTCTCAATCCTTCAATCTCTCAGTCTTGCACTCTCTCTCTCTCTCTCTCTCTCTCCCTCTGTCTCCCTACCACCCCTCAGCCCTGATCCCTAAACCCGAAACTTAAAACCAATACGCTAAACCCAGAAATTCAGAGGAAGGTCTAGGCTTCAGGGATTGTAGGTGTATGGGGTCTATGCAGGCCCTGTAAGCCCCACAGGCCCTACGAAGCCCATACTTCTGCCCTATAAACCCAAACAACCCAAACCCCCCCTCAACCCTGAACCCTAAACCCTAAAGAACCCTAAACCCTAAAATACCCAAAACCCTAGAGAACCTAAACCCCAACCTTAAAGAGCCTAAGCAAACCCTAAACCCTAAACCCTAAACCCTAAACCCTAAACCCCTAAACCCCTAAACCCCTAAACCCTAAAGAGCCTAAGCACTGTAAACTCTAACTCCTAAGTTAAGAGGCATCTTTGGCTTTCGTCTCGCCAATGCGCCTCAGCTGCCTCTGTCCGCTGGCTGCCCGCAGGGCCTCATGGAGAGCTGGGAAAGTGGAGCTCTTTAGGGTTTTGGAGAGGGTTTAGGGTTTAGGGGGTTTAGGGGCTTAGGGTTTATGGGTTTTGCCGAGCTGCAGCACGGATCAGAAACCGAGCGATGAGCTCGTTGGGACTGTCTTTGTCCGCGTCGTCTTCCTGCCTCGTGCTTCAGGGTTTAGGGTTTAGGGTTTGTGCCAGGGCCCATGATACCGGCCCGAACTCCCTAAGCCTCACTAATAAAAGGGCCTTAACAATTAGAACAGCGTTTTGGGGGTCATTATGTTATATCTATAACCGGGCCATGAGGGAATACTATTAGTAATTATTCCGACCCCTAGTTTGTACCTGATTCAGGATTCAGGGTTTAGGCGTGCTACAGCTACTGGCAAGATTTGTCAATGAGGATCAGGCAGTCAGGTGCCCTTGATGAATGTGGCAAGGACTGTGACGAAGCCCTTGCACACAAGGTAGTTCAATGCTCCCGGCTCGAGAAACCCATGGCCTGAAAAACTGGAAAAGCTGAAGGTCGAATGATGAAAACCTTGCACGTCAAACCCTGAGAAAGGTTTCGGGCTGAGGTCACCATGGCTCTGAACAGAGCTATGCAGTGAGCCCCCCCCCCCCCCCCCCCCTTGCTACACTCTCTACGCTATACTTAGGCTTCGGATTTAGGGTTTTAAGGTTCAGGGACCCTTTAACATGCTTACTACAAGAATGAGTGGTTATTACCTCCGAGGAAGTACCTACAACCCAACCTGCTCTTATAACTATGTCTACAATGTTTGGGGGTTTAGGGTTTAGGGTTTAGGGTTTAGGCCCGCCCAGCAAGCATGCGATGCCTGGCAAGGAGGTCCAACTCGCGTCTGCTCGCCATGGCGCCAATTGACATGCACAGCTTCAAAAAGACAACCGGGAGTAGCAACTTCAATGGTTTAGGGTTTAGGGTTTAGGGTTTAGGGTTATGGTTTCGGCTTAAGGTTTCTTCTCGGCGTGGGTAGGGTTCCATACCCGGTTCACTTAAAGTCCCCAACGTAGTACCCTTCAGGATGTAGGAGGCCTGTGATGACTGCGTAACCCCTCCCCCAAGCCTCTGATGGGACGGGAGGTCCCCGTAGCCTTTAGGGGTTCCATTTGGGTGCTTGTCAAAATCATGGTCCCTTCTTGGATCCCTATTATCATGCAGCACCTTATATGTAGGGTTACCCCAAAAGGGATCCTAATCTTAACAGCCATTCATGTAGGGCTTGGAGTTGAGGGCTTTGGAAGGTAACTCATGGCATGGTCTGGCCCATGACAGCTCCAAGGCTTGGGTACACTCTGAGCCCTGAACCCTCTAGCTATCCACCCTAAACCCTGTCCTAAACCCTCAACCCTTCACCCAAAACCCGAAACCCTAGGTTGCCCAGTAACCTAGGATGAAAAAGGGTGCCCCCTTTTTTGCTTAAGGGGGTTAGAAGGGAACCTAAACCTACCCAAAAAGGGAATAAGGGTACTACTGGGCATCCTAGAACCCTGTAAGCCCTAAAGCCCTACACCATCCCCGCCTTGCTTGAGCTGAGGAGTGGACTTTCAAGTTCCCGGTCAGAGGCATGCTGAGGGTGTGGGGTTTAGGGTTTAGGGTTTAGGGTTTAGGGCTTAGGGCTTAGGGTTTAGGGTTTAGGGTTTAGGGTTTAGGGTTTAGGGTTTAGGGTTTAGGGTTTAGGGTTTAGGGTCGGCTACGAGGTTCCCCAAAACTGAGGAGAGTGGGTAACCCTGGAAAAAACCCACTGCAGTGCTCCCCGAAACACCCCCTTCGTTCCGCACATGTCGTACTTACGCAAACGAAGCTTCACACTGCTCCTGTTCCCTTCTCATTGCTTGCCAACCCCAACCACAACTAGAATGTTCCCAGACGGCTTGACAAGCGCGAAATAATAAAGCTAACTAAGCTTCCCCAAGGTACCTATTCGAATTCTCAGTGGAGCTTATACAATCAAGGGGTTAAGACTCGTGCCCCTCAGGTTGTTACCTCTATGGGCTTGGTCCTTATTTTCCCTTCGGGATCTTAGAAAAGGATTCCCAATCGCAAGGATACCACCTTAGGGGCTGCGGCGAAGGTAAAGCCCCTTGATACGGGCAATCCTAAGCCCTGTGACCTAATAAAGCCCCCCTCCCTCAACGTAAGGGCAAGCCCTCTCCGAAACCCCTGAACCCCTAAACCCCTAAACTCCTGAACCCTAAACCCTAAACCCCTAAACCCTAAACCCAAACCCTAAATCCGAAACCCTAAACCCTGAACCCTAAACCCCCGAACCCCACCCCCCTACCTCTCAACCTACGAGCAAAACTCGCCACGTCCTGCGAGCCAGGGCCCGACAAGCCGAAGGGAATCCTGGTCAAGTCATGAGTCGTGGGGCTTCTTTGGGTTTAGGGTTTAGGGTTTAGGGTTTAGGGTTTAGGGTTTAGGGTTTAGGGTTTAGGGTTTAGGGTTTAGGGTTTAGGGTTTAGGGTGTAGGGTTTAGGGTTTGGGGTTCTGAGGGCTTGTTCGGATTTCAGGGCTTTCGGGGCTTTGGAGCTCAGGGAAATGTTCTTGTTTAAGGCCTTTGAGGCTCCTTCGGAGCTTTGGCGCTCTTGGAGCTTTCGGAGGCCTTTTAGGGGGCGTTTAGGGTTTAGGGTTTAGGGTTTAGGGTTTAGGGTTTAGGTTTAGGGTTTAGGGTTTAGGGTTTAGGGTTTAGGGTTTAGGGTTTAGGGTTTAGGGTTTAGGGTTTAGGGTTTAGGGTTTAGGGTTTAGGGTTTAGGGTTCAGGGCCTTTGGAGGCTCTGTTACCAGGATGGGCTAGTATTCCCCTATCACCCCTTCAAAAGGCCACTTTGTAGGTTTAAGTTTTGAGGATTATAAGGCCTAATAGCCCCATCCTGGTGAGCTGTTTAAAGGTTTCGGGGCGATATGAGAGGTTCCGGCAGCTGCTGGTTTGGGGGTGATCCCAAGCCCACCCTGACTCCATGAAGCCCCAAGTCAGTCTCAACAAACCTAGACCCTTACACCCTAAACCTTAAGGTTCAGGGTTTAGGGATTAGGGTCTAGGGTTAGGGTTTATGGTTTAGGGTTTAGGGTTTAGGGTATTTAGGGCTTTGATTTTCATAAAAATGAGTATGGAGGTGCACCTTCGCCCCATGGCCCGGAGCTCAATCTTCTCAGAGAGCCTGGCCGGTTCTTTTGGCTTCGGGGGTTTAGGGGCTTTCGGGTTTCCAGACTCTACACCCTAAACCCTAAACCTAAACCCTAAACCTAAACCCTAAACCCTAAACCCTAAACTTTCCCTAAACTCTAAACCCTACACTTTCCCTAAACCCTAAACCCTAGACCCTAAAACCCTAACCCCTTTGTTGGAGGGGTCTATGAAGGAACCTGACCCACCAAGCAAAGAGGGGAGTGAGGGCCCCCACTGGGTCCCAATGTATGGGGGTTGCCATGGATTCAAGGGCGTTTAAGGGTTTAGGGTTTAGGGTTTAGGGTGTTTGGAAGCTTTTGGGTTGTGTTTTGGGTTTGGGGATGCAGGGTGCGATACCCTAAATCCTAAATCCTAAGCCCTAATCCCTAAATCCGACACCATTAACCCTAAACCCTAAACCCCTAAACCCTAAACCCCTAAGTGGCATGGACCTTTAGGGTCTATTTGGCACTTCCTTTTTGTTTGCTATTTAAACGGTTCAATTCACACATACAATTTGTGGGGTTTAGGTTTAAGGCAAAATTTATGGCTTAGGGCTAGTTCGGTTCACGGCTCAGGGCTCCCATGTTTGGCATCACATCTCTTATTTTCCTAGGGCTTCGCCACCTACCTCTCATTCCGTTTTCCATTCAACCCTCGTCTAAGGGTCTGGTGTTTGCGATAAATATACTACTTTAAAAAAATCAATAATAACATAAATAACGCTAACTACAGGAGCTGCTGGAAATGACAAACCCTGAGCGCCTTCAAGTGTGTTGCTTCAATTAAGACGATAATATACTCTTTTGTTGATAAATATTCCCATGACCATATTGTTGTTTCAGCCGCTTTTAGCCTTTTCCTATTAGTATTGTTTTTGTTTACCTGATATAACACCAAGGAAGGGGAAAGGGAAAACACCACTTCATCTCGATGTGTTTATCTCTCCTTTCCTTCCCTCTCAAGATTTTTCTTTTGTTAATCTCCCTCTCTCTCTCTCTCTTCTTCGCTCTGTCTCGCTCTCTCTCTCTCTCTCTCTCTCTCTCTCTCTCTCTCTCTCTCTCTCTCTCTCTCTCTCTCTCTCTCTCTCTCTCTCTCTCTCTCTCTCTCTCTCTCTCTCTCTCTCTCTCTCTCTCTCTGTCTGCCATCTCTTGCTCTCTCATCCCTCCCCTCCCCTCTTTCCTTCCTCCCCTCCTTTCCAAAACTTTCTGCGGAGAATAAGGACAACTGTTGCGGACTTTTAGTCGCGATCTGAGCCCTGCAGGTTTGCATGGATGCACATTACAAATCAAGATTTAATTAAGTCAACTCCAAACTCTCATTCTGGAAAAGAGGCAACGAAGAACATGTGCAGCTAAGGTACCTGAGACGGGAGGGTTTTCAACATGCCTCCCGAGCCCAAGTGGTCTACACGCGGGCGAGCTTCAGCACACCCGGCTCAGTAGAAGCACTTTACAAATCATTACAAGTCAAATTTGTTACATTGTTGCCCGGCGAGAGTTGACATCACAGATGTTGGGCTCACACTTACTGCGGCCCAAGGGCTCTTCAAACGGCTTACTTGCTTTGTGAATTTCGAAAACACATGCGGGGCACTAGCAGTGGCTTCAAGTCACAGCCAACGCAAGTGAGTGATTGCCTGTCGAGAACCGACAGTTCATGGCCGACAACAACGCAGAAGCGCGAGCTTCATGCAAATGCTTTGTGAACATGTCAGCCCTGTTCACATCTGTACATATTTTAAACACTTTTACATCTTTGTTGGCTACTCTGTCCTGCAACCAAAGATACTGGGTCTCCAGATGCTTCGCCCGGCCCAGTCCCTTCTTTTCTGCCAACGCCTTCCCGGCAGAGCTGTCTGTGCACAATCGGATACCGACTTCAACGCCGATATCTGCGAAGAGACTTCTCAAACCCATGGCTTGACTGCATCCCTTCAGCATGCCGTAAAACTCGGATTCTCCAGTTGACAAGGCGATCACCGCTTGGTTCGAAGAGTAGCTCCTCAAAGGGCTACTTCCGAAAAACACGGCACCACCACTAGTGGATTTCCGAGTCTTGCCACACCCTGCGAAATCAGCATCAACCTCTGCAACCAGGTCTCTTGGCATGTCTTGCCATTCGAACCACAAGAGCATACGGCGATGCGAGATCAAGTAACGACCAAGCCTGCGCAATCTTCTCATTGATGCTTCTGTCGGGGATGACATTTCGCGAGCGAGTTCCTTCACACAGTACTGGCAGTCAGGCCTTTCAGAACACATATAGGCTGCTCTCATGACACAAGACCTGAACAGAGTGGTATCTGCAGGTGAGAGCCGCTTCTGCGTCAGCTCTGCTTCCTCTTCGGGTTGCAGCTTCACGCCTGGCGTGCTCAAGCCTTTGGCATTCTTCAGGCCCAAGCTGCTGATCAAGATCTCTGCGTGACGAGGATCCGCTTCTAGGGAGTAGCCAGAATTCTCACGAGACAGCAAGCGGCCAAGGATTCGAACACTTTGTCCTGGACTTGAAAGTGTCGCGCAAAACTTGCACTTCCACATTTCTCGAAAACGCTCATGCAGCCACTTGATGTCTAGAGCTCTCGCCACAGACACGAAGTCATCACCGTGAACTTCAAGTCGAATGTCTTTGTGCGGATGATAAAACAAGCAACTGGATGCGCGCCCCTGTAAAAACCCAAGTGAGAGAAGCACCTTGGTATACTGTTGCTCCCAGTTGTGGGCCGCATCTCTTGTGCCATACATACTCTTCTTCAAAACAGCGACATGTTCAGGCATTTCCATTTCGGGCGGCAGCTCTACGACAACATACCTGGTGGCGTCTGCGCACCAATGTGCACGGCTAATATCAACGAAATCCATGACATACTCCGGGTTAGTAGAGGCTACAGCAATGAGTGCTCGCAAGCTTTCTGTTGGCGGCGTCGACGCATAGAAACCAACCTCAGATGGCTTGTGTCCCTTAACTTCTTTCGCCACAATCCTGGCGCGGTAACTGGGCGATTTGGAATCACCTTTGTTGACCAGCACCCACCTTGTAGGTATGACTTTGGTCCCACTTGGCAGTTCTGACCTCAGAACAGGCGTCCACAAGCCCATCTCGTCAGCTATGCGCAGCTCCTCCTTTTTCGCAATCTCTACCAAGCGAGAGTTGAGTCCTAAGCCACTGACGTCATCGAAGTACTCGTCCCAGCAATCTTTGCTATGACTCTGTTCACACAAACTGGGTTCATCGCAAATGGGCTCCTGAACCGCAGCATCCATTGAGAATACTTCGCTCCGATGACTCAGGATGGCCTCTTGCAGCATGCTCTCGAAAGAATCCGTCATCGCTGTCTGAGCTTCCGGACCCAAGCTCTCAGGTTCTGCAGTCCGTCTCTCATCCATGGCTTCAGGCGGCTGCTCGGCAGGCCGTTTGGATGATGGGGACCTTGCCTCCTGAGCAGAGTCCACTGCTGCACTTGACTCAGCTGCCACTGCCACATCACCAGGTTGTTGCTCCAATCTGGCTCGCTTCACGGCTTTCTGTTCCTCGTCATACTTCTCCACCTGTCGGGCCAGCCATTTGTCACGTCTTCCGTCTGCAGAAGTGACTTTGGAAACCAGTTCTTCATCTCCGCTGGCTTTCCATGCTGCTTCAAACCTGGCCCTACACTCCTCACTATGCTTGCCATAGAGGCCACGCCTTAACTTATCACACCCATCGCAAAGTGGAGTGAAACCGAACTTTAAGGCGTCAGACATACGGATGGCTGCCCTCCTGGGAGCACGGTGGGCATTAACCACGAACGGCACTGGCAGACCTTGTGGAGGCATTTCAGGAACAACAACTTGCGGGGCTTCACCGCCTTCGGCGTTCAACCCCCACGGTGTAGCCCTCATGGACAAAAGCTTCTCTTTGTGGGGCCACAACTGAGTCTCGTGTGAAGCTCTTACGCTCCACACTTTGACTACTTTCATGGTCTCAAAACACAAAACAAATCGTTCGGTGGTCAGGTCGGAAGTGCCAAGGTAGCATCCCTCTGACCATCTTGGCGCGAGTTTGCCAGCTACAGCTTTCAGTTTAAACACTATTGCAGCACCAAATTCAAAAACTGGCTCTCGCCAGGGTCTGCCTCTCAAGTTCTGATAGGCAGTCCTTCCAGATGCCGTTCTGTGAAAATGATGCAACAACCACGACGCATGCCGAACTAACCAAGGAAAAATGGCATGGTTCGCCGGGAACTCGCACTGCAAACGTTCGTGCAACATACTCAGCAATGTGCGGGCTTGTTCCTGCACGCTTCTACAGGCACGCTCCACAAAACCGTTGGCCTCGCTCTCTTCAACGGGACTGTGCTCACAGGAAGCAAGGCAACTGCTGCACGAGCTAATGCCACCAAGGAAGGCTCGCCATCTGTCTTGAGTGTAAACTCGCGATAGCCTAGCACACGGAAAATGTCAGCAAGTGCTTGAACACTGTACTCATGCACACAGCCTTTTGAGGGAACTAAGCGCGCAAAGACAGCCAGGTCGGGCTTGGATTTGACAACCATCACAGGACTTTCGCTCGCGTTTCCCTCGCTGCTGCTCAAAAAGCAATAGTCAATGGCCACCAACGGCTTGGTGTACTCCGTATTTGAAGGCTCTTTGTGCGCCAAAGCTGGAGCTTTGCCCCGGATGCAATGGCGGCACCAAGGACGAAAAGGCAAATGAGTGAGACAATGCTCTCGGACTTCCGAGTCCGAGGGCAGAACTGGAGATTTGGGAGTTGTAGCAGCTTGCGCTTCAGCATGCTCCGAATCTCCGTGCTCGTCGTCTTGAGGACTTACAGTGTCGTGCCCCAAGACACCACCTGCCTCCGGAAACCCTGCCCTTCAGCAGAAACGACACCGACAACACCTTGCACACCCTGGTGCTCTCCTACACTCACAGGCGCTACAGGGGCAGAGTCTCCAGATCCAGACCCTCCACCTTCACTAAAGGGGGCTAAAGGAACCACGCTTGCGACTCCGCCACTGGAAGGTGACAGCCACACGCCAACTTTGTAAAGACCCTTCGTCTCTTCCATCCAGATCTTCCCACAACCCTTTGGTTGGATGTAGCTGTTCCCTTCCTCGAAGTGACAGATGCCACCTTTGCTACAAACATCCGACACAGCAAGCAGCGGTTTGTGTATATCGGCCACTGCGGAAGAAAACGAAACAGCTACCCCAGAGTCCGTGAATGCCCTTAGCTTCTTACAGCCTTGGTCCGAAACCGTGTGGCCAGTTGCAGTTTTAAACTGCCGACCAAGCTTGCTCGTCTCACTCACTTGGACAGGCTCTTTCGGCGCAATGCATGGCGGAATTGCAGTAGACCCGGCTCCGGAATCAACAGTGAGCTCCACGCGCGACCAACCTTGCTGAACAGTGTGCCAGGACTGGGAAGCAACAAACTGATGGTCACCATCCACGTGCGCGAGGTCTACTTCAAAACCGCCAGCTTCAACCGGCTCTTGCTGCTGAGGGGACTCATCCAACGTGTTCAAGCTCTTGTCCTTGCCCTTCGCAGACTTAGATTTAGACTTAGACTTGCCTTTGCTTTTGGGTGCTTTGTCAGGGTACTTGTCCCAACAGTCAGCCTCCTTGTGGCCTTGTCGATGACAGAAGTTGCAGTTACCAGTAAACTTCTGAGACTTCCCTTTGCCACTAGGAGTCTTGCCATGTGGGTTCGGAGCACCTTTTCCTTTTCCTTTGGAAAAGGAAGCAAGCAAAGAGCTCAACTCCTCAACAGACTTGACACCAAGCTGTGCGAGACTACCGATGTCCATAGGCACGGGCCCTGTGGAGGATGAAGAAAGCGACTGCGAGGACTGCGACGCTAGTTGGGTCTGAGCTTGCAGTTCAAGAAAGTGCACAACCTCCGCACGTGCCTTTTCATACGTGTCGAAACTTTTCAAGTTCAACTGCATGTGTGTCTTCAAGGGATCTACCAACATCTTCAACAGCATCACGCGCTTGAAGCCATCAGACAGTGTGTCTAACGTGCGTGTTTCGTGCTTGGTCATCATTTCTTCCCTACGCTCCAACTCGGCAAGAATCTCCGTAGGGTTAGTGCTGGAGAAAGGACCCAGGTTCACTATCTGCGTTAGCAAAGAAAGATCTGTCTCCTCTGACTGGGGATCAAACCGATGACACAAGCGACGAAACGCGTCCAAACCAGCACTCGGCCCTTTGAAACTCTTCTCTACAACAGCAAAAGCTTTACCTTCACAAACGGAGAGAAGAGTTGCATTCAAATGGGCAGATATCCGCTCAGCATCCGGATGTTTGCTGGTCAAACTCTGAAAACGTGCAGCATCTACAACTGAGGTTTCGTCGTCAAGAACATCCGTCAGCAACTTTTCGGCCGACTTGAATGCGGTTTGCACCCAGTTGACGTACTTGAGCTTCCAAACCCTGAAATCTTTTTCAGCTACTTTGTCCGTCAACTTTTCAGGCTGCCCAACACCGCGAACGTCTACAAGGCTACCCAGTCTTTGCTCACCAGAGGAACTCAACTTGCCTAGCGCTTGCGTGAAATGCTGATGCTGCGCAGTCAGTGCTTGCTGCATCACTTGTATCCTCTGCTCGTGGGACTCCTGCTGCTGTTGCAGCAGCTGCTGGGTTTGAGATTGCAACGCTTGGATGAGCTGTTGCATCTCCGACATTCTGAAACTGGGTGTGACAAGGTTTCGGCTCACGTGCTTTTCAGGTTTCCCAAAGGAACTCAACCAGAGCTCCGCACTACCATGTTGCGGACTTTTAGTCGCGATCTGAGCCCTGCAGGTTTGCATGGATGCACATTACAAATCAAGATTTAATTAAGTCAACTCCAAACTCTCATTCTGGAAAAGAGGCAACGAAGAACATGTGCAGCTAAGGTACCTGAGACGGGAGGGTTTTCAACAACAACAGAGAACAAAAAGGAAAAGATAGGATGAAGGCAGATGGTGGGGACAGGAAGGGAGAACTCCTCTTTCGCTCGGCTCACACGTTTTCTCTTCCCTTGCCTTCATCCTCTGCTCTTCTCCCTTTTCTCTTCATAAGAAGAAAGGACAAATGAAAGGAACCGAAAGCTCAGGGAAAGCAAGACGCCCTCGCTCTCATCATCTGCCCCTTCCTCGACTTCATTGCTCTATTCCTTGTTCTTCTCTCCTGTCTCATTGGTGATCAGTGATAAACCAAGACGAGCTTGCCGTTCTTTCATTTTCTTTTTCTGGTGGAAAGCTAAGAAGCAGGAAGGAGAGGAAGGAAAGTGGAGAAATAGAAAGAGAAGCAAGAACGGAAAGAACAATACGCAGAAATGACAGAGAGGAAGGGAGAACTGCAAGCCCAGCAGAAGAAGATAGAGAGAGAGAGAGAGAAGAGATGAAGATAAGATAAGGGTGAAAAGGTGAAAAGAATGAAAACAAAAATCTAACAGCAAAGTAGCTAAACAAAACCTTCTGGCCTACCCCCTCAACTCTAAACCACCCTAAACCCTCGGTACATTGAGATATAACGGCACAGTTCCCGTAGCATGCTATATCAGAAACCATTTATTCCTACGAGACGTACAACCGCCTAAAACACGGTGACAAAAAATAAAACAGCGAGGCATCTGAAAAGACTTTCTGGCCTTCCCCTTCAACTCTAAACCACTAAACCCTCGCTATATAAAGGCTTAACAGCACAGTTCCCGTAGCACGCTATGTCATTTCTTCTTACGAGACGCACAACATAAACCAAGGTTTCGTATACTTTTTGTAGTCAGGATGTGATATCCTGTTGCTTTGGACGAGTATTACGTAAGACTTTAAGCGCCTGTGGGTCTTGCGGATAATTGGAGAATAAGCATCATCCTTGACAAATGATAACCATGATGGGAGACCTGTGGGAAGCATTGAGAATGAAAAAGCAAGATACTTGCGAGCAATTACTTGCAGCCTGTTGGAAGGTCTCAGGAAATCGCGAAAGGACATTTGCTCACAGTATTCTCGTGTCCCTGGGGCTTAAAGTAAATGATTTTCCGCATTACCCTATGCGCTCGAATACTTCTGAGTCTCATGGTTCGTTCTCCGCTATCGGTATTTGATACGCCATACATTTATCCTATATACACACTTGATGTGGGCACCTATTCTACGTACTTTCTCTTTGCGTTTTGCTGACTGAGAGATGTTTTCGGGTGTGAAAAGGCCTTACGCGCCAACATCTGCTTCTGGACAACAAAGTAGAGATAATATGTTTTGTGAAGGGGGGGCCAAGACAGTGCTTAATCGGCCCTGGGTTTGACGATTGAAGATTGAAGACGCCGGGGAACTCTCCCCGGATTGAAGATGCTCCGGGGAGAGTTCCCGGGCATCTTCAATCTTCAACCTTCAAACACAGGGCCGATTAAGCGCTCCACCTGCTGCTTAATCGGCCCTTGGATTGAAGATTGAAGATTGAATATGCCGGGGAACTCTGCCAGGAGTATCTTCAACCCCAGACCCCTGCCGATTGAGCACTTCATCTGCCTAGTCGGCCCAGGGTTGAGAATCCAGGATTGAAGGTGCTCCGGGGAGAGTTCCCGGGCATGTTCAATCTTCAAACCCAGGGCCGATTAAGCAGGCGGAGCGCTCAATCGGCCTTGAGGCCGAAGGATCAGGATTGAAGATTCTCGGGGAGAGTTCCCCGGCATCGTCAACCCGATTAAGCAGCTGGAGCGCTTACTCGGCCCTGGGGTCCAGTAGTTCAATATTTCATATGCTCTGCTAAAGTCTGTAGAATTTTCAAGCCCCCCTCCCAAAGACCCATCTGTATTTTGGTGTTTGGGATACCGTAAGCCAAAGCTAAATGAAAGGGAAGAAGTCCCTTTTTCCTCTGCCAATCTTCTTCCTCCCACTCCTCTCTTCCTCTCCTATTCCTTTCTTAGCATAGAGCATGGAGTGATGAGAGGGAAGGGGTGAAAGCGGATGAGAAAAGTGACAGAGAGGGCAGGGCGAAATCTTCATTTCCTTGCCTTTTTCGTCCCTCTCACCTCTCCTTCTCATCGTTCTCTTGCTTTCTCGTTTGAGAAGGATGTGGACAGGGCATGGAACAAGGCGAGGGAAGGGGGGGGGGGGCGAAATCGAGTGAGAAAGGATGGAACAAGGAAGAAATGAGGAAAAATGGACAGGACAGGTCAGGTGTTTGGTTTGGCGACTATACACGTACCTGGACCAGCAGAGCGACAAGCCCAAACCAAAGAGAAAAAGCAAATCCAAATCGCCCACCTCCCGCTCACCCATCTGAAAAAAAACAACAAAAATGCATCCGTAGCGAGTGTTCGCCTACGGTCAAATCGATCTACAGAGGTCCCGGCACATCCCTTGTCGAACAGGCAAAAAAGCAGAAACATAGCAAGGGGGGGTCGGGCTTGCCATTGGTGTTGGCATGTGGCCAAAACACCGCCACAAGGGGATCGTGTCCCCCTGCACCCTTCGGCTAGTCGTGCCAGCCAATCCCTTGACAGGCAAAATCCGACCGCGACGTATCGACGCCTCCCCCCGCCACGAACCCGCCTTTTTCGTAGAAGCTGTCAACAGGCCCGATTTCGCCGATTCCGAACCGGCTGAAAACGACGACACACTCGCAACAGCATGTGAACAAGCGAGTGAGGGTACTCTGGGTGTGAAGTTACCGCAAAAACCTCGAGAAGAACTTGACCGAGAGTATCTTCGTCCGACAGCCCACCCAGGAAGCTGCCCGACACGACACCGCTTCGAGAGAAGGCGGCGAAGGCACTCCATGAGCACCCCCCCCAACACCTTCCCCCGAACAAAGAAACCCAATGGCACGGGACCAGTGGAGCAAGACCGCAAGAGTGCGGATGCCGTTAAGAGAATTGGCGGCACTCTCACCCCATCAGTATAAAAGGCCCACCAAACTGTAACCAACCAAAGTGACAAAGGTGACACCCCTCAGTGTATGGAGTTGGTCTCAGTAGGGGCACTACCTTACCCCTAGCTGAGTCCCTTCCCTCGCCCACGTGGAGGACTCCGCCGTCGGGGTGAGGAAACATGGCTCAGAAGAGGAAGCGAGAGATACCCTATCCCATCCCAATGTTGCTATATCTCAGGGGCCTCCCGAATGCAGGGGCCTTTAGAGGCTAGAGCTTCCAGTAGCATCCAACCCTCCCTCCCAGCTCGACATGAGACATTGCCTCTCCTCCCCTCCCCTCACCTCTTCCTTTCCTCGCAGAAAGAGACAGACCATAGTCCGCAATCTTATAATGCCCTTCATTCTCCTTGCTTAAGCTTGCCTTTTCTATCTCCCTACTTAATGGCAAAAGGAACAGAAGAGGAAAGGCTCATGGGCTGGACACGAGAAAAGCGAGAGCGGGGTCAAGGAGGAGAACGAACATGGAAAAGAAAGGAAGGAGAGCTAGAGGGAAGATAGAGAGATAGAGAGGAGAAATGAAGGACAAAGACCGTGGAAGAAAGGCGTGACCAATGCTCGGGACATAAGTGTAAGGGGTGAGGAAAAGGAACAGTGGATAACAAAAACAAGTGTCCTGCTTGACCCCTTTTTGTTCTCCAAGCGGCCCTCTTTTCACCATCGCTTCCTTCTTCCTCTCCTTCATTGTTTTTGTTTCCTTCACCCTGTTCCCCTATCTGTCGCTCTTCCACTGTCTTCCTTCTTCCTCTTCTCCCTAATTGTTGTCTCCTTCTCTTTGCTTCTCTATCTGTCTCCATCTCTCTCACTCCGGTGCTCCCCGGCGTTTTCTGTTCAATTGCTCATCCTTTCTGACTTTACGAGGCGGACCCTGTACAAACGATGGGTCCTGTTCTGGACATGGTCCCGCACTGCCTCTTTCCACACACTCCAATCTTCTTCCTCCCACTCCTCTCTTCCTCTCCTATTCCTTTCTTAGCATAGAGCATGGAGTGATGAGAGGGAAGGGGTGAAAGCGGGTGAGAAAAGTGACAGAGAGGGCAGGGCGAAATCTTCATTTCCTTGCCTTTTTCGTCCCTCTCACCTCTCCTTCTCATCGTTCTCTTGCTTTCTCGTTTGAGAAGGATGTGGACAGGGCATGGAACAAGGCGAGGGAAGGGGGGGGGGCGAAATCGAGTGAGAAAGGATGGAACAAGGAAGAAATGAAGAAAAATGGACAGGACAGGTCAGGTGTTTGGTTTGGCGACTATACACGTACCTGGACCAGCAGAGCGACAAGCCCAAACCAAAGGAAAAAGCAAATCCAAATCGCCCACCTCCCGCTCACCCATCTGAAAAAAAACAACAAAAATGCATCCGTAGCGAGTGTTCGCCTACGGTCAAATCGATCTACAGAGGTCCCGGCACATCCCTTGTCGAACAGGCAAAAAAGCAGAAACATAGCAAGGGGGGGTCGGGCTTGCCATTGGTGTTGGCATGTGGCCAAAACACCGCCGCAAGGGGATCGTGTCCCCCTGCACCCTTCGGCTAGTCGTGCCAGCCAATCCCTTGACAGGCAAAATCCGACCACGACGTATCGACGCCTCCCCCCGCCACGAACCCGCCTTTTTCGTAGAAGCTGTCAACAGGCCCGATTTCGCCGATTCCGAACCGGCTGAAAACGACGACACACTCGCAACAGCATGTGAACAAGCGAGTGAGGGTACTCTGGGTGTGAAGTTACCGCAAAAACCTCGAGAAGAACTTGACCGAGAGTATCTTCGTCCGACAGCCCACCCAGGAAGCTGCCCGACACGACACCGCTTCGAGAGAAGGCGGCGAAGGCACTCCATGAGCACCCCCCCCAACACCTTCCCCCGAACAAAGAAACCCAATGGCACGGGACCAGTGGAGCAAGACCGCAAGAGTGCGGATGCCGTTAAGAGAATTGGCGGCACTCTCACCCCATCAGTATAAAAGGCCCACCAAACTGTAACCAACCAAAGTGACAAAGGTGACACCCCTCAGGGTATGGAGTTGGTCTCAGTAGGGGCACTACCTTACCCCTAGCTGAGTCCCTTCCCTCGCCCACGTGGAGGACTCCGCCGTCGGGGTGAGGAAACATGGCTCAGAAGAGGAAGCGAGAGATACCCTATCCCATCCCAATGTTGCTATATCTCAGGGGCCTCCCGAATGCAGGGGCCTTTAGAGGCTAGAGCTTCCAGTAGCATCCAACCCTCCCTCCCAGCTCGACATGAGACATTGCCTCTCCTCCCCTCCCCTCACCTCTTCCTTTCCTCGGACCATAGTCCGCAATCTTATAATGCCCTTCATTCTCCTTGCTTAAGCTTGCCTTTTCTATCTCCCTACTTAATGGCAAAAGGAACAGAAGAGGAAAGGCTCATGGGCTGGACACGAGAAAAGCGAGAGCGGGGTCAAGGAGGAGAACGAACATGGAAAAGAAAGGAAGGAGAGCTAGAGGGAAGATAGAGAGATAGAGAGGAGAAATGAAGGACAAAGACCGTGGAAGAAAGGCGTGAGCAATGCTCGGGACACAAGTGTAAGGGGTGAGGAAAAGGAACAGTGGATAACAAAAACAAGTGTCCTGCTTGACCCCTTTTTGTTCTCCAAGCGGCCCTCTTTTCACCATCGCTTCCTTCTTCCTCTCCTTCATTGTTTTTGTTTCCTTCACCCTGTTCCCCTATCTGTCGCTCTTCCACTGTCTTCCTTCTTCCTCTTCTCCCTAATTGTTGTCTCCTTCTCTTTGCTTCTCTATCTGTCTCCATCTCTCTCACTCCGGTGCTCCCCGGCGTTTTTTGTTCAATTGCTCATCCTTTCTGACTTTACGAGGCGGACCCTGTACAAACGATGGGTCCTGTTCTGGACATGGTCCCGCACTGCCTCTTTCCACACACTCCAAACCCCTCTGAGCCGCCCCAAGAGTTTCGGGCGGCCTTCAGAGAGCGTCTCCCAGGGGCCTCCAAGAGCCCCCATATTGCCAAGAAGAAAAACCACACAGAGACATGTAGAGAAGTAGTTACGAGGAGCTGGAGAAGTCCTCCTTCCATCATATCATTCCCTTCATTCTCCTTGCTTAACCTTGCCCTTCTTCTACCCCCCCCCTACTTAATGACAAAAGGAACAGAGGAAGAAAGGGCCGCAAAAGGGACACAAGAAAGGGAGAGTGCAGAAAGCGGGCGCACGAAGAGCGAAAACGAAAGGAAGGAGAAAGAAAGCTTCTTAAAGACAATAGCATTCCGAAGAACAACGAAATCCTGTCATTTATTGAAATACTGGATGGACTCGTTGATTCCTTTTCAAATGAAGGGTTCTATCGTTCACGGTGTTCCTTAGAACAGGAGGGCCTTTCAGGACAACGCCCTCATCTGTATTCAACATAGGCAGGGCTACCTCTGATTAAGAATACACGGAACGGTTCATTCTAAGAAAATAAACTCTCTCATTTCAATCGGAGCGGACGGACCCACTCATCTATCAAGCAAAAGAGCCGAAAGCATTTGGGAGGAATTAAAATACGAATGAGGGGCTATCGCAGTATCCTTTTGTCTTCTGACACGGATTCTTTGACAGAAGGGGTTCCTGCCTCTTGTTTCTTTCAAGAAAGGGAGGCTTTCGAGTGGCAAGGGGCGAACTCACGCCCACCCCAGTCTTTGGGGCCACTCTGAAAACAGCTTGGAGAGGACAGTTGCTGCTTCTCTCTCCTTTTTCTGTTTCTCTATCTCTTGCTCCGTGTCTGTCGTTCTCCTTCCCTCCTTCTGCGAATCTGCTTCTTTCAATATCCACCAGGGCCCCGCCGTTTTCGGGTTCCTTGAAGGGGCTCCCTGAAAGGGCCTCCCAAGGGTTTGAGAGAAGACTGCGAAAGGGCAAAAGGGGACACTTCTTGAAGGATGTTGAATGGCAAGTAAAAAACGGGAGGGGCGAGGAGGAAAGAGGAAAGAACAAGAAGAAGGAAGAGGGGAAGAGAAAGGAATGATGGCAGGAAGGAGGGAAGGAGGCAGAGAAGGAGAGAGACAGAGAGAGACAGAGACAGAGAGAGAGAGCGAGAGAGAGAGCGAGAGAGGGAGAGACAGAGAGAAAGCGAGAGCGAAAGAGAAAAAGATGGAGAGAGATACGATGAATAAAAGAACCACACTGAGCTATTTAAAGGGTGTTAAGTCTTTTAGAGAGCCCATAATTTGAACATTTTGAATAATTGAATTCAGGTCTTCATTTTTTATAGTATTTTGAATTCAGGTCTTCATTTTTTCATAATATTTGGGAGGCTCAAGATATCACATTGGGCGCAATCACTGTAACTGAACGATGCAAACAGTTTTAGTTATGGTTACCGCAAAATATTAAACTGTAGGGTGGAGACCAGAGACCTCAATCATACGATTTGTTTACAAAAATGCACTTCTTGTAGCCTGGTAAAGATCTTGAAGCATTGAAAAAGTAAGACTGCAACAACGTTAAGGAACGTTGTTGTTTTGCAAAACCTTAAAGCACCATCATTGCTTTAACGAAAAGGTTCGATTTGAACCTTGATATGTCCTCAACATCAAAAAAACGAAAGGTTTGTTTATCAACCTGGTGCGCCTGCATTTTTGCGTAAACCCTAGTGTGTCCTAAACTTCAAAAACGACGGGATTTTTGTAAGCCTGGGTGTGCCCCCATCCTCGAAAACGAAGGTGTGTTTGTAAACACGTTCAAGCGAACTTCTTCCTCTCCTTCATTGTTTTTGTTTCCTTCACCCTGTTCCCCTATCTGTCGCTCTTCCACTGTCTTCCTTCTTCCTCTTCTCCCTAATTGTTGTCTCCTTCTCTTTGCTTCTCTATCTGTCTCCATCTCTCTCACTCCGGTGCTCCCCGGCGTTTTCTGTTCAATTGCTCATCCTTTCTAACTTTACGAGGCGGACCCTGTACAAACGATGGGTCCTGTTCTGGACATGGTCCCGCACTGCCTCTTTCCACACACTCCAGACCCCTCTGAGCCGCCCCAAGAGTTTCGGGCGGCCTTCAGAGAGCGTCTCCCAGGGGCCTCCAAGAGCCCCCATATTGCCAAGAAGAAAAACCACACAGAGACATGTAGAGAAGTAGTTACGAGGAGCTGGAGAAGTCCTCCTTCCATCATATCATTCCCTTCATTCTCCTTGCTTAACCTTGCCCTTCTTCTACCCCCCCTACTTAATGACAAAAGGAACAGAGGAAGAAAGGGCCGCAAAAGGGACACAAGAAAGGGAGAGTGCAGAAAGCGGGCGCACGAAGAGCGAAAACGAAAGGAAGGAGAAAGAAAGCTTCTTAAAGACAATAGCATTCCAAAGAACAACGAAATCCTGTCATTTATTGAAATACTGGATGGACTCGTTGATTCCTTTTCAAATGAAGGGTTCTATCGTTCACGGTGTTCCTTAGAACAGGAGGGCCTTTCAGGACAACGCCCTCATCTGTATTCAACATAGGCAGGGCTACCTCTGATTAAGAATACACGGAACGGTTCATTCTAAGAAAATAAACTCTCTCATTTCAATCGGAGCGGACGGACCCACTCATCTATCAAGCAAAAGAGCCGAAAGCATTTGGGAGGAATTAAAATACGAATGAGGGGCTATCGCAGTATCTTTTTGTCTTCTGACACGGATTCTTTGACAGAAGGGGTTCCTGCCTCTTGTTTCTTTCAAGAAAGGGAGGCTTTCGAGTGGCAAGGGGCGAACTCACGCCCACCCCAGTCTTTGGGGCCACTCTGAAAACAGCTTGGAGAGGACAGTTGCTTCTCTCTCCTTTTTCTGTTTCTCTATCTCTTGCTCCGTGTCTGTCGTTCTCCTTCCCTCCTTCTGCGAATCTGCTTCTTTCAATATCCACCAGGGCCCCGCCGTTTTCGGGTTCCTTGAAGGGGCTCCCTGAAAGGGCCTCCCAGGGGTTTGAGAGAAGACTGCGAAAGGGCAAAAGGGGACACTTCTTGAAGGATGTTGAATGGCAAGTAAAAAACGGGAGGGGCGAGGAGGAAAGAGGAAAGAACAAGAAGAAGGAAGAGGGGAAGAGAAAGGAATGATGGCAGGAAGGAGGGAAGGAGGCAGAGAAGGAGAGAGACAGAGAGAGACAGAGACAAAGAGAAGAGAGAGGGAGCGAGAGAGAGAGAGAGAGAGAGAGAGAGAGAGAGCGAGAGAGGGAGAGACAGAGAGAAAGCGAGAGCGAAAGAGAAAAAGATGGAGAGAGATACGATGAATAAAAGAACCACACTGAGCTATTTAAAGGGTGTTAAGTCTTTTAGAGAGCCCATAATTTGAACATTTTGAATAATTGAATTCAGGTCTTCATTTTTTATAGTATTTAGAATTCAGGTCTTCTTTTTTTCATAATATTTGGGAGGCTCAAGATATCACATTGGGCGCAATCACTGTAACTGAACGATGCAAACAGTTTTAGTTATGGTTACCGCAAAATATTAAACTGTAGGGTGGAGACCAGAGACCTCAATCATACGATTTGTTTACAAAAATGCACTTCTTGTAGCCTGGTAAAGATCTTGAAGCATTGAAAAAGTAAGACTGCAACAACGTTAAGGAACGTTGTTGTTTTGCAAAACCTTAAAGCACCATCATTGCTTTAACGAAAAGGTTCGATTTGACCTTGATATGTCCTCAACATCAAAAAACGAAAGGTTTGTTTATCAACCTGGTGCGCCTGCATTTTTGCGTAAACCCTAGTGTGTCCTAAACTTCAAAAACGACGGGATTTTTGTAAGCCTGGGTGTGCCCCCATCCTCGAAAACGAAGGTGTGTTTGTAAACACGTTCAAGCGAAAAGGTTTTAATTTTTTGTAAACCCTAGCATAGGGTTTTTGTCAGCCCTAGCGTGCCCTCAACCTCAAAAACGAAAGCTCCTTTTAAATATTAAAATCTCTTAACATCCTTAAAACCGAAAAAATTTCAGCGTAGAAGAAGGCAAGGATTTTTCAAATTTAAAAAGGTGTCCCGGGGTCTCAGGGTTAGGGGGTAGGCGCTGAGGCTCTTAGGAGCTTAGGAGCTTAGGGTTTAGGGTTTAGGGTTTAGGTTTAAGGATTTCGGAGCCTAGGAGTATAGGGTTTGATTTAAGGTTTAAGGGTAGGCGCTTAGGCGCTTAGGCGCTTAGGAGCTTAGGAGCTTAGGAGGGTTTAAGGATTTAGGGGGTAGGCACTTAGGTGCTTAGGACCTCAGGAGCTTAGGGTTTAGGGTTTAAGGGTTTAGGGGTTTAGGGGTTTAGGGGGTAGGCGCCGAGGAGCTTAGGAGCTTTGGAGCTTAGGGTTTAAGGATCTACTAGTGCAGGGGGTAGCTTAGGACTTAGGAACTGGTTTAAGGTTTTAAGGGTTGAAGAAGTAGGCGCTTAGGCGCCTAGGAGCTTGATTTAAAATAGAAGAAAATCCTTAAAACCCGTAAAAAACAAAATCCGAGGCGTCGAATTTGGTTTTAGGAGAAGCCCCAAACGATTTAAATTTTTAAAAATCCTTAAAATCCATAAAAAATAAAATCAAAATAATTTATTTTTTAAGGATTTTAAGGATTTTATTCGATTTTAAAATGCATAGAATCCTTTAAAAATAAATTCGGCCTCTGATTTTATTTTTTAAGGATTTTATGCATTTTGAAATAGAAGAAAATCCTTAAAATCCTTAAAAAATAAAATCCGAGGCCGAATTTGGTTTTAGGAGAAGCCCCAAACGATTTAAATTTTTAAAAATCCTGAAAATCCATAAAAAAATACAATCGAAATAAATTATTTTTTAAGGATTTTAAGGATTTTATTCGATTTTAAAATGCATAAAATCCTTAAAAAATAAATTCGGCCTCTGATTTTATTTTTTTAAGGATTTTATGCATTTTAAAATAGAAGAAAATCCTTAAAATTCTTAAAACATAAAATCCGAGGCCGAATTTGGTTTTAGGAGAAGCCCCAAACGATTTAAATATTTAAAAATCCTTAAAATCCATAAAAAATAAAATCAAAATAATTTATTTTTTAAGGATTTTAAGGATTTTATTCGATTTTAAAATGCATAAAATCCTTAAAAAATAAATTCGGCCTCTGATTTTATTTTTTTAAGGATTTTATGCATTTTAAAATAGAAGAAAATCCTTAAAATACTTAAAACATAAAATCCGAGGCCGAATTTGGTTTTAGGAGAAGCCCCAAACGATTTAAATTTTTAAAAATCCTTAAAATCCATAAAAAATAAAATCAAAATAATTTATTTTTTTAAGGATTTTAAGGATTTTATTCGATTTTAAAATGCATAAAATCCTTAAAAAATAAATTCGGCCTCTGATTTTATTTTTTAAGGATTTTATGCATTTTAAAATCGAAGAAAATCCTTAAAATCCTTAAAAAATAAAATCCGAGGCCGAATTTGGTTTTAGGAGAAGCCCCAAACGATTTAAATTTTTAAAAATCCTTAAAATCCATAAAAAATAAAATCAAAATAATTTATTTTTTAAGGATTTTAAGGATTTTATTCGATTTTAAAATGCATAAAATCCTTAAAAAATATATTCGGCCTCTGATTTTATTTTTTAAGGATTTTAAGGATTTTTAAAAATTTAAATCGTTTGGGGCTTCTCCTAAAACCAAATTCGGCGCCTCGGATTTTGTTTTTTACGGATGTTAAGGATTTTCTTCTATTTTAAAA